>SJYA01002183.1:3340305-3447093 GCA_006410615.1 Neotragus moschatus
TTCATGGCAAATAGATGGGGAAACAATGGAGACAGTGACAGACTTTATTTTTTTTGGCTCTAAAATCACTGCAGATGGTGTTTGCAACCATGAAATTAAAAGACGCTTGCTCCTTGGAAGAAAAAGTATGACCAATCTAGACAGCCTATTAAAAAGCAGAGACATTACTTTGCCAACAAAGGTCTGTCTAGTCAAAGCTATGGTTTTCCCAGTAGTCATATGTGGATGTGAGAGTTGGACTATAAAGAAAGCTGAGCGCTGAAGAATTGATCCTTTTGAACTGTGGTGCTGGAGAAGACTCAAGAGTCCCTTGGACTGTAATGAAATCCAACCAGTCCATCCTAAAGGAAATCAGTCCTGAATATTCATTGGAAGGACTGGTTCTGAAGCTGAAGCTCCAATACTTTGGCCACCTTATGCAAAGCACTAACTCATTGAAAAAGACCCTGATGCTGGGAAAAATTGAAGGCAGGAGGAGAAGGGGAGGACAGAGGATGAGATGGTTGGATGGCATCACCAACTGTATGGACATGAGTTTGAGTAAGCTCCAGGAGTTTGTGATGGACAGGGAAGCCTGGCATGCTGCAGTCCATGGGGTTGCAAAGAGTTGGACACAACTGAGCAACTTAACTGAACTGAACNAAATTGAAGGCAGGAGGAGAAGGGGAGGACAGAGGATGAGATGGTTGGATGGCATCACCAACTGTATGGACATGAGTTTGAGTAAGCTCCAGGAGTTTGTGATGGACAGGGAAGCCTGGCATGCTGCAGTCCATGGGGTTGCAAAGAGTTGGACACAACTGAGCAACTGAACTGAACTGAACTATATATCAGTTCATGAGGCAATACTGGCCTTTTAGTATGTTTTATTTCCTACACAGTCTTATAATTGCTAAACACAGATAAAGAATAGTGTGGAAGTAAGAACCCTTTTCTCATCCCTAAACATATGAAGACTTTAGTCCAGTGCCTAGTGCATAATAAGTGCTAGATAAGGGCTATTGATTTTATTGTTATTAGTTGGAGTCATAATTCCTTTTTCCTATCCAAAAAGTGGATAAAAATGAAATAGAGGGGAAAAATGTGTTTCCTGAAGGCCAAGTAAGGGCTCATTAGTAGCCTCCATTCTATTTCCTTCTGAGGTATTCTTTGTATCACAGAAGAGATCTGTTAATTACATCTCCCAGAAGCAACTCCCCCCAAGATTTTTGTTGGGTAAGAAAGCAGACACAGATGTAACACTCATGAGGTTCAATAAAATTCCTATATCCCTGTGTTTGACCTGGAATATAACCAAGGATTACACACATATATGCATACACACTCCCCAGTGTGTCCACAGAAGAAACTCGTGAACAGTAAGTAACAAAGGAGCAGTGAACATCCCTGTTGCACAAAATTGTGACCTCCAGGTGTCATTTCCTGCTGGAAAGTACTAATGCTCCTTAGAGAGACAGTCAATTACAGGTCTAGAGCAAGAAATGAACAAGGTGAGGCTACCACATCTTGTCATAACTGCAAAGCAGGGAAGTGATCTAGTGTTTTGTCCAAGGAGCCAACTTGAAAAGTCTCCCCTGGCCAATGATTAAACAACTGAGCATCAGTGAAAATAATAAGAGTCCATTCATAGTGATGCCGAACACAAACAAAAGCCCATTGATTGACTTTTTATAAAGTAATTTATTTACTTCTGGCTTGATGAGTCTTTGGTGCTATGCTGGCTTTCTCTAGTGGCCAGGGAACTCTCCAGTGGCAGTGTGATGGCTTCTCATTGCAGTGGATTCTCTTGTTACAGAACACAGACTCTACAGCACCAGCTCAGAAATTATGGCACATGGGCTTAGTTGCTCTGCAGCATGTGGGATCTTCCCCGACCAGGAATTGAACCCTTGTCCCTGTATTGTAAGATGGATTCTGGGCCATGGGGAAGTCCCATTGATTGACTTATAAAGAAAACTAGGAAATAAAGAATAAATGCCCAGTAACTCAAGGACTTGTCCTTTTTTCCCCCACATTCTGAACCAGTTGACTTTTCTGCAGCATTGCCTCACTATTGACGCTCTTTCTGAACTTTTGTTTTAGAACCCAGAGTTCTACCTGCCTGGTCTCATTACATATGAAACTATTACTCTCCTTACTAATTAAAATGTGTAATGAGGACTTCATCTCTTATGATACTGAATTTATAGGGAGTTACTGGAGAGAGGGTTTCCAGAATACAGACAAATATTAATTGAAGACCCATTAATGATAAGATACCTACCTTGTTCCTAAAGATATAGCAAACATCAAGCCAAGTCCCTGCCATCAAAAAGCTTATATTTTGAGAGAACAGAGTTTTATATAAAAGAACGAAGAAGAGGGTAGAAGTTAAATGATTGAAGGGAATGAATAGGCCAACTGGCAAGTGACTCTGAGTAACAAGTGTACAATAAGGAGACTGTAGAACATAAAATAGAAGCAAGAGAGAAGAATTGTGAGTGTATTTTCCCAAAGCTGTTACTTTCACCTTGTTAAAGAAAACCTTTAATGAGGTATTAACGTTATGCATTTTAAATGTTTTGTCTTCCCTTCTTTCATTGAACAAAATCTGGGTTTTTTGTCTTATCACCCTCCTGCTTAAGCAAACATGAAGGTGAAAGTTCTGGCGCAATAGGAAGCGGCATCTTGCAACACATGACTTTAATGTAATGACGCTTTTCCTCTGAGAACTGGTTTTGAAACTTACCCAAACTTACTCAGAGGAAACTCATTTTGACTCTAATGGCTACATGTGTAATAAGATTAGGTTGACAGAATCCTTCTCTCTTTTTTTTTCTTCCAGGCTAAAATATATCAGACTTAAAAGCTCTTTTCAATCTGAGAGTAAAGGAGGAATAGTAATTGGTAAGCCAGTGGTGGTTTACAAGTGTACAAAGTTAGCAGTTTTACTTTCTCTACACAAAGACTGTTTTTATTAGCAACAGGATGCTCTTGCTTGAGAGTATCAATTCTAGTGTCTAAATCTCCAGGTAGAGGCATTTCCTTGCCCAGGAGTCTAATAAGCATGCCAGAAAACCGCATGGAGCAGAATGCTATATGCCTCCTGCTAACCTGGGCCCATCATCTTGTTAATTTCCTGGTGCTCATGTGTATTTTGTTAACTCATCAATTTCGTGGTTTCTGTGTATTTTATGCTTTACCATATATGTCAGGATAATAGTATATGGGTGGCATTTCTAGGCAGGAGGGGAAAGATTTGTTACAAACAGGTCTCTGAGTTTCAAATAATAGCCCCTGAAAGAATTCTTCTTAAATAACGAACTCTGGAGTACTCTGTCATTCTAGGCTGAAATATGAACGTTTCTCCTTTCTTAAAGTCCTGCATGGTCCTGTTGAGCGTGTGTTACACACACACACACACACACACACAGACACACACTAATTATTTGAACACATGCGTCTCTGAACTCTGGAACATTCACTTTGACCTTAATCATATATTGCCTTGTTTTGTTACTTAATGGTTCCATGTCTGTAAATTCTATTGTCCCAGAAAAAGCTCTTAAATTGTAGAGGACTGGGATTAGGTCTTAACTTTTTTATAAAAAATTTATTGAAACATAATTGATTTGCACTGTTGTTTGTTTCAGGTGTACAGCAAAGTGATTCAGTTATATATATATATTCTTTTATAGATTCTCTTACATTATAGGTTATTATATGATATTCAGTATAGTTCCCTGTGCTATACAGTAGGTCCTTGTTGGTTATCTATTTTATAGAAAC
Source organism: Neotragus moschatus (assembly GCA_006410615.1). Classification (NCBI taxonomy): domain Eukaryota; kingdom Metazoa; phylum Chordata; class Mammalia; order Artiodactyla; family Bovidae; genus Neotragus; species Neotragus moschatus. The sequence continues at coordinate 3,344,074 of SJYA01002183.1, forward strand.
TATGTTACCCAAAACTCCTAATTTATCCCTCCTCAGCTTTCCTATTTGGAAATCATGTTTGTTTTCTATGTCTATGAGTATATTTATGTTTTATAAAGAAGTTCATTTGTACCATTTTTGAAGATCCCACATATTAGCAAAATCAGATATTTATCTTTCTTGGTCTGATTTATTTCACTTAGTATGATAATTTCTAGATCTATCCATGTAGTTGCAAATGGAATGATTTCACTCTCTATGATGGCTGAGTAGTATTCCACTGTGTATACATACAGCATCTTCATCCATTCATCTGTTGGTGGACACAGGTTGTTTCCATGTTCTGGCTATCATCAATAGTGCTGCAATGAACACTGGGGTGCCTTTATCTTTTCATATTACAGTTTTGTCCAGATATATACCCAGGAGTGGGATTGTTGGATCATATGTTAAGTCTGTTTTTAGTTTTTTAAGGAGATTCTATGTTGTTGTCCATGGTGGCTGCACCAGTTTCCTTTCCCACCAATAGTGTAGAATGTGTGTATGTGCTCAGTCGTGTCCAACTCTTTGTGATCCCATGGACTATAGCCTGCCAAGGCTTTTTTTGTCCATGGAATTTTCCAGGCAAGAGTACTGGAGTGGGTTGCTATTTCCTGCTCCAAGTAGTGTATAAGGATTCCTTTTCTCCACACCCTCACCAGCATTTATTACTTATAGACTTTCTGATGTTGGACATTCTGGCTGGGTGAGGTGGTATCTCATTGTGGTTTTCATTTACATTTCTCTAATAATTAGGTCCTACTATTTTTTTAATTACTGTCCTCTCTCTCTGCTTCTACTAATGCTCAGTGCATTCCTCTGAATACAATTATTGCTAAGGAAATACAATAATCATATGTAGCAGCATCATTATTAGCAATAATGTCAATAATTGTCCATTATTGTGCTGAACTGGGTAGTTTGCATTCATATTCTCCTTATATGCTTACACCATTTGCATATATTTTAGCACATATTAAATTTATAATTAAATACTTCAAATATTCAAAAATAATGAAAGTCTATGTACCCACCATCATCAATGTAATAGAAATCTCTATTATGGGCATTTTCAGAGATATTGATACTGAGGTTCAGAAAAAGGAAACTTGCCAAGATCTGACAGTGAATAAGCAGCCACTTCTAGTTGAAGTGTGGGACTCCAAAATAAAATGTAGACTCTTTAGAAAGGACCAGATTTAGCTGCATAGATAATAGAGATATGGTTCTTGAAAGGGTTAAAGCAATTTCCAGAATTATCTAATATATGATCAGAAAGTCACTTATTAGTTTTGAAAATATGGTCAATAGTTAGAAGAATTATTCCACAATCATCCCAGTGTGCTTCATTGATCACCCACTTTTTCCTCTTCCTTCTTATCTCACGGTTTGGTGATTTTTTTACAACATATTTCTCTTATTTCCATGAAACATTTATGAGATCCTGCCACTTTAAAATGTTGTCCTAACTCTAGAAGGCAAATGTAGAACTGTTACAAGTAAATGTTAGTTTCATTTTACCAGTGCTTCATATACATAAATGTCAGAAGAATCAGAGTTCTTGTTTGGAAAAATGTTGGACTTTGGGGGGAAATTATCTTAAGAATTGCAATATCTCCAGGTTATAAAATGCAATTGGAAAATACTATGAAAAGGATCTTTCTAGCGAGAGTTTTCATAGCCTTACTACTGACTGTGACTGAAAGCACCACATAATCACTAGAATGAAAATTATTTCAATATTTTTAGGCTTAACTGGAAAATGTAGGGCAAAGAAAAAAACCCACAATAGTTCAAAACTTAGGACTGCACAAGAATTTTGGATAATCATAAGAGAAGTATGTCTTGATGGATAAAATACTTTCATGATGACTCTTAAACCTGTATCTCTGTTACAAACTTAAAAGACCAAGATACCAATTGCTATTACTATAAATGTGTCTTCCTAAATGTCTTACCGATATTTTAACTGAGTGGAAATTAGTTCCAGAAGCAAAACCTGTCAGTCCTTCTGTGACAATGACTTATTTTCTTAATAGACTCTCTGCACTGATCATACTCTGGTAACTGATTCTTCACACATTCATTCATTAATCTAATATCTGTTAAACACACACTATGTGTCCTGCGTTGGACTACAACCTGAGTGGAATACACAAAAGAATTAGCTTTAGTCCGCAAATTGAGGGGCTTACCATGGAAGATAAGATATGTACCTAAAAGCTTTAATATAATAAATAAAGAGTTAAGTACTACAAGTGAGGTAAAGAAAAGTTTCACAGAAGATCTGAGGAGAGAGAGAATTTTTTTCACAGAAGAAACAAGGCTTTTCAGAAAAGAAATTTAAACTTGACCTCGAAATATTGAGAGTGGTTGGATTTGCATATCTAGAAGGGCATTGCTACCACCTTGGCAACCACCACCAGCCAGGAAGAGGCACTTCGAGGGTAGGAACCTTTAAAAAAATGGTAATAAACACTAACTCTTCAAAAATATTAAGGCAAATAGAAAAGGATGTGGTTAGCTAGAAATATAACAGAGGAAGACGACATAATACTTTGGAAAATTGTGGCTGTTACAATGAGGGAGGTAGTTAGGGAATATTGATTAAGCATTAAAGATATTTTGGGCATATTGAGTCACACTTGAAGCTAATATGGTACTTTAAGTCAACTACATTTCAATAAAGAAAGATATCTTGGTTATTTTAAAAGTGTGGATGATAGACACACTTATAGACATAAACATATAAAATACTGAATAAAATCCAGATCTGGAAGAAAATATTGGAATGAGAATTATTCCAAACAATGAATTTCAATGCTTGGCACAATTCATGTGCCCCTCCCCTCAAAAAATTTGTTTTCCTTGCTTCCTAGCAACAGAGTTTAGCAGAGGNTACCATCCATAGACATATAAAATACTGAATAAAATCCAGATCTGGAAGAAAATATTGGAATGAGAATTATTCCAAACAATGAATTTCAATGCTTGGCACAATTCATGTGCCCCTCCCCTCAAAAAATTTGTTTTCCTTGCTTCCTAGCAACAGAGTTTAGCAGAGGACAGGGACATTCAGCTAAAGACTCAGCCTTCTTTCCACATTCAGTGCGGTGCCATGACTAAGTCAGGGAAATGACATGTGAGCTGGAGCAGTATTCACTGCCCTCTGGCTTGGCCTTCAAACACTGGGTATGCCCTCTTCCCTTTTCTTTGTCTCTTTCTCATATGCTGACAGGAAGGTTATCCAGCTGTGGATTCATAGCTGAGACTGCATGAAATTCCTAAGTCAAAGAAAGAGAGGACAGAAGGAAGGAAGGGAAGAAGAAAGGAAAGGAAGCAAATGGCCCCAGAGGCAGATGTGGAAGAGCCAAGACAGATCCTTACAGACTACGTTCAGGTAGAGAATACCAGGTGGGAGAGGAAACAGAGGAGTCATGGGCAGAGAAGCAGGAGAGCAGGAGGGATGAATGAGAGTCATGTAAGCCAAGTGAGTGAGTTTTCAAGTGAAATGTTCCAAGGAACTGAGAGAATTGGATCAGTGGTATGAGTAGGCGCTAGGCAATGTGGTGAACAATCATCTTTCCAGAAGTTTGGCCATGACCTGAAGGAGGAACAATGAAAGCACGGGAGAGTTGGAGGGAATGGCTTGACCAAGAGAAAGCTGGGTTTGGATAGGAAAACAATAGCATGTTGGCAGGTTGAATGGAAGGGACTTTCGAAGAGGGGATATATTAGCAAATGTGAATGGGGATGGGGTAGGGGCCAGTTAATCGCTTCAGCAGTGTTTCAGGATGGGAACGGGGATTAGGAAGAAAGATTAGGATGCAATAGGAGGAAAGAGGTGACGTGGGGGAGAAGTTGGATGAAGATGCAGGGAAATTTTGAGCACAGGAAAGCCAGGAAGTAAGGAGGGAAGCTGAGGGAGTTTGGTCTCTAACATTCCTCTTTTTTATCCACCCACAAGAACAAGGCTCACTCTAGTATTCCCTACAGTGCTCTATAATGCTTTTGGCAAACTGACATGAAGCTTATGTCTACAGCACAAAGCAGCTTGATTTCTATGTCAAGACAGAAGAAAAATAATGCTGATTTGTGTGTACTGCTACCCTATCCAAATTTAAAAAAAAATTTTTTTTTTCAAATCTGTTTCTTTTTCTCCAACATGAGGATAAAATGTTTACTTTTGTATTTTTCCTTTGACTGTGTGATCTTAGCACTGACTAGTAATCAGAGATCTTGTCATTTTAGCTTCAGTTTCTTTTGATAGCTTTTGTAGTTTTGTTTAATTGATGATCTACAATTGTTTTTCTTTAATTTAATGAGTTATTAGACATTTATCTCCATCATCATCACCACCACCACCATCATCATCTCCAGACAAGTCTTATTTTTCTTAGAAGCCAATTTTAGAGCATTAGTCACACCCAGATAAAGGCATGCAACTGTTTCTTAGCTAAGAACCTTTAAAGGACTGTTGAGAGGTGCTAAAGTAGAAACTGAAGGAGAAAATATACTTTCTTGCACGATGTTTTTAAACCTTTGAACATCATGTAACTTAGCCACAATATTTATACACAATAAAGCCTGATAGAGATATCATCATTTGATTGTTAACAGCTTTACTATGAATGAATTGAACATAATGAATTGACGGTAGCCCGCTAGACTACTCTGCGCATGGAATTCTCCCAGTAAGAATCCTGGAGTGAGTTGCCATTTCCTTCTTCAGGGAGAGCCTTAACTTATAGGGCCCCTTAAATGTTTCTAATATCAAACTTACATAAACTTACTGACAGGCCAATGGTTTTTGAAAGTCTAAGTTGACTACAGCAGCATAGCTTGATTGGAATACTTATAATGATAAAGTAGAAGTAGATGTATTATTTTTTTATGGAGCAGGATTTGAAGTCAGAATACTTAGAGTTAATATTGTGTGACTTTCTGGCAGTTTATTTAGTTTCTCTGTGTTTTACTTTCTTCCTGTGTCCAGAGGGGTGTTGAGTCATGACCTTGAGAGCTTCCTTGGTATAATCTGAAACTGGTACCCAAACAGAGTGTAGGCAGAGACCCAGGAAAGAGGTCAGACCATTCCAGATTGGTAGGTGGCATGTTTAATAAGCAAGGGATCTTAAGAGGCTGATCTTCAGCGGCCACAATATGAGTACCTATACCTGCTCACCAAATCTTAAAAGTTTATATGGAAGTCTTAACAGGGTTCAGTCATGTATTCAATCCAGATGGTCTCAACACCTTCCTCTCCAAAAGCTGTGTCCTTGGAATGGCTCCCACTGTGGGAACAGTGGGTAGAGCATGCATTCCAAGGACAGGAGCGGTGTGAGGAGCCTCTGATTGCCTGGGAGCAGTTCCAGGGTCAACCAGTGGTCACATCCTCTTGATGACCTCCTCCAACAAAGAGATTTATCTGTGATGAAATAAGCTATAGCTTATTTTAAAGTATTTTCTGGAAGTTGTAAAATTTCCATGTAGTCATTTGTTCATTCATTCATTCAACAAGTATTTCTGAGGAAGTACTGAGGACCAGAGGGCTTCCCAGGTGTTGTGGTTCAGTCGCTCAGTCACATCCTTCTCTTTGCGACCCCAAGGACTGCAACATGCCAGGATTCCCTGTCTTTTGCCATCTCCCAGAGTTTGCTCAAATCATTCCCAGGTGACTCAGTGGTAGACAGTCTGCCTGCCAACACAGGAGAAGCAGGAGACAAGAGTTCTATCCCTGGGTCTGGAGGATCCTCTGGAGAAAGAAATGGCAACTTAGTCCAGTAATCTCGCCTGGAAAATCCCATGGACAGAAGAGCCTAGCAGGCTACATATAGTCCATGGGGTCACAAAAGAGTCAGACATGACTGAATGAGCACACACGCTCCAAGGACCAAATCTGAGGCTCAGCTTCCAGACAACAGGCACACTGATAGGAGGAAGTCATGGAGGGTCTTATTTAGCATATTAAAAATAAGGGTCTTACCCAGAAGACATCAAGGAGCAAATGATGAGATTTCCCTTTGAGGCAAACTATCCTGGCCTTGAGAGAACTGATCTAGTGGTGCGAGTGACTGAGACCAGGGCACAGATTTCTGTGTACCATATTCAGTTATGATAGCATCCTGTCATTATAGAAAATTGGGGGAATGTATTTTTAAAAACTGCTAGTATATTGTTGTATTTTCTTAGGACAGTCATTGCTTTGACTTTTCAAGATAGACGTGATTCAGATATCTGGTCATATTAGTCCCCAAAGTACACTTGTCCTTGTCAGACTTGTCCCACTATATGAATGAACCTCAAATTTCCAAGGATAAGGTGAGACTGTGTTGTCATTTTTTTCAGATAAACAAAAATTACTTTTATTTGCTTTGCATTTTCATATACTTTGTCTAATAACCTTACTGCATCTAAAAACCATCATTTTTGTTTCTAAATTTTTGTTTTGTATTGGTATATAGTTAATTTACAATATTGTGTTTCAGGTGCACAGCAAAGTGATTTAATTATACAGATTCTTTTTTATGGGTATTATATTATTACATTGAATATTATTATATTATAATTATGTATATTCTTTTTCAGATTATTTTCCCATTTAGGTTATTATAGAGTATTGAGTAGTTTCTCGTTCTATATAGTAGGTCTCTGTTGATTATCTATTTTATATATGATAGTGTATATAAATTAGTCCCAACCACTTAATTTATCCCTCTCCCACTTCTGCTTTGGTAAATATGTTTGTTTTCCAAGACTGTGAGTCTGTTTCTGTTTTGTAAAAGAGTTTATTTGTATCATTTTTTAGATTCCACATATAAGTGATATCATATGATATTTGTGAGTTTTACTTCACTTAGTATGATAGTCTCTAGGTCCAGAGACTGTATTATCTTTAAGTTGCTTGAAGGCAGAGTCTGTATTATTCCAGAAAAAAGGGGCACAAATAATGAGTATGAGTGCAACAATTATGAGAAACAACACAGTCAACCAGTTGTTTGAGGACAAAGATAGAAAAGAAGTGCTGGTAAGGTCCCATTAAGGAGGAATTTGTAGTCAGAATTCCAGTGGTTTTAAGCCATAGGGTTGAAAAACATTGTTTGACACAGTCAGGAGTGAGTTGAAAGTAATGGCATCAACAGTAATAACATAAATGACTTGCTTTTCTCTATAAATTAAAGCAGATTCAATTGAGTGGATGTGCAGTTAGTCTGCACATGATGTGGGCACTCAACAGGCTGTTGCCATACAGGGAATTCATTCATCAGGGGTGCTGGCGAAAAGATGGAGAACCACTGCTCAGATGACAGAGTCACGAAGGATTTTTAAAAGGAGAGAGACATGGTGATATTTGCATTTTAGAAAGGTCACTCTAGGTACCACAGGAGGTGAGGCCTATTGAGATTGTGGAATAATCAGATAAGAGATGAGAACTGATAAAGATCTGAACTAGAGCTGTGGTAGTTAAGATAGAAAGCAGAGGACAGATGAGAAAATACAAGGTGTTTCCCATTTCCCCTGCAATTCACATCCATTCAGAACGTGCAAACATGACACTATTTAGAATAAAGTCTTTGCAGATGTAATAAAGGTAAGATGAGGCCACACTGGACTGGCTTGGTGCTAGTGCAACATGAATTGTGTCCTCTCAAGAAGAAGGAAATTTGAACACAGAGACCGAGAGACAAAGACGTGTGACACTGCAGACAGAGACTCGAGCAATGTGGCTGCAAGCCAAGGAGTGCCAAGGATCGCCAGCACCCCAGAGAAACTGGGAAGAAGTCAGGAAGAAGCAAGGAATACTATTCCTCAGGACTTTAGAGAGAGCATGGCCCTACCGACACCTTGACTTTGAACTTCCGGTCTCCAGAATTGTGAGAGAATAATTTTCTGTTGTTTTAAGCCATAAAGTTTATCATCATTTGTTGCAAACGCCCTAGGAAACTAGTACAGGAGGTAAAATATCTGATTTAATCTTTGTTTGGATATGAATGGAGAGGCAAAAGTTTGGGCATTGGTGAGTGGATGGATGGTGGTAGAATCCACTAAGCTAGAACATAGAACAGGTTATCGATAAACCACAGCTCTCAGTTACAGTCTACTATCTCCCCCGCCTGCCTCCATATTGTTGTTAATGAAGTTTTATTGGAACACAGCTATGCCCATTTGTTACATGTCATCTGTATCTGTTTTCCTGCTACAGTGGCAGAGTTGAGTAGTTGTCGCAGAGACTTCATGGCTCACAAAGTCTGAAATATTTAGTATCTGGGCCTTTGCGGGAAAAATTGCCTACCCTTAGCATGCAGGAAGAAAAGAAGGTTTAGGTCTCTGTTGAATTCAAGGCCCTACAGGACAGCTGAGTGAATTATATTATGGTATCAACTGAAAATAAAGTCACAGAAATAATCTAGAAAGTCCTATTGATCTGACCTATCAGTGGGAAAAAACTGTAAAATCAGAACTGTGATAGTGATACTATCACAGCTCCAGAAACAATATTTACTTCATTTAAGATAAAGAGGGAGGGAATAAACCATGATACACCTCCTCCAAAAGCAAACTAAGCATTTTAGGTCATTCTGGTACTATTTAATTTCTACCACATTTTTCTTCCATAAAAGGCAACCATTGTAAAGCCTCATCATTGCCTGCAGGAAAAAGGCATTCCATGATGTTAGATTGCAGTCTAAGGAGTGTTTTCTAAACAGTGACGTGGTCATTCACTTTTAAGTCAGAAAACACATTAAGACTTCTTATCCCTCATACTCTAGCATGTAACAGCCCTTCTGAGCCTTTCCCACTAAGTGTCCCCAAGAGCAGAAAGAGCATCATAAAGATCCGAAGTTGAAGGCCTAGAGAGAAGGGATGCACAGCAAGGTCAGAATTACTTTGAACTCCCATGTTTCATCTTTAAAGTGCATTTAAATCTGGGGTTCTATTCTGTAATAACTTCGTTTTACTATAAAAGTGTTGTTTTATTTTTTGAAAGCTGATGTCCAGAGTAGAGTCCACATGTAAAACTTAGGACTCCAGCACATTTTAACATTACCAAGTAACCTTGAGAGAGCCCTAGTACAAGTGCGTTAGAAATATGTTTTGCCACACAATGCTAGAAAAATGTGTATTACTTATTATTCAAGAAAAAGAGCAGACATACCTAAATACAAGCTGTCAAATACAAGTTGACAAAACAATTTTTGTCAGAATCAGGAAGACGTACAGTTGTTTCCAAGGCCTTGTCTTAAAATTCATAGTTATCTGGACGATGTCCACCTCTCCTGTATTTCTGGCAAATGAGTTCTCACTGAAAAAGCACCCACAAATCTAAAGAATGATAACAAGTTCACATGTGCTCCACCTGCCACTGAATATCCAAATCATAATGTGCCACTATCATTGGACATTTTAATCACACAGTAAATTCTGATTCATCTCTAATGGCAAACCAAATAACCCAAATTATTCAAGATTTTGAGATTCTGCATCTTGTATTTTCTATGGAGAGTTACTTAGTAAAGAAACTGCCAGAAAAGTTAAAGCTATCCCCAAATGATATGCATGAGTTACTTTGGTCATAAAACATTCTGTTCGTGGGTAAACGGCATTGACTGAAGGTGACCATTGCTTTATCTTGGTATCTGGAATATCTTAGCTTAAAAGCAAAGCTTGGAAAGCATCATGCCTTTGTCAAAGTCATATTTTTTTCCATGAGAATGGATCAAGAAATCCTGGCCAAGACTCCATAGGAATTTTGCAGAATGAATTTGTGATCTGATAAATCAGTTAAGGTGGTTCACAGTGATTTTCCTTTCATCTCAGTGTTTAAGACAAGAACATGGTTTAGAGGTTGCTTTCTTCACTAATTTTGCCTGTTTCTATTACAAACAAGAAGTTTTGCTAAGGACTGGTAGGCTAGAACAAGGGTTACTGCTACTATAATTGAAATCAAATTCCTTGCTGTAATTTTCCCATAGGAAAATAAAATTTTCTAGACAAAGTAACTTAAGAAAGAAGTGAGGTTCACTCTAAGTAAGGGAAAGATAAAATAGCATAATTCTCATGCCAACAAGAGACTATGGAAAATAAAAAGAGCCCTTGCTATAGAAGCTGGGTCCAGTTTTTCGGGCTGAACTCATGAGAGACAGCAATCTGATCTTTGCATTCTAGATCCAGGAAAATGAACGTTCTAGGACTCTGAGCTCCTGGGAAACTTCAGAGCAGCAGAGCAGCCCCTGTACATGCTGCATAAGTGTTTGTTGAGTGAATAAATGACTTAAATGAACAGACTATTCTATCTATGAACTATACAAGAATATGTCCTCAGTAACTTCAGTCATGACCAACTCTGCAAAACCATGGACTATAGCCTTCCAGGTTTCTCTGTCTGTGGGATTTCCCAGGCAAGAAAACTAGAGTGGGTTGCCATGTCCTTCTGCAGGGTATCTTCCCAACCCAGGAATCAGACCTGCGTCTCCTGCAGTTTCTGCATTGGCAGGCAAATTCTTTATGCTGAGCCACCAGGGAAGCCTGGTACAGAAGAATATGACTGCGGTTTTAATGTTCATGGTGATGAAGATTAGAGGACATAAGATTCAGAGGTTCCTAGATGGAAGCTCTTATCCCTCTTACCTGTGTGAGAAATAGACAAAAACGTACTCACTCTGGGTAAGGAGCAGGCTTGTTTAATCTTGAGAAATAGGATTTTACAGAGGGATAGATTGTGACCCACAAAAGTTCGTTCATCCACCAGTTAGTTACTGAATGCTTATTATGTGACCTCAGCAAAAGCNCCTCTTACCTGTGTGAGAAATAGACAAAAACGTACTCACTCTGGGTAAGGAGCAGGCTTGTTTAATCTTGAGAAATAGGATTTTACAGAGGGATAGATTGTGACCCACAAAAGTTCGTTCATCCACCAGTTAGTTACTGAATGCTTATTATGTGACCTCAGCAAAAGCTCTGCCCTCACAGAGCTTACAATTTAACTAGTGGAAACTGTTAGTAATATATATATGTGTGTGTGTGTATACACACACACACACACATATTATATATTTAAGTAATGTATTTGGTAGTGATACATGGTCTGAAGAATGAGCAGAAGAAGGGAGTAGAGAGTTGAAGAAAGAGGAGCAGTGATCAAGGAAAGCTTTGACATGTTAATATTTGAGCAGGCCCCAGGAAGAAAGTAATCATCTTCTCCAAAGCAGTGATGAGGTGCTGACCTAGGGTATTTGTGTATTTGCTCAGTTTGTTTGACTTGTCCATTTTCTCAATTCCAAAGTTGTAAACCTTGGGGTTATTTGCTGGTAGTTGAACTTCTACCATAAAGTTGGACCATAGAGTTGGACCATAAACAAAGCTGAGCATTGAAGAATTGATGTTTTTGAGCTGTGGTGTTGGAGAAGACTCTTAAGAGCCCCTTGGACTGCAAAGAGATCAAACCAGTCAATCCTAAAGAAAATCAGTCCTGAATATTCATTGGAAGGACTGGTGCTGAAGGTGAAGCTCCAATACTTTGGCCACCTGATGCCAAGAACTGACTCATTAGAAAAGACCCTGATGCTGGGAAAGATTGAAAGCAGGAGGAGAAGCGGACAACAGAGGATGATGGTTGGATGGCATCATCGATTCAATGGACATGAGTTTGAGCAAGCTCCAGGAGTTGGTGATGGACAGGGAAGCCTGTTGTGCTGCAGTCCATGGGGCTGCAAAGAGTTGGACACGACTGAGCGACTAAACTGAACTGAACCGAACTGTTTCCTAAACATCCTTGACTGTCTTGCAATAGTCTTTTGGGGCCCTTGAGATCTGATCATCTCCAAAGGGGCCAGTTCCCAGCCTTCCTGAGTCTTAGGAATGAGTCCATTTCCAGAGCACACATAAGCATTCAGGCACCATTTGGGCATCATTATACTGCTCTATGATTTCAGGCTGACTTGTGGAATTCAGCATCAATCTGATATATATCATTCTCCTTCAGAGTTCCTATTACAATGCAACACAGATCGTTAGAATAGGAGTGATGGCCTTTTGACACAGTCAATTTTTATTTAAATAGGATGAAATGAGACTTAGTCCAGCTCTTCCTTTAAAAGTTGGTACAACAATCTACTGAAGCTTTTAGATGAATTGGAATCATTTTTTCCTCCAATAAAAAGCAGGAGAAACACTCATCCATTAATATAATGACAATTGAATCTTCTGTCTCATTTTAGAGAGAGCGATTGTTGTCCATGATCAACTAGTAAATGGATGTTTTCATCAATAACTTTTAAGGACAGATAATTATTATGCTTCAATCAAACTCATCATTTTTGACATCCAGTTACAAAATATAAAAACAGTTTCACTCAACCTATTAATGTTATTAGTTATCTGAGGATGGATCCAGGGGTCAATTTCTTCTAGTTGGATATATCAGAATGAAGCCTTTGAAAAATAAAGTGTGCACTAAATGTCTCATTTCAGAATCAGGGACTTGCTAATATTTAGGCTAAAAATCTCTGAGTAAGGTTATTTCCTTCAGGATTTAAACTACAGAAACCTGGAGCTTCAATGAGTTACTAACAAGCATGTTAGTACTTTGGATGAATCCAAAGCTATTTACATCACTCCTGACAGGCAGCAGTTACAAGATAAAATAATTAAACTTCAAAATTTTTTATATAAACTGGTCTGGAATGGATCTCAGAAATTACAGATTTAAAATTTCAGATTTGGTGGTAATAATTTTGGTAATTTTTCCCAGGAAATTATGTATTTAGTTAATACCCAAGTTACTGGTTGCTTTTGTTTGAAAATTATATGTGTAAGTTGATACAAAGTCAGAGTGCATTTCCAGAAACAATGGTGCTATAATGGTTTTAAAAAATGGAAATGAGCTTATTTAAAATTTATTAAATCTATATGAAAATTAGTTTTTTAATCCATATGCAGAAAAATCATTTTAATTTGCAATTTGAGTTTCTAAAATATGTTACTTCAGGTATTGTATCAAATGATAAGCTATTAAAAAGCTGCCAGAAAGATACTAAAAATTATTGCAGATGGTGACTACAGCCTTGAAATTAAAAGATGCTTGCTCCTTGGAAGAAAAGCTTTGACAAACCTAGACAGTGTATTAAAAAGGCAGAGACATCACTTGGTCGACAAAAGTCACAGCTATAGTTTTTCCTGTAGTTATGTTCAGATGTGAGAACTGGACCATAAAGAAGGCTGAGCACCAAAGAATTGATGCTTTCGAGCTGTGATGCTGGAGAAGACTCTTGCTGGACAGCAAGTAGATCAGACCAGTCAATCCTAAAGAAAATCAACCTTAAATATTCATTGGAAGGACTGATGCTAAAGCTGAAGCTCCAATACTTTGGCCAGCTGATGCTAAGAGCATACTCATTGGAAAATACCTTGGTGCTGGGAAAGATTGAGGGCAAAAGAGAAGTGGGTAACTGCGAATATGATGGATAAATGGCATCATTGAATCAATAGACATGAGTTTGAACAAACTCCAGGAGACAGTGAAGGACAGGGAAGCCTGGTGTGTTGCAGTTCATGGGATTACACAGAGTCAGACATGATTTAGCAACTGAACAACAACAAAAGCTTAAAAGGTTTGGGGTTAAATTGCCAGATGAATCCTAGCTGCTAGTTACCAGCAACATGAATTTGGGCAAGTACTTACCTTGATTGCCACAGTTTATACAACTATATAAAAAGGGTAATAATAAGAATAGGTTTTTAAGAATAGGTTTTAAAATAGAGATTTTAAGTTTCAAATGGCACAGCACAGTGCCTAGTATTAATGTATGTAAACAGTCCATAAATTATAAAAATTGGTCAAAGAGTTCAGATTTCATCATAAACTAAAGCATTTCAGGACTTCCCTGGTGGTCCAGTGGCCAAGACTCCATGCGTCCAGTGCAGGGGATCCAGGCTTGATCCCTGGTCAGGGAACTAGATCCCACATGCAAAAACCAAGAGTTTGCATGCCACAACTACTATCCCACGTGAGGCAACTAAGACCTGCTGCAGTCAAACAAAATAAATAAATAAAAATAAATATTAAAAAATAAAATAAAGCATTTCATCTTCCTGCTATTGTGATACTGTCATGAGAAATTAGCATCAGGAGTGGTCTGTTCATCTCTTTGGTGGCTTGTGTCAGGGCCTCATCATCAGTTTGGTTTTGGCAGAGCAGTTCCTTGTAAGAAAGCAGCATGTGACTAAGAGGGTCTAGGAACATGGCTCCCCATCCTCTTTCCTCCTGAGGGCATCAAGAAAACCAGGAGGAAATGTTGGTGGGACATGGGATGTGGCTGGAAGGACTTCCAGCCCCTTCAAATCACACAGGATTGATCAAAAATGCCACAGGTCCATGGGCTTTCTCTAAAAGTTTCTTTGGGGGTGAGCTTCCTTGTATTTGGCCCCAGTTTGGCTGGCATTCCCCTCTTGTTCAACTCGTGGGCATCTTGGTGGTTTCTAGTTGCTGTAGTGAGCACTCTGTCCCCACCTGCCTCAGGCCAGCCTCTGCACCTGCTGTCACATCACCACCACCCTTTGGCTTTATCCAGCCAAGTTGCAGAAACAGGGCAGAGGGAGTGGACAGAGCACTGGGTGAGGGGCAGGTACATAGTGGAGACTGGGGGGTTCATGCCGGTGCTCATTTCCCATCTAGAACCTGGGNACTAAAAAATGCTTCTCTTTAGGTAATTAGTAATTAGTTCTTACTGCAGCTAAGTTTGTATCATTAGAATTTCTCACTGGACGTTCAAGTCCAATTTAAAGGGCAAAACACAACTACCCCAACCTACATGAGACCTACAAAAATTATTTTTATGATCAGAACAATCGATAAAAAGCTTCCTTCTGCTACTATATGTTACACCATCCAGTTTCCTTCATAGAACCAAGCACTATTACTTTTTGTAGTAAATTGTAAAATAATTATGTGATTATGTATTGTTTGTATTAATTGGGCTATTATTACATAATTATCTTACCTGTTGCTTATTTCCTTACTTGTTGTCTATCTCGTTTGTTAGATTGTAAGTCCCATAAGGCCAAGAACCTTGTCTTATTCCAAATCAGAGTCCCAAGGCTTATGACTCTATTGGGCACTTAGCCCTCAAAAACATTTATTGAATTAATAAATGATTATCGCTATATTCTCAGGATTCTTCCACATAGTGAAAGCACTTTCTCACCACCAAACCAACTCTGCACAACATATTTTCTGACTCTGTTTATATTCTAGAACCTTCTTTTTCTATTGTGTTTTTATCCCCTAAGAGCTAATGTGTCTCTAACAGACATGGGAGAGAAGGAAGAGGTGGATCTTATTATCCAGGGAGAGAAGGAAGAGGTGGATCTTATTATCCATGTTTTATAAATGAGAAAACTGGGGCTTCAGCCCAGAAGTCTAGTAAGTATAATTTGTTGACAAGAAATCATAAAGCACTCCCTGAAGCAGCTCTCTCTGAACCAGAGCGGAGTTGCCTGTCTGCAAACTAAAAAAATCTGTGGGGCTTTTGTGGGTACGTTTTATTTTCCCATGATTACCTCGTAAATACATTTGTGTTTAAGTATCTTTCGGTCTCGATTGTAATAGAATTTAGCTCAACCATTTTAAGGTCATATAAAGTTTGGCCACTTGAAAAAACAAGTTGACCATAGAATAATACATTAAATGGTGAATTTGATATGTCTATTAAGTTAGACTGACCATGTGTATATCTGTATTCCTTCTTAAAAACAGGTTTTCCTTTCTTTCAATTATAAAATGAAAACATGCCACTGTATTGAAATATAGAAAAACATAGAAGAAAGTTAAACTTGCTTCAGTTTTGTCAGAAATTGAATTATATCACTTTTTATTCTAGAAACAAAATGTTTTAGAGAAGTTCCATGATGTGAAACAAGTCTAAACTTGTGACCTGTCACACACCTATCATCACAAACTCATGATAGTGCCAAACAAAATGATGAAAAGATCAAACAAATGAAAATCTGGTAGGAGTGGCTGACCCCTAATGTTTACAAATATTCGTGTGTATGCATACGAGTGTATGTGTGCATATTGTTTGTGTAGGGCGTGTACAGATGGGAAGCTTTTGGTTTCCTTTAAGAAAAAGGAAATAGCCATTTAGAATTTTTTTTTTTTTTTTTTTTTTTTTTACTGTATCTGATACTCGAAAATGATTTCAACAGCCACTTTTAACACTAACTTGCTGTGTGTCTTTGGCTAAATTACCTCACTTTCTGGATCTCGGGTTCTGCACCTAAAAAATAGAAGTATGGGAAAGGGGAGTGTTGGCTGGCCTGCTTTTAGAATCACCTGAGGGTACTTGAATGATGAACAGTATTGAAATAATACTGAATGAAAGAAAAATACTTCATTTCCCAGAATGGAGGCCCCCTGAGAGCTGGCTAGTATGTGTATTCACACTGCTGCTGCTGCTGCTGTTTAGTTGCTAAGTCTAGTCTGACAATATTTTGTGGCCCTATGGACTGTCCATGGATTTCCCAGGCAACAACACTGGAGTGGGCTGCCATTTCCCTCTCCAGGGGATCTTCCTGACCCACGGATCAAACCCGAGTCTCCTGCTTGGCAGGTGGATTCTTTACCACTGAGCCACCTGGGAAGACCATCCATACTGCACAAGACTGCAAAAACCTGTCCCACTAGTTATGAAAATCTGGTCTCAAAGCAGGTAGCACTCTGAAATCTAAACTGTAGACTCATCAATGAGACTGTTGGGCTTTGTTGCTCTGATGTGAACAGAAAATGGTGACTGATGAAGAGGCAGGAAGGGAAGTTTGTGAGAACCCTTTATTCTATGTGCTATTTCAACAAGCATTGGCCAATCTTGGTGGTGTTTGGTGTAAAGAGCATCACCTATAAAGCGCCAAGGACGTGAAGAGAAATAAAATGTATCTTACATCTTGTAAGGGAGATGGATATTGATCACAGCTAAGTTTATTCCAGTGTAGCACACCCTCCCCTCCCAGGTATAAACAATGTAAAGGGAAACATAGGAAAAAGGAATAGTTCTGCAGGACTTTTGGAGATCAGATGAGGAGGAAGGCCAGCAAATGCTTGTCCACAATTGTCCTTGAGCCCGTGTTTAAGAATGGGTGGTCCAGTGGCTAATATTCTGTACTCCCACTGCAGGGGGGCTGGGTTCGATCACTGGTCAGGCAACTAGATCCCACATGCTGCAACCAAGAGTTCACATGCCAAAAACGAAGACCTGGAGCAGCAAAATAAATAAATAAATATGAGAAAGAAAAGATGAGTGTGCAGGCTTCAATCAAATGGATAAGTGGAAGAGTACATTTCAGGCAGAGGAAGCAACAGGAACCAAAACTCAGAGGCAGGATAATGTGCTGCTTTCTGAGAAAAGTCCAAGTTGTCAGGATTGCAAGGGTGCAGCAGGTTGCATGCTGCCAGTCAACGGATGGGAAATGGTTCACCAACATGGTGGTGGAATGAATAAAAAGTACTCTGCCTAAGGTCAGAAAGAAATCAGGAGGTTGCAGAATTAGAATAGCTGTCTCTTTGCCTTTTCTTAAAGAAAAGGAGATGATCTGGCCACGCTGGACCCTCCTTCTTAGAGGCAACAGTAGATGGAGCCAGCCAGCCGGTCCCTGCCCCGTCTTAGACACATGGACCTTCTCCAGTTCTCCCCAGCCACCACTCAGGCATAATGTATGTGTTCATTTCCCTGGACTGCTTCATCCAGGTGTATTAACCTAATGAGCCTGCTGGCAGGTGAATCTGTTACCTGGGTAAGGGTGAGGCAGATGGGGTGAGGAATTACTTTGGAAGATTAGTTAAGAGTCAGATTTGAACTTTGTTCAGTGGTTAGTGTAACCTCATTAAAACTACCCAAATGTGAGAATTACATGAACAAAATTACTTCCTGACAACTTAAGCACCACCTTTCTACAAACTGATCAATAGGCTGTTTCCTCTCCCTCTTCAAGGCTAAGCAAATACTTGCTCAACATACACTATGTGTGAACAATAGACTGGAGAATGCACATGGTTTGGGGTTGTATCTTGGCTCCCCGCTCCAGTATCCTTAGGCTTCTGTTGTGGCTCAGCTGGTAAAGAATCCACCTGTAATGTGGGAGACCTGGGTTGATCCCTGTGTTGGAAAGATCCCCTGGAGAAGGGAAAGGCTACCCACTTCAGTATTCTAGCCTGGAGAATTCCATGGACTGTGTAGTTCACAGAGTCTCAAAGAATCGGACACAACTGAGCTACTTTCACTTTGGATATTTTCAGGAATAACAGGAAGAAAGAATACTACACATGAGAAAAAGACCTACTGTAATTTCTTGAAATAATCTAGTTCTTGTTATAATTTTAGTATTGGAAAAAATAGTTCCCCAAAAATATCTTTAAGGAACAAAATTTTAATGTTTTCAAAGACAATGTAAAAATGTAGAAATTCAGACTAAAATAATTTAAAATTTAACAGTATGCCCCAGATAATAATTCAAACTACAAATAACACAATAATTTACTCTGTGCTCAGAGCATTAGCATTATTTTCTCAGTTTACTGGATACTCTCAACCTAATCTGAAGCTCAAATTGATATCAGTTACAATGCTGATATGTAGAGAAAAATAAGGATAAGTCCAAAAGAGGGAAAAAATGCAAAATTTACAAAAAGAAGAATAAAGAGGCCAACATTCACTGTTGGTGTGCTATTTGAATATAACTTGTGAGTTCTAGCTCTGCTCTGGGAAATTCACTTGCACTTGCCTTCCTCATCTTCAAAATGAGGATGTGTTCTTAAAAATACTGCCTCAAAATCTGTACCTCAAGCTGCAGTTTTTATTCTGAACCCTCAGGACTGCTGAGTGAAAGAACTCATTGAGACATGTATTTCAAGCAAAGGAAAAATAAGATTTACTTTTTTATTAGGGCTAAGCAGACCCTGAGGTAAGTGACTAGCTTTTTTTGAGAAACTTGTGTAACCAGGGGCAGAGCGGGGGAGCAAAAATTGAAACGAAACTTAGGAAAACTGAAAAACAAAGCAAGTGAATTCTCAAGGTCATGCAATTAAAATTAATTAAAGTTTCTCCATCTTCTCAGCAAACACATAGTACCCCAAGAAGATGTAACTACCAGGTACCCTCCATGGGCAGTTTGAAAATATAAGGCATTGAGCAGCTATGGAACCTTTATTGCCATACTCTGTAAACTACACACTCTGGAAAATAATCCTATTAGAATTAGGAAACATCCAGACATCCCAATCAGAAGTCCTAAAAGGAAAATACTTGAGTTTTATAAATAAATGGATATGAATAAAGCCAAATAACTTTTGGATAAGTATCTATTGCCTTTTATACATTGACTTCCAGGAAAAAGTGTAAGAAACAGAGCTTTAGTTTTGTCCAAGAATGAAATACAGTGTGTTGAAAATTGCTTCAGCCAATTTCAGAAACTCCCATAAATTTTTCCATTGTGTCTCTCTTATTGGATTGTCAACAGTAATAACACTTCATATTCAAGATATATTCTCCCCTCGTAGAATTTATCAATTTAGTAGTTTCCCTCTCCCAATTACAGATGAAGTGTGAATGAAAAATGGAAGACAGTTTTCAGAAAAAAATCAATAAGGATGACGTCTTCATTATTTTAGTAATGCTGCTTTATGAATATTAATGTGATTGTAAATCTATCAAAAAAAAGTCATGAAGAGACAGCAACTTGTAATTTTGTGGGAAATATTTTCTTAGAGCATAAAAGAGAATGGAAGCCATTTTATCAATAAAGTTCAAACCTTTTAATACAAATTATGGCTTTCCAAAAATATAGCTATTATACAATTATATATTATATACAACTATTATAATACATACTTATATTTTAAGTATTGTTGTGTATATTATGTAAGTATTATTGCTAAGTTGCTTCAACCAGTAGTCATATCTGACTCTTTGCTACCCCATGGACTGTAGCCCACGAGGCTCCTCTGTCCATGGGACTCTCCAGGCAAGAATACTGGCATGGGTTGCTATGCCCTCCTTCAGGGAATCTTCCCAACCCAGGGATCAAACCCAGGTCTCTTACATCTCCTGTGTTGGCGAGCAGGTTCTTTACCACTAGTGCCACCTGGGAACCCCTGTAAGTGTTATAATGCATACATATAAGTTCCCAAAGACTATGTCCATTTGTCCACTATTACATCTTTCATGTACTTTATTCTAACATATAGTTTTGAATAAACAAATCAACTAAAAATAATGGCTGTATTGGTTTTATGACTTTTATAGTACAGTCTGTGCTTTCATATTTTGTTCTGTGTTTAGAGTACTAAAATCACAATAGAATTTTTTTCCTTCTTCCCCACTCATTGGTCACTCCTAACTCATCTTGGGTTCCTCCCAGTTCCAAACATTATTACATTCCAGTGATTTAACATATGGAATGCAAAGCTTAGATTGTCAGAATTCACAAATTCTAAGTTTGTAACTTATGTACATTGTGAAAGTGAAAGTGTTAGTCGCTCAGTCGTGTCTGACTCTGTGACTCCACGGACTGTAGCCCACCAGGCTCCTCCGTCCAGGGGATTTTCCAGGCAAGAATACTGGAGTGGGTTGCTATTTTCTTCTCCAGGGGATCTTCCTGACTCAGGGATTGAACCCAGGTCTCCTGCATTCCAGGCAGACTCTTTGCCTTCTGAGCCACTGGAAAGGCTGATCTGTGTATATTAGAGAGAAGGAATGAATTTTCTAGATTTCTGCATGAATCTCATGAGCTATTTTATTACCTATTCTTTAGCTGGTTGTTCTGCAAAACTCTCAAACTTCTCCTAAGCTCAGAACCATCATGAAGGCACTCTCAATTGCTTATATTTTTGGACTTTCTGTATAATTTTTTACTAAGACTATTAATTCTTTCACTTGTATTTGCTCTTTATCCTCCATTTTTGCTGCTGTTACCCTGGTCTCCCGTCACCTCATCAATAGATATCTCTTGTCCAATACTTCTGGAGCAATCTGATAGAATGTTCTGTTGACCACATTTACATTGTCTTTCTGGCTTGAGCTCCATTCGTGTTGCCACCTCTCATATCAGTCCATTCCAGCCCATTGTTCATACCACAGAGTTTTATTTTCCCAAAACCTTGTTTGGATTCCACTTCCTTCTGGAGCCATCCCCAAATGCCAAATCACTTTTTAATTCATTTATTCAGTACATTTTTTGAAAAATTCATTTATTTGCTTTTGGCTGTGCTAGGTCTTCGTTGCCGCAGGTTTTCTCTAGTTGTGGAGAGCAGCGGCTACTCTCTAGTTGTGGTGCACGGGCTTCTGGTTGCGGTGGCTTCTCTTGCTGTGGAGTATGGACTCTAGGGCATGCAGCCTTCAATAGGTGCAGCACATAGGCTCAATAATTGCGGCTCCAGGCTCTAGAGTACAGGCTCAGAAGTTGTGGTGCACAAGCTTAGTTGCTCTGTGGTATGTGAGATCATCCTGGGCCAGGAATCAAACTGGTCTCCTGCATTGGCAGGCAAATTCTTCACCACTGAGCCAGCAAGGAAGCCCTATTCAGGACATTTTTAATGGAATGTCAACTATGTTAATACCACTGTCTCAGCAGATATGTCCATAAATGAATGTAACATAATGTCATTTATTTGCTCTTCACTTTTTATTAATTTATACCTTCCTCTTTCTCAAAGAAGAATTCCAGACAACTTATGTAGATATGAGAGAAAAACAAAATAAAAACAAATATTTAAGGAAAATGGAATTTATCCAGAAAATGTATCCTCCCTCTTCACATTTGATAGAGTGCAGATGTGACAGGAAGCCAAGAAAAAAGATACATCTATTTACAAGATTCAGAAGATGTGTAAGATTAAACTTGGACAATAATCAAAATGCATTTCTCGGTAGAAGAATAGAAGTACACTATTTTCCTCTTGAGATCAGAAAAAAATTTCTTCTGTAGGTCCTTATCAAGAAAACACACACACTAAAATAATGCCCTCAATAACACCTTTGCAGCTCGTTTCATAGGGTTCTTTTCAGGAATGTACCTCACTATTTGAAAATTATTTAACATCAAGCAGAAACTCAAAACAGCACTTCTAAGAACACGGTTAACCACACAAGTTTTCAAAACACGTGCACAGCATAACACTGATAATAACAGTGATGACAATTATAGCTCTTTGGCTTTTATTATACATCATGTACAGTGTGCATCACTTTACATATATTGTTTGTTTAACCCTTAAGTGACCCCATTGAGGCAGACATAATTCCATTGCACAAGTGAAAGAGTGCTTAAGGAGCTCAGCTATGAATACTCAGTAAGTACTGTTCAAAGATAAAACACTGCCATCCCATTAGAACCCCCTTACGGCTCATCAGTCAGCCCTCCCTACCTTAAGGTTTTAACCTATCGTTGTGGATTAGTCTGCCTGTTTTAAGTAAAAAACAAATGAAATCTTACAGAATGCATTATTTGGTGTCTGGTGTCTTTCGCTAAGTACTGTTTGTGAAATTCATTCATGTTGTATATAGTTGTAATGTGTTCATTTTCATGCTGTGTAATTTTCCATTATATGAATATACCATATTTATTTGACCATTATACTGTCTTAGCCATTTTTGTCCTTTCCAGTTTCCAACTACTGTGCATATCTTGCTATCAATGTTCTTATACCGAATTCTTAGTTCACACGTGCCCACATTGTTATGGTTTAGACATCAGTTCTGAGCAGAACGTCTTTTCGCACTCATGGATGACGCTGCACAGTCTCCCTGTGTGGCTGCCCTCTCTTCCTTTCTGCTGGTGCTTGCATGTTTCATCTACATCAGCTCAGTTCAACCCAAGCCATTTTCTAATGAAAAGATCATAACCGAAGTCCCACCAAAGCTTTCCACTTTTTCATAAAATTGTAGCAAGACACGAATAAATTACCTTTGAAAAAAAATTTAGTACCCTGAAGAAGTAAGGGTGACATTTTGTTCTATTTTAATTATAGGATGTGGTGAATGAGCTACTGCACGCCAATTGCTGTAGACAGGAAGCCCTCTCAAAAGCTCCTTGACACCACCTATCAGACCAAAGCACTGAGATTCCTTTGAACTTGAATTTTAAGTGCCTTGAAACACTGTAATCTTAATTAGCTATGACACATAAATTACTTCATTTTACACCCACAACCATTAGCATTCAGAATTCCAAGTCAGAGTTTCTGAGTTCTCAGATTAATGTGTGTGCATGAAGAGCTGTTATTGCCCCGGGAAGGAAATGTCTTCTACTCTCAGTGAAAAGGTATAGAATGGAAAGTGATGTTTTGCACTTGGCAGATTTCATGGAATTTATCAAGAAAATTGCTTAACTATTAGGTAATGCTATCCCCCCCAGCATTTTAAAGAATGATTATTCAGTTTCAACAAAGATATATTAAGTTTCTCAATCTGGGAAGATGTAGCTCATCTGGGAAGCTTGCAAGTTTTCCACAAGAATACTTTAATCCTGTGTTTTTATTTATTTAGATGATTATCTTAAAAAAAACGAGCTAAACCGTCTTTGTCTCACAGAGTCTTTGCATCTCAGCTTCAGCGCTTGTGTTTGTTCAATAGTGTTGGCTACCATTGTATTCATTCTGAACCTCAGGCCAAGAAGAAAAGAGAACTTGGTATGTCAATGTGGTGTCTAGACATGTTGTTTTAAAATAATTCAAATATATTTTAAATAACGGAAGAATTCAAGAATCACATAGCACATGTTAATTAAGGCAGGCCAAACTCAAAAGATGTCAAAAGAATTTGTGCTAGTATCTCGTACCATTTTCAACAAAACAATATTAAATTAATAGTATTAATTTGAATTTTATTGGTTTCATCTTATAAATATATTCTTATTTTTAGATATGTAATATTTATAGAAATACAGAATTTAGATTATTTTCATATACATTTGGAATGTATTAAAATCATGTAATAAAAACTTGGGGTCTGTTAGAATTGTTTTCTTTTAAAATGGACCTTTAGGGTTTTTTAGGCTGAAAATACGGTTCTAAGAGGTCAGTAATGAGAATAGCTAATATTTGTTGAGATCTCTACTTGCATTGTTTTTTAATTCTTTTGAGTACCCTATTACATAATGGAGTACTGTTAGGTACGATAGATTGATGGTACTGGCACCCCACTCCAGTACTCTTGCCTGGAAACTCCCATGGACGGGGGAGCCTGATGGGCTGCAGTCCATGGGGTTGCTAAGGATCGGGCACAACTGAGCGACTTTCACTTTCACTTTCATAGTCACCATCATGTCTGACTCTTGTGACCCCCTGGAATGTAGCCCACCAGCCTCCTCTGTCCATGGGATCTCCCAAGCAAGAATACTGGAGTGGGTTGCCATTTCCTTCTCCAGGGGATCTTCCCAACCCAGGGATCGAACCTGGGTCTCCCACATTGAAGACATATTCTTTACCATCCGAGCCACCAGGGAGGCCCTGAGATTACTACCAAGCTACAGAAATCAAAACTGCATGGTGCTAGCACAAAAACAGACACATAAATCAGTGGAATAGGACAGAGAGCCCAGAAATAATCCTACATATTTATGTCAATTAATCTATGACAAAAGGGGCAAGAATATACAATGGAGAAAGGACAGTCTTTTCAAAAAATGGTGCTGGGAAAACTGCACAGTAACATGCAAAAGAATAAAATTAGAACATTCTTTAATATCATATATAAAAATAAACCCAAATGAATTACAGACCCAAATGTTTGACCAGATACTATAAAATTTCTTGAGAAAAACATAGGCAGAATACTCTTTGACATGAATCAGAGCAGTAATTTTTTTGAATCCATCTCCTAAAGTAACAGAAATAACAGCAAAAATAAATAAGTGGGACCTAATTAAACTTAAAAGCTTTTGCATAGCAAAGAAAACCATAAGCAAAATGAAAGACAACCTACTTAATGGGAGAAAATATTTCTGAGTGATATGATCAATAAGGGATTAATATCCAGCATCTATAAACAGCTCATATAACTCAACATGAAAAAAAAAAACCCAATTAAAAAAATGGGCAGAAGAACTGAATAGATATTTTTTTTTAAAGAGGAAATGCAGATGGCCCACAGGCATCACTAATCATCAGAGCAATGCAAATCAAAACCACAATAAGATATCACCTTACGCCTGTCAGAATGGCTATTAACACAAAGAACACAAATGGCAAATGATGCAAAGATGTGGAGAAAAGGGAGCCCTCGCACAGGATTTGTGAGAATGTAAACTGGACCAGCCTTTTAGGAAAACAGTATGGAGGTTTCTCAAAAAACTAAAAATAAAACTACCCTATTAATTGCATTTTTAGATGCAAAAATCTTAGAGATTTGTGTTTATATTTTCATTATAAATGACATTTCTACATAAGAGCTTTAAACAGAATTTCAATATCAACAACCCTGTATTAATTGATGTTTTGTATATCTGGTATACAGGATTTAACACACTATTTAAAAGCTAGTAAGTTATGGTAGATTTCTTCCATTTCCTAGATATCATGTGTATATTAAATTGACTTCTCTCAAACTCAACTCAACTGTACTTGAGTACCTGCTCTGTTGAGCAGGAGACAGATGAAATGTTTATTGCTCATTAATAGTTTTATTTTGTGGATAGAGACAATTATCTATATAATTAGCCACCCCTAAAATTAAGAAACCATGAAAAGAAAAAGATTGTGTAATATACATTAACTCATCCTTGGCACACAAGTAGTTACCAACTGTACTCAAAAAAATTATTTCCTCAATTTTTCCCTGTATACTAAATATAATGAGGTAGTATGGTGTATATGATTTTTTTTTGGTGATAAATATAAAGTACATCTATGCTGTGTATAATTTTTGCTTGAAACTAAAACATAGACTTTAAAGTTATTATTTAAATAGCCAGAAGATTAAAAATATTATCCACTTTGGATCTACTTAAGCTTGTCATATTTAGTATACACAGCAGATTAGAACAGCTTAGAAATGTAAACTCTTCTGTACTCAATTTTTCTCATCCAAACAGCTACTTTGGATGAGGTCTGTACTATGCAATTTCGATTTAAGAGACACCCACACTTAGCAGATATTATGAGTATCTTGTATCCTTCAAAAGAGAATAAAACACAGTCAACAGACATTTTAAATAAATACTGGTCTGTCTGTTGATCTTCATAACAGTATGAAGGATATTTATTATAAACTAAGGATCTTTCACATCTATATTGTTTAAGTCTTTTTGATATTACTTTTTTTTAACAGCAAAGTAACATCGAAACATATGCCTTACATCTGCAAGAGCATCATTTTTTTGGATATAAAACTACTTTGTTCATTTAGAATTCTTTCACAAGCAGGAGGTCAAGAAAAATAGTCTGATAAGATTAATGAAGCTGATATTAAACTGCATCAAAATCAGAATTATAAACATGCTGTGCTTAACAGAAGATCTTAACTGATAAAGATTTCACCAAACACTGTAACCTCTTTCTTTTCCTAACCCAGACCACTAAATATACCCAGAATGGTGATTGCTTAACTATTAAAAAGCAGTTTCACTGAAATCAGACCTGAGAACGTGCTATTGACTCATGTCTATCTTGTACAGGTTGAAATATTTGTCTGTAGATCTATCTTTAGCCTCATGATTCTACCTACTCTTGTTACACAGACACTTCCTCTATCCTTAATATGGTCATATTTTACTGTCCTTGACAACTCATTCTGGAGTGAAAAATACCCTTCTTGTTGAAGGATGGCTATCTGAGAAATGATCCAATTATTTACTAAAGATCTTTTTAGTGCCTATCACATATCAACACTATGCAAAGCATCAGGAAATCAAAATGTAAACAAGACAACTCTTGCTCTTCAGGAATTCCAGTGGAACAAAGGAATTAACCAACCTCTGTGTTTGCACAGGAATAGACATGGGTACAAGGTCAAGGCGGCGGGTAGGGGTGGGAGGCGTGCGGATGAGGAAGGAGTTTTGCTTGTGGGGAGAAGTTTTCTTAAGAAATATGGGAGCTCTGGTTTGAAAGATGAGTAAGAGTTGAACTTTCAGGCAAGAACAGGGAGGATGAGGGGCTTCCAGAAAGTGGGCCACTGTAGGTGGAAAGGCACAGAGGCATAAAGTAGCTTGTGATATGCAGAGTATTGTTAGTGGACTGGTATGGCTGGAATACGGGGTGCGAGGGAGTGAACGGTACAAGTTAGGCAGTCGAGGTAGACATGTAGGTACATAGATACATAAGAGATATGTTGTGTTCCAACAATTCTAAGATGCATGTGCTCTCACATTTTAATATCCCTGAGATCAGGATGTCTCTCTCACATGGTGATGTCTTACAGTCACTGTGATTTGGGATGTTGTTGTTATTGCTGGTATAGGAGCTCAATCATGGTTGTTCCAGGTTTCATTTGAGTTAATATGCAACATGTTGGGTTAATGTCATTCAAATTTCATATAAAAATTACCTATAATTCAGTTTTGAAGCAAAAAGGATTATTGTTTATGCAGAAAGGCACATAAACAGAATAGTTTACATTTTATATTAGAGAAGCAAGTAAATCTGAAAAGATTCAGTAAGTATAAATTAAGACTGCTGGGTGATAAAAAGTCTAATGCCACAATTTATTTTTTTTTAATGTCACAATAATTGGCATATTTTTCTTTCAAAATAGTATATAAAATATGAATGTATCTTCTGATCAATAGTATGTTATCTTGGATGATGTATCAATTATTAATAATTGAGTGTAGGAATACTCTGTGCTTATTATTGTTATAATCACTTTTTTGTGTGAATAAACTCCCATAACATATGAAACAATAGTTTCCAAAGAATGGCAGCTAGGTGGTGTGTTGTTAATGCTGGGACTCTGCCCTATGAGAAGTTATTATTAAACTTGGCATTCAAATGAGGTGGGCAGTCCTGAGGACACACAGAAACACACACAGAAACATAAACACACACACCAGTTCTTGACTTCATGACTTCAGGGTAAATGGGACCCATGGACTCTGCAGAAACAACGCAAATGGAAAGGTATAGGGTCTTACTTCCAGGTCATCTGCAGCTTTGCAAACAGGTGAGACTTCCTGTAGGAGCGAATGTGCAAATCCACGTGGAGGCTGGGTCCAAGTTCCAAGACCTCATCAAGTGCCCTGGAGGCCAAGCTTGATATGGAATCAGAGGAGCACCGGTCCTTGAATGGCCCACACAGACCTAGACAAGGAGTGTCTTCAGCATGAATAGGAGGCATGATGTCCAGAGGCTCCTCTTCTATGCAGCTTCAACTGTTTAAGTCTTAGAATGTTATGACAGGTCGAAGGGGGAGGCATGAACTGTGAAGTATGGTAAATTACAAACACCAATGGATTTCTCAACAATCTTGGGGGCTGAAATTTGTGTGAGTGGATTATAAAAATAAAGAAATATGGCAGCTCACTTGAGCATCAAGCATAACTGTATTTCTGTAACAACAAAGAATTCTGAAAGCAGAGGGAGAGATTCATTGGAATTTAAATTAGAAGAGTGAATTAATTATATCTTTAGTATCTTCAATGTTGTCTGGCAGCAATCAAGACAAAGAAAGTGGGGAAGATAAAGTTGGAGGTTCATCATTCAAGTAGGAGGTATATGTTGCAAACAGATGTGGGAGAGTTAAGCATCTGGAATAGAGCTGTGTAAGGAGTAATGTTTTAAGTGTGGAAATCTTCAAAGAATTCCAGAATCACAATTCAGTGGCAACTGATTACTCTGGTGATGTGTAAATCTATACTTCTTGCAAGTTATTACTTTGTCTAATGAAGCTGGGTATTAGTTATCAGCTGAAACACATTGCTTGTCCCATCCTGTGACAAAATCAGGAATTCCACTTAACGTGGAGGGCATATGGTCAAGAAATAAGCTTTTAACCAACCCTAGGAGAAGGCAATGGCAACCCACTCCAGTGTTCTTTCCTGGAAAATCCCAGGGACAGGGGAGCCTGGTGGGCTGCCGTCTATGGGGTCGCATAGAGTTGGACACGACTGAAGCGATGCAGCAGCAGCAGCAGCAGTCATCAAGTAAGATGAACGTTAAGAAAAAGCAACTGTCCTTTCTTTCTGGCCCTTTGAGCCAGAAGGGTGCAGCCACACATCATATAGTTGGATATTAGAAACAATCACATCTTTTTGCAAAATTTATACTCTTGATTTTGTAGCCCTGTGTCCTGGCTTTTGTTTTCTTCTACAGGGCTTAGATTGTCTTAATCCTTTGGCTCCAGGTAAGTGGTAAGGACTATACCCAAAATATGATCTCCCTAATCTTAGGTTCAGCCTTGTTGGAACACAATCCCTGTTCTAACCACATGCCTGGTAACTGGCTAAGCCATCCCAACACACATAATACCCCTGCCCCTTTCGGCTTCAGGTTGGGAGGAGAGGAGATAGATTTTGAATCAGCTGCATGTTCATCAAAGGGGAGTTTGGCAGGGAAAACCTGGCTTCTAAGGGAAAGTCTGCTGGTTTTAGATGGGCAAGAGTCAGTAGTTTTCACACATATTGTGTGGATTTTCCCCCAAGAATTAGACAGAATCCCCAAAAAACTGATGACGGGGAGTTCATTTTAGAACTCCAGAGAATTAGCATCAGGAGAATAAATTCATGAAGGGGATGATTCACAGAAGGGGACTGGAAACAGGAAGATGGAGAGGGCTCTTGTCCTAGGGAGAAGTTAGGAAACTCAGCCAGGGGCTAGACCAGGGATCAAGGAAGAACGTCCAGGATAGCAAATCAGGGAAAAGGACTAGTTACTGAACCTTAAATATAAAACCAAAACACAACATTCCACCAGTGAAAGGCTGAAGAAGTGAAGTGAAGTGGCTCAGTCGTGCCTGACTCTTTGCAACCCTGTGGACTGTAGCCTACCAGGCTCCTCCCTCCATGGGATTCTCCAGGCAAGAGTACTGGAGTGGGTTGCCATTTCCTTCTCCAGGGGATCTTCCCAACCCAGGGATCGAACCCACGGCTCCTGCATTCCAGGCAGACACTTTAACCTCTGAGCCACCAGGGAAGCCCCAGGAAAAGGTTAAGGTTATACTAATTATCAAGGGTGATGTGACCTTGAACAAGAATAAGAAGCTAGAACCACTGAGTTATCTTCTATGTCATCATCACTGTCATCATAGACAACATTTATTAAACTTTACCTTGTGCTAGGGCTTCCCTGGTAGCTCAGATGGTAAAGAATCTGCCTGCAGAGGGGAGAGAGAGGGGGAAGAGGCCGCGGCGGGGCAGGGCGGGGAGTGCCTGCCTGCCCGGGTTGCGGAAGTGGCAGCCGCTGACCGAGCCTGCTTGTCTCTCGCTACAGCTTCGGCTTCCGGCTCACCCTCAGACGGAGAGGGTGGCCCGGCCGTGGATGGTCAGATAGCTTCTACCTCCGGCCGCCCATCCCTGGCCCCAATAGCACGGAGCAGACGGCAGCAGCAGCAGCAGCAGGCGAGGAGGAAGATGGCGGGAGGGCTGCCGGCCTGTGTGGTGGATTGTGGCACGGGATATACAAAATTAGGATGTGCTAGAAATACAGAACCACAGTTTATCATCCCTTCCTGCCACTCCTCATGCAGGATCTGACCAGGGGTTGTACCCATGCAGTAGAAGAGCTGAGTCTTAACAACAGGACCACCAGGAAAGTGCCCATGCAGATGTTTTGAATGAAGAACTGTTTAATTTGAAGGATTCAGAAATTTACAACTTAGTTTAAAAATTTATAAGTTTTAGGTCTAGAACTGTATGCTGTTTTTTGAAATTATATAAGGAGATCGCTGATCGTTTTACCTGAACGATTTGAAGTTTCCCTTTGTATATGTGGATTGAAGTTTAACAGGTCCTTATGCCAGTGTTAAAAGTATTGCTATTAAGGAGTCAGCAAAAGTGGGAGATCAAGCTCAAAGGAGGGTGATGAAAGGTATTGATGACCTAGACTTATTCATTGGTGATGAAGCAATAGGAAAACCTACATATGCAACAAAATGGCCAGTCTGCCATGGTATAGTTGAAGATTGGGACTTGATGGAAAGGTTTATGGAGCAAGTGATCTTTAAATATTTAAGGGCAGAACCTGAAGATCATTATTTTCTTTTGACTGAACCTCCACTGAATACTCCAGAAAACAGGGAATATACTGCTGAAATAATGTTTGAGTCCTTCAATGTTCCTGGCTTGTACATTGCTGTACAGGCCGTTCTTGCCTTAGCTGCATCTTAGACCTCCAGACAAGTAGGAGAACAGACGTTGACTGGTACAGTAACAGACAGTGGAGATGGTGTCACTCATGTCATCCCTGTGGCTGAAGGGTATGTGATTGGCAGCTGTATTAAGCACATTCCAATCGCAGGACGAGACATAACATATTTTATTCAGCAATTGTTGAGAGACCGAGAAGTAGGAATTCCTCCAGAGCAATCCTTGGAAACTGCTAAGGCAGTGAAGGAGCGCTATAGTTATGTCTGCCCAGACTTAGTAAAAGAATTTAACAAGTATGATACAGATGGATCAAAGTGGATTAAACAGTATACTGGAATCAATGCTATCTCAAAAAAAGAGTTTTCCATTGATGTTGGATATGAGAGATTCTTGGGACCTGAAATCTTTTTTCATCCAGAGTTTGCTAACCCAGACTTTACCCAGCCTATCTCAGAAATTGTAGATGAAGTAATTCAGAATTGCCCTATCGATGTCAGAAGTCCTCTCTACAAGAATATTGTTCTCTCTGGAGGTTCAACCATGTTCAGGGACTTTGGACGTCGTTTGCAAAGAGATCTGAAAAGAACTGTAGATGCCAGGCTGAAATTAAGTGAGGAATTGAGTGGTGGTAGATTGAAGCCAAAACCTATTGATGTACAAGTCATTACATATCACATGCAATGATATGCAGTTTGGTTTGGAGGATCTATGCTGGCTTCCACATAGAACCTGAGTTCTACCAAGTATGCCACACCAAAAAGGATTATGAAGAAACTGGACCTAGCATTTGTCGTCACAATCCAGTGTTTGGAGTCATGTCGTAAAATTGGCTTCATAGTTATTGGGGTTAGGGAGGTGGGGAAGAAATAGTCTTTCTGATTACCTATTTTGTCTGGATGGCTGGTTTTAAACCTGACTTGAAATAATAAGACCAAACATTAATTATACAGGAATATTTTAATAAGTATATCAACATGCGAATGTAGAGAAGCCAAAATGATCAAGTGTTTTTCTTTAGATTGAATATTTGAATCTTACGTGTGTCAAAAAGAAGTGGGTTTTAGTTCTTTCTGTGCCCTGGTATTTTGTATATTATTGAATTATCCAAGATTTGATGGGATTTATCAGTATGTAGATAGCTCTATAATGCTTGAATTGTATACTTTGAAGTGTGTGCAATGCAAGAGCTTGTTTATATTTCATACTTTTTATACTTTGAGGAAAAAAAGTCAAAGAAAAACTAGTATTTGAGGGTAAAAAAAAAAGTGACCAAGTAAAGGATAAATACAAAAAATAGCCTGTGAGACTTGGCGTACACACACACTCATGGGATTCCAGTTATTATGAAGTGCTTCCACCCTCCTGTGCCCCACAATGGTTTTCTTTGCAAGTGCTTTTGGAACTAAGAAGCCAGTGTCTTGGATTAACTGATGCCTGCTAGTGCTTTCCGATTACTCGCATTCTGTTTTCTCACTTTAAAGTAAAAACAAGACTGTTGGACCAGTAAAAAAAAAAAGAAAGAAAGAAAGAAAGAAAGAATCTGCCTGCAATGCAGGAGACCCCAGTTTGATTCCTGGGTTGGGAAGATCCCCTGGAGAAGGGATAGGCTACCCACGCCAGTATTCATGGGCTTCCCTGGTGGCTCAGATGGTAAAGAATCCTCCTGCAATGCTGGAGACCTGAGTTCAAGATCTGGGTTGGGAAGATCCCCTGGAGGAGGGCATGGCAACCCACTCCAGTGTTCTCGCCTGGAGAATCCCCATGGACGTAGGAGACTGGCGGGCTACAGTTCATCAGGTCGCAAAGAGTCAGACATGACTGAGCAACCTAAGCACACAGGCACACACAGAGACATCATGCCAAGTGTTACATACATGCTATTTCATTTAAATTCTGAGGGAAATACTATTAAAATACTGACTTTATAGCTGAGAAAATTGAGGCACAGACAAGGTAAAGCACTTCCAAATGGAGTGACAGAAGAGCATACGGAAAAGTGAACGTGGACCCATTTCCCACACTGTACACTGGGATAAATTCCAAACACTGCAGATATTTAAATATCAAAATTAAACTATAAAACTACTAGAAGAGAAACAAGGTGAATTCATTTATATTCAATACCTTGCAGTGCTTCAAAATCCAGAAATAATAAAAGAAAATGTAGAGAAATTTAATTACATCAAAATAAAGCTTGACTAGCAACATAGATAGTAAACAAAGTGAAAAGGCAGAGTCAAACTGGGAAAATACTTGCAACTTATAATCCAGATCAGGAGATACCCTAGTTTGTAAAGAGCTTTCAAAAAGAGAGAAAAGGGAGATGGAAAACTTTATAGAAAAATAGGTTGGAAATCGAAACATAAAACACACAGAAAATGATACTCAAATTGTTTCTTAGCTATGTGAAAATAGACACAAATACTCAGAAGAAGAGAAATGGAAATTAAAAGTATACTGAGACTGGCAAAAATCCAAAAGTTTAGTGATATATTCAAATGTAAGAGCATGCATACATTTGTGGTGTGAATGCAAATGACAAAACCATTTGGAAAGAAACTTATAGTCCAGAAAAGTACATATTTACTTTACCTCTTGGATTCAGCAAACTCACTTTTAGTAATCTATCCCATGGGCCCAGTGGAAGAATACAAAAAAGAAATGCACAGGGCCATTTACAGCAGGATATTTGTTACAGCACAAACTAGAAACAAAACCAACTAAACATGAATGGGGAGGCTGGTAAGATACATCAAGGAATATGCTCACAATAAAATGCTATGCAGCTGTAGCAAGTGAGGAAGTGGGAGATAGATCTGAACCCAACTGTGGACTGGATGTATGTCAAATGCAAAGAGTAAGACAGAGAAAATGTGTGTGTGTGCACATACTCATCTATAAAGTGGGCAACTGTGCAGGCCAAATAATCATCACCCCAATTAGGTCAAGGCTCTCATCTCTCTCAGCAGAAGTTCAAATCTGCTACCTTGCATGGGACAAAGGATGTTTCAGATGTGTTTACATTAAGGATCTTCAGATGGGAAATTGTCTTGGGTTATTCAGGTAGGCCTGGTATAATCCCAAGGATCAAGATGAAGGCAGAAGAGGGCAGGTAGAAGGAGAAGGGACTACCAGAGGATGCTGAGAGAGATGCAAGATGGATGACTTTGAAGGTAGGCAGGAGACCCTTGGGTAAGGAACGTGGATGGCCCAATAGTCATCCTTTCTTCAAAGAGCAAGGAGATAGATTTTCCCACAGAACCTTAAGAAAGGCACACAGCTCTGCAGGCAAATTGATTTTTTTCCCAGTGAAAGCTGTCAGTCTTCTAACCTATGTAACTATAGAAACCAGATTTGTGTTGTTTTAAGCCACTAAGTTTGTGGTAATTTGTTATGGCAGTAATAGAAAATTAATACAGGAAAGAAAACATAAAATGAAAAGAGTGGTTGCATATAGGGGGAGGGAGGAAATAGGGTGGACCTGTCTGGGATAGAAACTAGACTTATTTTATAGGTTTGACTTGGACCATGTAAATATTTTAATCCTAAAAATTTTAGTAAAAAAAAAGTCCATAAAATAAAAATAAAATGGGATAAAGTCATTGGTAGCACACCACCCAGAAGTTCAAAGTGGCTAAAAAAAATAGTTATTTGGTTACAATCTTTTAATATGATATATCTTAGAAGAAAACCTTTTGAAATTGCAAGGAAAAAAAATCTTACACTGTTTTCATTAATCAAATGGTTGGTAGTAAAATTTAGTTATTATTTTGAAATTATTGTGGGTATATAATGGGAGAAAGCAAATGAGATGTATTTGATATTCTAATTCTATAATTCTGTGTCATCAGAACTCAGATTCTGGGTATGGAGTAAAAGAGATTCAGACTTAAAATCAGAAAGATTAAATAAAAATCTTGCCAGTCCTGAATTTGGATTGGAAGTAGCATCTAAACTTATGATGAATTTTGTTTAAAACAGAAATTTTCCTAGCATTGTTTGCTAAAAAGACCTTGAAATAGTGACCAACCCAGTAGCAATGAACACTTAATTCCCAAATTATAACTTCCAAATACAGTTTTTCATTAACAGGAACATTCAATGGAGATTTCAATGATTTTCAGATTTTGAAAAGAAATGTATATGAATCTGGACTAATTATTATACTACATTGCAATGAGCTTCCCTGGTGGCTCAGAGGTTAAAGCGTCTGCCTGGAATGCAGGAGACTCGGGTTCGATCCCTGGGTTGGGAAGATCCCCTGGAGAAGGAAATGGCAACCCACTCTAGTACTCTTGCCTGGAGAATCCCATGGAGGGAGGAGCCTGGTAGGCTACAGTCCATGAGGTCACAAAGAGTCGGACACGACTGAGTGACTTTACTACTATACATTGCAATGAAACTATAAAAGAAGACTAAAGTCATGTCAAAGAACACAGGAATCAACTCAAAAAGTTACCGACTGAACAAAAATGGTTTAGAATAAATAAGGATAATAATTGCAATCAGATGAAGCATTTCAAGTACATTGAGATATATGAATTCTTAAACTATTGTTGAACTGTGCTCAAGTATCACCTCTTTATTTCAAACACTGGCCTTTCAAATTCTGGCCTTTCCTGTGCAAACTATATTTATTATTGAAAGTCGCTCAGTCGTGTCCGACTCTTTACGATTCCATGGACTATGCTCTTTGTCATGAAATACTCCAGGCCAGAATACTGAAGTGGGTAGCTGTTCCCTTCTCCAGGGGATCTTCCCAACCCAGGAATCGAACCCATGTCTCCCTCATTGCCGGTGGATTCTTTACCAGCTGAGGCACAAGGGAAGCCTAGGAATATTGGAGTGAGTAGCCTATCCCTTCTCCAGCGGATCTTCTGGACCCAGGAAACACACCAGGGTCTCCTGCATTGCAGGTGGATTCTTTGCCAACTGAGCTATCAGTAAGCCCCTGATATAGCTTTATATGCAAACTATATGCATATGCATATGCAAACTATACCTTGGCATAACCCAATAGTGGATGAAAGAAAGTTTCTCTTTACAGAGACATTCTAGTTAATAAATGAAGGAGGAATGACAGATTTCAAGTATCATCATTTTGCAACTCCTCTAATGCTTTAGTGGGCTTCCCTGGTGACTCAGTGGTAAAGAACACGCCTGCCAATGCAGGAGACATGGGTTCGATACCTGTGGGAAGATATCCTGGAGAAAGAAACAGCAACCCACTCCAGTATTCTTGCCTGGGAAATCCCATGGGCAGAGGAGGCTACAGTTCACAGCGTCACAGAAGAGTCTCACACAACTTGGCGACTAAACAGCACAACAATGCAATGAACTGGTGGATCTAACCACACAAAAGAGAGAAGCAGAAATTGTGTGTGTTGATGGAAGAATACAACACCACTTTTGAAGTACTCTAGCCAAACACACACATAAAGAATTTTAAACTGAACAAGCCTCTGGATCCAAATACCAATTTATAGGAAATTGGATAAATGAACCTGTTAAATGATAGTGCAGTTCTAATCAAAATTTAGGTTATAGAAAACTACAGGACACATAAGCCAGTTTCTTCAATAGGTAAATGTAAGGGAAGAAATGTGTTGGAGAAAAAAGATAAATTACCAACGATCTTAGATATTTTGACAAATTTCAATGTATGGATCTTATTTGGATCTTCTTTTAAACAATGTTTTTAAACAATTATGAGGCAACTAGAAATATAAGCATTTACTGGATATGATCATATTAAAGAAGTTTAAATTCTGTTAGGAAGACATTACAGTTAGGTTTTTTTGAAGAAATCTTGTCTCTTAGAGATGAATATACTGAAATACTTACTGATGAACTCATATTGTGTCTTGGATTTGCTTCCAAATAATACCAGGAGAAGAAAGGATGGGGGTAGAGAAGAAACAAGATTTGGCCATGAACTGGTAATTACTGAAGTATAGTTATGAGTACACAAATATTTCAGAGCCTGTTCTATTACTTAGTACATATTTAAAATGTTTTCTATTATCAGAATACTTTCTGAAAGAAATATATGTACATATATGTGTATGTATATTATAACTTGCACAAGTTTCATAGCTGGTAAGGAATGAAATTGAAATTCACTTCAATTCTTGATCTGATGCTGAATTCCCTACTGTTTTCATTAAGTACACTATACTAATATTTCCTCAATATCTGTTAATCATTTGACCTTACCAACTCACCCACTACAGACTCCAAAAGGAAAAGAACGCCTTTCCTGATGTAGTCAGTGTTGAATTGTGGAAGAATCAGGGTTGGCTTTGTGGTTCTGCCTCTGGCCACCCACAACTGCTGAAAATCAGGTGATGTCTCCATAGAGAAAATACAGTCTAACCCCCATGGATCCCAATAGTTGATCTGCTGCTGCTGCTGCTGCTAAGTCGCTTTAGTCGTGTCTGACTCTGTGCAACCCCATAGACGGCAGCCCACCAGGCTCCCCCATCCCTGGGATTCTCCAGGCAAGAACAATGGAGTGGGTTGCCATTTCCTTCTCCAATGCATGAAAGTGAAAACTGAAAGTGAAGCTGCTTAGTCGTGTCTGACTCTTAGCGACCCCATGGACTGCAGCCTACCAGTCTCCTCCATCCATGGGATTTTCCAGGCAAGAGTACTGGAGGGGGTGCCATTGCCTTCTCCAACTCAGCACTCTGGCTGCCTCTAAAAAAATGTTTTCACGACAGACTCATACTTTGTGTTGTCTTTTGTTTTCAGAACAATTTCATTTTGTGCTTCAAAGACTGCTGAATCTTCTGAGAAGAAATAGGGGGAAAATAAGAGGGAAGGATCATTTTTGTGCAGAGTTGATTCCAAAATGCAAAAAAAAAAAAAAAAAAAAAAAGGCAGAGAGACTTGCTGGCAATGATTGTTCAAGACAATGGCTGTTCTAAGGAGACCATTTGGTTCCTTATGGAAAGGGCATTCCTCCCCTACACACACATGCCCCTTCTCACACAGAAATGGCTGTGGCTCCCCATCGCGGCAGGGCTGGGCGGCCTCTCCTCCTCCACCTGCTCTGCTAGCTGACAGAGACCATGGAGCTGCCGCAGGTCTGTGCGTCCCCCAGCGCCTTCTGCAGCCGGGTGTTCTTCTCTTCCTCCTCCAGCAGCTTCCGCTTGACAGCACGATCTTCTAGTAACAGTAGCTAGACAAGTGTGAGAATAAAGACATAACAAAGTAATGTCTGCAGCTGGTTGTTGTGGTCAGTCGAGTGCTCTTTGTCATCCATGGCATTTCCCAGGCAAGAATACTGGAGTGAGTTGCCATTTCCTACTCCAGGGGATCTTCCCAACACAGGGATCAAACCTGCAACTCTTGCATCTCCTTGGCAGGGAGATTCTTTACCACCGTGCCACCCGGAAAGCCTGTCATCTGCAGCTGGTATCAGGACTCAAAGCTTCACTGATCTAATTCCACTGACTATTTCAGAAGTCAGCAATGGAGAGGGACCTGGGGAAGGTTTCGAGTCTACAGTGATAAACAAAACCTGTAGGTTTTTGACTCAGAGATGTGTTCAAAGAAGGCAAGAGTATAAATAAGGGAGCTGGAGACGGGGAACCATCAGAGCAAAGTAGGAAGAGATGGATGAGCCTGATCCACAGGTGGGAGTTTTTTACCCTGATTCCCTCTGTCCACCTATTAGGGGTAGTTGAGTCAAGCAGGAAGGCCTGTAGACAGAGGACAATAACATCAACATATTCTGACTGAAACAGTTGCAAAGGGCTAGTCTTGGTTCAGAGACTTCTTGAAGTCCCAGCTCATTAATGAAGGTATAGAGGGTACTAACTATTAATTACAAACCTAGAATTGTGAACAAGTAAAATAAAATCCACCTGCAATGTGGGAGGAGAAGGAAATGGCCACCTACTCCAGTATTCTTGCCTAGAGAATCCTGTGGACAGAGGAGCCTTGTGGGCTGCTGTCAGTAGGGTCACAGAGAATCTGTCACGACTGAAGTGACTTAGCATGCATGCATGCATTGGAGAAGGAAATGGCAACCCACTCCAGTATTCTTGCCTGGAGAATCCCAGGGACAGAGGAGCCTAGTGGGCTGCTGTCTATGGGGTCACACAGAGTCGGACACGGCTGAAGCAACTTGTCGGCGGTGGCAATGCCGGAGATCCAGGCTTGATCCCTGGGTAGGGGAGATCCCCTGGAGAAGGAAATGGCAACCCTCTTCAATATTCTTGCCTGTAGAATTCCATGGACAAAGGAACCTGACAGGTTACAGTCCATGGAGTCACAAAGACACAACAAAGTGACTAACATTTTCACTTTCAAAATAAGCCAAATTGTGGAGGAACCAGGGTTGGCCAATAGGCCAGATAAATAGGAGGAAAATATCTACGGACTCAGCCTGTCCTTAGGTAAGAGCAAAAATATTTGAATCAAAAGTATGAGAATTAGCAGCCACTGATTCAGATCCTGGCTCTCATGACATAGTTTGGCATGGTGTAGAACAAACACCTGGGTAATTGAAATTTTGACTTCTCTCCCCCTTGTACAGCAAAGAGATCAAACCAGCCAATCCTAAAGGAAATCAACCCTGAATATTCATTGGAAAGACTAATGCTGAAGCTGAAGCTGCAATGCTTTGGCCACCTGATACGAAGGGCGGACTTATTGGAAAAGACCCTGATGGTGGGAAAGATTGAAAGCAGGAGGAGAAAGGGGCGACAGAGGATGAGATGGTTGGATGGCATCATCAACTCAATGGACAAGAGTCTGAGCAAATTCCAGGAGATGGTGAAGGACAAGGAAGCCTGGGATGCTGTAGTCTATGGGATCATGAAGAGTCAGACATGACTAAGTGACTGAACAACAACTATAACCTGGTTGTTTTGGTCTTTTGGAAGATAAAATCTCACTAAATCATGTAGTCAAGAGTTAGAAGGAAAAGTGACATGACAATGAATCAGAAAACAGACCAGATTGCCTACAGTAAGAAAAAGAGGTCCTTGCTAGGAGTGTGGTTTGTGGACCAGTATGAGCATCACCTGGGAAAGTATTGTCTAAGCAGCCTCTCAGACCTATCACCAGTCCTACTAAATTAGAATTCATTCTAATTGCTTCTCCCTCAGGTGATTCATGTGAAATTAGTGTGCAAAAGCTCCTCTAGAGCATTTGGCATTCTTACTACCACCATCATAGCTAACATTTATTTAGCATTTGGCTTCCCTGGTGGCTCAAATGGTAAAGAATCTGTCTGCAGTGCAGCAGACCTGGGTTTGATCCCTCAGTTAGGAAGATCCCCTGGAGAAGGAAATGGCAACCCACTTCACTATTCTTGCCTGGAGAATTCGGGATGGGCTACAGTCCATGGGCTTGCAAAGAGTAGGACACGACTGAGCGATAAACACACACATTTAGCATTTACCATATGCTAATACTGTTTCTTCACATGAGTTATTTCAATAGGGCTATGTGAAGAAATTGCTATCATTATTCCCATTTTAGAGAGGAGATAACTGACATCCAAAACATTTTTAAACTGGAAAAGGTACATGGCTTGTAACTGGTGGATCTGGGATTCAAGCTCAGGTTCTCAGAACCCAAAAGTATGTACCTTAATTACAATTTTGTTATCCTCAGAAATGGTCATACTCGTGAGTAGAAACCCCACTGATGCTATTATGTTTGATTATAAAGAATGAATATATTCCAGAGACAAATGAAAGAAAGAAGGTAGGAGAAAGATTCATCATCACCACTAAAGAACTTTCAAAGTAAGACCAAATTTTAAAAAAAAAACAGTGAAGTCGAGCAGGAAAGGCAGATCACCATAAAAACGGTTAGATGTCTTTTTTTATTGATTATTCCAACGTTAAAACAGTCCTTGTTCCACAGAAATATTCATCAGAGAGAAAAACAAAATGACCATTTTAGGTTTCATCTGTTTTTGACAAATACTTAACTGCCCTTAGCCTGGCAAAGATTTTCCCTGTTGTCCCAAATGAAAACTGACTAAATTTGACATGAGTTTAGAATTAATCCCTACTGTAGTTAGGATTTGCTACAAAGCAGCTGTTTCTTATTCTCATTTCTTGTGGATCATGTGCTGATTATGACAGACTTATTAGATGTCTTCAGGAGGCTATCTGTGAAGCTGTTTCTGGCTGTTTGTGAGTAGTTCCTGAGTTTTATCACAAAATTTCTGCCTGATTCTCTTGATCTAGGGGTGGTTTATATTAGGTAACTGAGAGATAGTAATCAGAAAGAAATGGCATGTCTCAGAATCTGAAACAGGGCTATTTTAATCAGTACATTTTAATTTAAATTACTTTTAGCTTATTTTTCAAAGGGAGATCCCAGATTTCTGGCGTTTATAATTCTTTCCCTTTAAAATAGGACTTTGAAGTGTGGGCAAAACACAGACGATTGCTACATCTGCATGATACAATCATAGGTTTTTAAAAGAGGATATTCAAGTCAAAATGACTTCCTGCCACTGTCCAAGGCAACTCAAAGTATCCTAAATAGCGCTGTCCTCCATCACAAGCTCGTCTGCAGGGAGGTGCTTTTAAAGGTTTCTTCTGGTTCCCAAACCTTTTATCTTGCTTTTTTCAACTCCCTACCACTAACTTTTTCACTTTAAATCCTTTCTTGTTCTTTTCCTCTACGAAGGACTTAATTTAGACTGTCCCCACTTAACTCACTAAGATGGTAAAGAATCTGCCTGCAGTGCAGGCGACTCGGGTTCAATCCCCGGGTCAGGAAGATACCCTGGAGTGGGGAATGGCAACCCACCCCAGTAT
Organism: Neotragus moschatus; assembly: GCA_006410615.1. Classification (NCBI taxonomy): domain Eukaryota; kingdom Metazoa; phylum Chordata; class Mammalia; order Artiodactyla; family Bovidae; genus Neotragus; species Neotragus moschatus. The sequence goes on from SJYA01002183.1 coordinate 3,386,166, forward strand.
TCTTGCCTGGAGCATCCCATAGACAGAGGAGCTTGATGGACTATAGTCCATGGGGTCGCAAAGAGTTGGACACAACTGAGCGACTGACACCTTAGCACAGAGACACCACTTAACTCGGGGAGGCCCCCACATATTACTGGCACTTATTCTCCATTGTTTCTTCCATTGCATCTTGATAGCATTTTACTTTTTGTTGTTCAGTCCATAAGTCATGTCTGACTCTTTGCGACCCCATGAGCTACAGCACGCCAGTTTCCCCTGTCCTTCACTATTTCCCTGAGTTTGCTCAAACTCATGTCCATTGAGTCAGTGATGCCATTCAACCATCCCATCCTCTGACACCCCCTTCCCCTCTTGCCCTCAATCTTACCCAACATCAGGGTCTTTTTCAATGAATTGGCTCTTTGCATTTTCCTTACAAGAGGTGAAAAAACATGTTTAGTTAGTGGAAGCCACTACAGCATTTCAGTAGCTTCACTCCAGTTAAGCTGACCACAACCCAATTGGCCTGGCTGAGACCTTGTCCCCAACTCAGTATATGTGCTCATAATTCTCTCCTCTTTCTGGTAGGGTAGTTCCAACAGAGGTCACCTAGTCCAATGGGGAGTAGGAATTATGTGCTCCAAAGTCTACCCTACAGGCCTGAATATTCCCATAATCCATAGGCACTATGAAGCTAGAACAGACCTGGGAACCCAGTTGGTTACAAGTATGTGGTAGATCTCTCTTACTTGTTCAAGTGCAATTACATTTTTAAAATTTTAATGAGGTATAGTTTACAGACCTCAGATCTTAAGTTTACAAAAGTTTATAAAAACACCACTAACGAGTTTGAAATGACTTCTTGACAAAAATACCAACTTCATCTTTAGTATCAAGGATTGTCCAAAATGGTACCACAAATCTGTTAATATTCAACATATTTAGTAACCTGCTGCATAAAATTGTATATCAGTTCAGTTGAGTCACTCAGTCGTGTCCAACTGTTTGAGACCCCATGAATTGCAGCATGCCAGGCCTCCCTGTCCATCACCAACTCCTGGAGTTCACTCAGACTCACGTCCATCGAGTCAGTGATGCCATCCAGCCATCTCATGCTCTGTTGTCACCTTCTCCTCCTGCCCCCAATCCCTCCCAGCATCAGAGTCTTGTCCAATAAGTCAACTCTTTGCATGAAGTGGCCAAAGTACTGGAGTTTCAGCTTTAGCATCATTCCTTCCAAAGAAATCCCAGGGCTGATCTCCTTCAGAATGGACTGGTTGGATCTCCTTGCAGTCCGAGGGACCCTCAAGAGTCTTCTCCAACACCACAGTTCAAAAGCATCAATTCTTTGGCGCTCAGCTTTCTTCACAGTCCAACTGTCACATCCATACCTGACCACTGGAAAAACCATAGCCTTGACTAGACAGATCTTTGTTGGCAAAGTAGTGTCTCTGCTTTTCAATATGCTATCTAGGGNATGGACTGGTTGGATCTCCTTGCAGTCCGAGGGACCCTCAAGAGTCTTCTCCAACACCACAGTTCAAAAGCATCAATTCTTTGGCGCTCAGCTTTCTTCACAGTCCAACTGTCACATCCATACCTGACCACTGGAAAAACCATAGCCTTGACTAGACAGATCTTTGTTGGCAAAGTAGTGTCTCTGCTTTTCAATATGCTATCTAGGGTGGTCATAACTTTTCTCCAAGGAGTAAGAGTCTTTTAATTTCATGGCTGCAGTCACCATCTGCAGTGATTTGGGAGCCCAAAAAATAAAGTCTGACACTGTTTCCCCATCTATTTTCCATGAAGTGATGGGACCGGATGCCAGGATCTTCGTTTTCTGAATGTTGAGCTTTAAGCCAACTTTTTCACTCTCCTCTTTCACTTTCATCAAGAGGCTCTTTAGTTCCTCTTCACTTTCTGCCATAAGGGTGGTGTCATCTGCATATCTGAGGTGATTGATATTTCTCCCGGCAATCTTGATTCCAGCTTGTGTTTCTTCCAGCCCAGCATTTCTCATGATGTACTCTGCATATAAGTTAAATAAACAGGGTGACAATATACAGCCTTGATGGACTCCTTTTCCTGTTTGGAACCAGTCTGTTGTTCCATGCTCAGTTCTAACTGTTGCTTCTTGACCGGCATACAAATTTCTCAAGAGTCAGGTCAGGTGGTCTGGTATTCCCATCTATTGAAGAATTTTCCACAGTTTATTGGGATCTACACAGTCAACGGCTTTGGCATAGTCAATAAAGCAGAAATAGTTGTTTTTCTGGAACTCTCTTGCTTTTTCCATGATCCAGTGGATGTTGGCAATTTGATCTCTGGTTCCTCTGACTATTCTAAAACTAGCTTGAACATCTGGATGTTCACAGTTCACGTATTGCTAAAGCTTGGCTTGGAGAATTTTGAGCATTACTTTACTTGCATGTGAGATGAGTGCAATTGTGCAGTAGTTTGAGCATTCTTTGGCATTGCCTTTCTTTGGGTTTGGAATGAAAACTAACCTTTTCCAGTCCTGTGGCCACTGCTGAGTTTTCCAAATTTGCTGGCATATTGAGTGCAGCACTTTCATAGCATCATCTTTCAGGATTTGAAAGAGCTCAACTGGAATTCCATCACCTCCACTAGCTTTGTTTGTAGTGATGCTTTCTAAGGCCCACTTGACTTCACATTCCAACATGTCTGGCTCTAGGTGAGTGATCACACCATTGTGATTATCTGGGTCGTGAAGAAACGTTTTTAAAATATTTAATTGCTCCATATGCAATATAACTTTTAACAGTTCTGCTCTGTAGTGGAGATTTATTTATAAGGGATGATGAGAGGCAAAGGATGTTAGAAACACAAAAAATGTTTTATGAATGAATTAATCTTTTAACTTTTAATGGCAACTATGTGTGTTTAAAAAAAATTTGCACATTACAGAATGCACAGGTCTTATGTTTTTATTTTCATCAATTTTAATCAGTTATACACCCTTGTAACCAGCATATAAATCCAAATATAGAAATTTCAATCATATAAGATCCTCCTTTGTCACTTTCTAGTCAATATCCCCAGCCCACAGACCACTATTATTCCCATTTTTATATAGAGTCATACAGAAGGTACTCGTCTGGGTTTCTTTTGTTCAGTATAATGCTTTTGAGATTCATCCATGCTTGTGTGTATTGGTAGTTTGTTCTTCAAACTATGGAGTCCCACTATGTGGATTCCATTGTGTGGATATACCATAATTTGTATATCAGCTCAGTGGAAACAGTGGAGACAGTGTCAGATTTTATTTTTTTGGACTCCAGAATCACTGCAGATAGTGATTGCAGCCATGAAATTAAAAGACGCTTATTCCTTGGAAGAAAAGTTATGACCAACAAAGATAGCATATTCAAAAGCAGAGACATTACTTTGCCAACGAAGGTCTGTCTAGTCAAGGCTATGGTTTTTCCAGTAGTCATATATGGATGTGAGNATGTATACTATCATGTAAGAAACGAATCGTCAGTCTATGTTCGATGCAGGATACAGGATGCTTGGGACTAGGGCACGGGGATGATCCAGGGAGTTGATGTGGAATGGGAGGTGGTGGTGGGGGGGAGTTCAAGATGGGGAACTCATGTACACCTGAGATGGAAAAAAAAATGTATAAAAATAAATAAATAAAATGGAGAGTTAAAAAAAAAAAGAAAACAGATCCTTTATCTTTTAATTTGGTCACATCCCTCAGCTTGCAAGATGTTAGTTTCCTGACCAGGGATTGAACCCATGCCCTGGGCAGTGAAAGCATGGAGTCCTAACCACTAGGCTACCAAGGAATTAATTAAAAGGTCAAGTAACTTCCCTAAGGTCACCCAGACAAGACTAAGTAGGATCAGAATCCTAACCTGGGTCTCTTTGAGCCCAAAAGTTACCTGTATGCTTACCTTTTTTATGGTTGTCATTATTATTTGTTTGTTGCCCCTGAATTATTTATGTAGATTGTATTTTGAGCTTTTCTTATGACTAAGACTCAGCATAATCTACAGCATGGAATTGGCACTCAATAAATATTTGGTGACTTCTTTTACATATAGAGGGCTTCCCTGATGGCTCAGAAGGTAAAGAATCCGCCTGCACTGAGGGAAATTTGGGTCCAATCCATGGATNGCCCAAAAGTTACCTGTATGCTTACCTTTTTTATGGTTGTCATTATTATTTGTTTGTTGCCCCTGAATTATTTATGTAGATTGTATTTTGAGCTTTTCTTATGACTAAGACTCAGCATAATCTACAGCATGGAATTGGCACTCAATAAATATTTGGTGACTTCTTTTACATATAGAGGGCTTCCCTGATGGCTCAGAAGGTAAAGAATCCGCCTGCACTGAGGGAAATTTGGGTCCAATCCATGGATTGGGAAGATCCCCTGGAGAAGGGAATGGCTACCCACTCCAGTATTCTTGCCTGAAGAATTCCATGGACAGAGGAGCCTGGTGGGCAACAGTCCATGGGGTTGCAAAGAGTGACTTTCACTTGACTTTACTTATAGAGACTACTGAACTGTTCTACTCTTGATATGATTTTCTGTTTTTTTAAATTGTTCAGGGGCTGCCCATTCTACACTGATAACCCAGACAAACAAAACTGCTCTGTCAAGTTAAATAAGGTGCAAACATTTCTGGAACTTTGTTCTCTGCCTCCCTGATGAACTTCAAGCACACAATATAACTAAATTGATCTGCATTTTTGCCACAACTATGCATTTCCCTTTTTGTCCTTATTCAACAGGTGTTATTAGAATAAAACTTTATTTTATATATACCTTGTATACATAAAATATACACACATATATAACTTGTTTATTTGTAATAACTAAGATGAATAAGAGATTGAAGGAGTTCATCAAGTAGGTACTAATTTTCATCTAACCTCCCACCCCCCAAAATATCATGGCTAAAAAATAGGTGAAAATACTGGGTGTGCTAAGGACAAACTGATCTTATAAACAGAACAGGAAATATGAAATAGTTCAGCAGGGTTGTAGCACAGTGTGAAGGTAAGTATTTGAATAAGCTAAAATACTAGCACAACTTTGGTGGTAAAAAGCAAAATTTGATCAATGTCACTCATTAACAATTTTATTAATAAATTCATCAGGGGCTAATGGGAGTCTCATGTGAATAATCAAGACAAGGATTTTCTCCCCCTGGCTAGTTCACTGATCAATCTGAACAGTTTGGTAGCAATCAAATTTCCTGGGAAAACAAAATCCCAAAAGATGATCTGGCTGAGTGAAATATCGTAGCAAACATCTGTGATTTTTGCTTGTGTCTTATGATAATAGCACCATGATTTTCTCCTTAAAAATACCCATCCCCTGTTCTTAGTTTATGTAGTCTGAGTAGAACTGATCCACGGGTGAGCATGTGACTTAAACAAGGTTCAAATAAAAATTGTGAACCAGTTGGAACCAGCTGGACTCAATAACAGGGCTTTTGGGGGGAGGGGCTGTTAAAAATACAGAATCTCTCTTTCTCATGGGGTTCATGAGTAGATAAACTATAACATGGCTATTGCTGGCAATCATCATGCCATCATAAAGCAGCTGACTTCCAAGGTAAACGGGGCAACATGGGACGGAGCATGAACCAAAAGGGAGAAAGAAAGGTAGGTAGGAAGGCAGGGAGGAAAGACAGGAGGGAGGCAGACTTGATAACATGTGTAGCCCTTGAATTCAGGTATACTTCAAGTTCACCCTGGTATTTTTCAATTACATGAACCAATGTATTTTCCTTTTACCTTAAGTCAGTCTGAGTTGGATTCTCCTCCACATATAATTGAAAGAGTCCTAATATAATAGCTACTACCTTATATAAGCATCAGATTGCATTATGTTCTTAAGTCTTAGATAATAGCAAGTATATTTTCCAAGTACTTATTTTCCACACACCCCAAAAGGCCAGTTAAAAAGTGATATATTCCGTGGGTCTACCAGGGTGACTTATATTTCAATGTCATTAATAATTTAGTGTTTTGGAGTTACAGTACAATGTATGCTCTCTTGTTTGTTTTTGTGTTTGGTTTCTGTTGCTATAATTAAGTTATTCTCAGCTCAGCTTGATGAACTTTCTAGGATAATACTTAAAAATGAAAAAATAATAGTGAATTTAAAAAGTTAAAACATTAGGAAATCATACAGAGAAAGGTGATAGCTGTACAGGAAATGAAATACAGAATTCTGGTACTGTCATTAAAAGATACCATTTAAACGTATGCTTTCTAGTATCCAAGGCCAGAAGAAGATTAAAAGAGATTTCATAATCTCTATTGTCTGTTAAAAGGAAGTTTGTCAGTTACTCAAAAGAGACAAAAAGTTCTCAACAAAAATTTTTTGTTACCTTTTCTCAGAAAACCTCGTCATGTTTAAAAAAACCAAACTTGTTTTGGGATCTAGACTTTTGTTAGAGAAGTCTCATTTTGTTTGCTTTGTTTCTATTTTGTTTTTCCCATTCATTACTCGATTTGGTAGTGACTTTAACAAAATGCCGTGATAACGTTTTCATGGCTTGCCTAATGCCTAATGATTAGAGAAGAAGAGATAGAAACCAGCTGGTTTCACCTTCCGCCAGGCTAAGACTGAAGCGATGTATCTTATCAGACAATTGAAACCACTTGCTCCAGCTCTGACCCGGTGCTCTAAAGGTCAAGGAGGTAATGTGCAAATTCGGGATGCTTCTGAAAGTCTTTTAAAAGACTTCTGGGTGGTAAAGCCTTGGCTGAAATGAATTCTTCATGTTCTCTGGAAACTCAAAGCCAGTATTTTTGCACAGAGTCTGAGCAGAAGTGGTTGGATTTGACCTTGTTACTTCAAAGCATCCAATGCACTTTTAAAGATAAAGGAAAACATCGTTTCCTCAAAACAAATGGACCGCCGGCTCCAAGCAATCATTTGAAGGTACTTAAACAGTCAAAAGCCATTAATATTATCACAAAGTTGTACCCTTCTTCTTGGGAATCCTACAACTACAATTCATTTTCCTTAATTAGTATCTATGTTTGGCTCTATTTCCCTTTTTTTCTTCAGTCACAAGTCTCTTGTCTTTAAATTAAGTGCTTCATCAAGCAGTTTATGAGACAGTTCGTTCTGTTCTCATGCATGCTTCCAGCAATCTGTAGCCTCTTTTCAAAAATCCAGAAATAGCAAAATTAAAACCCTGTATCAGTAAGTAGTGTTTAGTAAGAGTTTATTGTGCATAGAACAGTTCTCCAATTGGGAGCTTTCAAATTTAAAACCAATATGAAGCTCAGGGGTATGACATCATAGAGTGGCATATAAAATGAAAATGAGAAAGCTGTTTAATCTTTATAATGATTGGTTATTAGAATGGGATTTTTCAGAAAGCAGGAGATTGATTAAAAGGATTATCTCCTACCAATGTTAGAAAGACAACAAGTTTCTTTAATGATTATCAGAGACATTAAGTTTTGCTTATGTTCATGAAATACCTAAGTTTTGCTTATGTTCATCTTGGACTGCAAGGAGATCCAACCACTCCATTCTGAAAGAGCTTAGCCCTGGGATTTCTTTGGAAGGAATGATGCTAAAGCTGAAACTCCAATACTTTGGCCACCTGATTTGAAGAACTGACTCATTTGAAAAGACCCTGATGCTGGGAAAGATTGAAGGCAGGAGGAGAAGGGGATGACAGAGGATGAGATGGTTGGATGGCATCACCAACTTGATGGACATGAATTTGAGTAAGCTCTGGGAGTTGGTGATGGACAGAGAAGCCTGGCGTACTACAATCTATGGGGTCGCAGAGTTGATTCATGACTGAGCAACTGAACTGAACTGAAAACTAGATGTTTTGGGTATGAGGATGATATCAGAGATCAGGATGATAGCAGAGATGAAGAGTTCACATCAGATAGGGAGAAAGACAAATGAGTCCAGAAGCACCATGGCTAAAGGTGCTGCCCTCAACTTTGTAAAAAGCTCCTTTTAAACAAAGAAGACAGGCTTCCCAGGTGGTGCTAGTGGTAAAGAACCCAGGAAGATGCCCTAGAGAAAGAAATGGCAACCCACTCCAGTATTCTTGCCTGGAGAATCCCATGGACAGAGAAGCCTGGGGGGCTACAGTCCATAGGGCTGCAAGGAGTAGGACATGACTGAAGCGACTTAGCATGCATGTGCTGAATTCTTAAGGCTTGCATTTATGTCTGATATATATTTCTTTTGCCATGCTGTGTTGCAATTAGTAGGAAGTCAGGAAATATGTTTACTAATTGAATTAATAACATTTGCTATCCTCCTTTGGAGAAGGCGATGGCACCCCACTCCAGTACTCTTGCCTGGAAAATCTCATGGACAGAGGAGCCTGGTAGGCTGCAGTCCATGGGGTCGCGAAGAGTTGGACATGACTAAGTGACTTCCCTTTCACTTTTCACTTTCATGCATTGGAGAAGGAAATGGCAACCTATTACAGTGTTCTTGCCTGGAGAATCCCAGGGACGGGGGAGCCTGATGGGCTGCCATCTATGGGATCACACAAAGTTGGACACGACTGAAGTGGCTTAGCAGTAGCAGCAGCAGCTGCTATCCTCCTTTCTGCTTTATTGACTAGGCCAAAGCCTTTGACTTTGTGGATCACAATAAACTGTGGAAAATTCTGAAAGAGATGGGAATACCAGATCACCTGTCCTGCCTCTTGAGAAACCTATATGCAGGTCAGGAAGCAACATTAGAACTGAACATGGAACAACAGACTGGTTCCAAATAGGAAAAGGAGTATGTCAAGGCTGTATATTGTCACCCTGCTTATTTAACTTATATGCAGAGTACATCATGAGAAATGCTGGGCTAGAAGAAGCACAAGCTGGAATCAAGATTGCTGAGAGAAATATCAATAACCTCAGATATGCAGATGACACCACCCTTATGGCAAAAAGTGAAGAGGAACTAAAAAGCCCCTTGATGAAAGTGAAAGAGGAGAGTGAAAAAGTTGGCTTAAAGCTCAACATTCAGAAAACGAAGATCATGGCATCTGGTCCCATCACTTCATGGGAAATGGATGGGGAAACAGTGGAAACAGTGTCAGACTTTATTTTGGGGGGCTCCAAAATTGCTGCAGATGGTGATTGCAGCCATGAAATTAAAAGACACTTACTCCTTGGAAGGAAAGTTATGACCAACCTAGATAGCATATTGAAAGGCAGAGACATTACTTTGCCAACTAAGGTCCGTCTAGTCAAGGCTATGGTTTTTCCAGTTGTCATGTATGGATGTGAAAGTTGGACTGTGAAGAAAGCTGAACCCTGAAGAATTGATGCTTTTGAACTGTGGTGTTGGAGAAAACTCTTCAGAGTCCCTTGGACTGCAGGGAGATCCAACCAGTCCATCCTAAAGGAAATCAATCCTGAGTGTTCTTTGGAAGGACTGATGCTGAAGCTGAAACTCCAATACTTTGGTCACCTCATGCGAAGAGTTGACTTATTGGAAAAGACCCTGATGCTGAGAGGGATTGGGGGCAGGAGGAGAAGGGGACGACAGAGCATGAGATGGCTGGATGGCATCACAGACTCAATGAACATGAGTTTGGGTGAACTCCAGGAGTTGGTGATGGACAGGGAGGCCTGGCGTGCTGCGACTCATGGGGTCACAAAGAGTCAAACACAACTGAACTGAACTTTGTAGAAATACTAAATTGAAGGAGTATCTAAAATTTTGTATTTTGAATATTACAAATCACATCTAGTCCAGAAGTCTTAGAGATTCTCATTGCATGGCATGTGTTGGTTTGATTTTCTTTACCAGTCTCTTTATGACCACTCTCTCTCTCTTTTTTTTTTTTTTTTTACCAGTCTCTTTGTATAGATGCAACTATTTTTTTCTCATCATTTATCTGTCCTTCAAAGTTATTCATAGGGAGACCTGAGTCTATCATCCAGTGTCTGCCAGCTCTGCTCAGAGCAGAGTGAAAGCTGCCTTCTGTCATCTCCCTCATGGTTTCCTCTCTAGAGTATATCAATCCATTTTGGACCAACACATATTCTTCATGAAAATCATTTCTTTGAAATGTCATAAACCCATTTACAATTGGGAAAGTATCAAAGTTGGGTAAGTACCAAAGTTGGGAAACTTTAGATACAAGCCAAGTAAGATAAGAATTCCTCTCTGGTAATTATTAAGTTGGTTGTTTAATTTTTTGATGATTTAATCCACACTTAACTTCAGTATCTATTTCTGTTTATAAACATCCCCGTAGGGGAAGCTTACACCTCTATAATAGAGTCTTTGCATCTCTATGTGACCCCCATTTCCTGGTCCTTCCTTCCTAAAAGGTGGGATTCCACTTTGGCGCCTAATCCTCTCATAAGAGTTGGTGTTTCCCAGACCCACCCATCCCAGGTGGCCTGTGAGGCTAAGGGTTGTTATATCTCATGTGATGCATGACCCAGGTGTGGACAATGAGATGAAAAGAAAATTGGCTTAGCGGTAGTTTCTAGAGAAAATTTCTACACTAGTAAAGAAGGCCCTGAGCAGGAGTATTTCCTCTTATTTCTCAGAATGTTGTTTTCAGACTGTGATCCCTTGGATTTGAAATCACAGTGGGCTCCCTCTCAGCCTGAGGAGGAAAAAACTTTGAGAGAAAAGGATGGGTCCTCATGACTAAGGCCCTGAATTGATTGACCCCCAAGAGTCCCCTATTCAGGACTTCTTTATGAGATGTGAGATAAAAAAATTTAGGCACTCAGCACAAGCAGCTGTGATGGGCGGGCAGCTACCCCACGTCAGAGGACAGAGACAGCGGCCCAGAGTCCCGGGCTGTGGTGGCACAGGAATAGCTGAAAGGAGCCACCCCGCTTCCCACTCAGCGCAGCCAAGAGGAGCTACCCCACGTCGGAGGACAGAGACAGCGGCTGGGAGTGCCAGGCTGCAATGGCACAGGAACAGCTGAGAGGAGCCACCCCGCCTCCGAGGTCAGGGTCAGGGGCCGGGAGGAGCCACCCCACATCTCAGAAGAAGAAGACAAAAAGAAAGACCATGAGAAATTACTTGAGGAGATAATAGTTGAAAACTTCCCTAATATGGGGAAGGAAATAATCATCCAAGTCCAAGAAAGCCAGAGAGTTCCAAATAGGATAAACCCAAGGTGAAACACCCCAAGACACATATTAATCAANGCGATGAACATTGGGCTACACGTGTCTCTTTCAATTCTGGTTTCCTTGGTGTGTATGCCCAGCAGTGGGGTTTTAATTTCAAGTTCTATTTAACGTGCTTGGGTGAGGAGTACATAAGAGAAAATATAGTTAGTTTGACCTTGGCATCCCAAATCCTAAAGAATAATTTGTATTATTTTAGCAGGTATTTATTAATATATTCAATGTGCATTCAATATAGGTTCATTTAATCTCATTTATTGTAATATTTAATTTATTAAACAGACTTATTTAGTACTTTATAAATAATTTCATAAATGAAAGCAAACTCTTTTGCCATCAGAGTTGCAGCCATTAAAACTGAGTGAATTTATTTTAAAAAATTTCTAGTCAGTACATTTTTCTTTATCTACTGACAACATCAACCATAAACACAAAAAACCACTCTCTCCAACACTGATAATGATGATCATGGGACTATTTGCTTCTTGAAATGGAGTCATCAGCCCACAGAAATTTAGGCTGGTATTCACTGTCTATATTTCCTAACTCTTCACAAGGCAAAGCTATTTAGTAGAGTGTGTGCTTCATACTGTGCCTGACCACATCCTGCTAGCAATCTAGGAACAGTTCCTTGAGTCTTTAGACTTAGATATGAGTTCTGTGGGCAGGAACCCCCTACCCCCCCAAAAAAATTCTCAATTTTCCACATGAGATTTTCACTGCATTCCCCAGGAAAAAGCAATATTGGAGTGAAACTTGACTGTGAGATCCTTGTCAATCTAAGTGGGCTATTGTGCCTCAAAAACAGAAAGCAGACCCCCATCCCTGCCCTCACACTTTTGCACACCTTGGCCAGGACCCCTCTCTTCCATGCACTTTGGAGCTGCCCATTCAGCCTGCAGGCCAGGGCCTGGGAAGCAGGTGCCCAAGGACAAATGACAGAGCTGCTTCTAGGACCCAGCTCATCAGCAGAAGCACCACTAGCTGGCTGAGAGAGATGGAGGCCCAGCTCCCTCTTTCTACAGTAGATCCTTTCCACATATTTGTAGATGAACCTTACCCTTTGGGGCTAATATCTACTGGGAGAAATCCATAGGAAACCCCCAAACCTGTGCCCTTCCCTAGGAGTTTTCCCCATTTTCGGGACTGACAACACCATTCAGAAACCTGGGGAGTTATCTTTGCCTCTTGCTTTAGCCTTGCTCCTGCTACTGTTCAATCCATCAGCAAGTCCTTTCTGCTCAGCATTCAAAATGTATCTTAAACACACCCACTTTCCTCCTCTTCTTGGCTCCAGCATCCCTCCCAGAGAACCACAATGGCTGCCCCACTAGTCCTTCTACTTCAACTTCCCTTCCAAGCCTGTCTCATTCAGAAATCTTGAAACATGGAGATCAGATCATTCTTCCCTTGCATCCAAGGCTCCAATTGCTTCTAACTACACGGAGAATAAAACCCAAGCCCCTTTCCATGTCCTCCAAATTTGGTGTGCTTCAGCTCTAGTCCCATTCACTTTTCTAACCTCACCTCATCAGGCTCTCCCTCTTGATAAGAAAGCTCTGGAACCTCCTTTCCATTCCCACCATGTGAACTGCTGGGTCCTGCCCAAGCACTCAATGCCTGAGATGTTCTTCCCTCCCCTCTCCACAGGCTTGGAGGCTTCTCACCGTCACTTTAGATGCCTTGACGCAAATGTCCTAATGACATCTCTGGCTTAAGGAAGAAGGCTTACAGGGAAGCATTCTTGGACCAACTTGGCCTTACTCCCTTCATTTTATGTTATCAATAAACCTTGCTTTTTTCTTTCTGGTGCTATTAACAAGGTGTTGTTATTACTATTATCATAATCATCTTATTGTCTGACTCCAAAGCAAAATAGTGTCCTTTTGTTCACTCTATCCCTGAAACCTACTGTTTTTCCTGGCATGTAGTAGCAACCTGATAAATATTTGCTATTTGAATAACTGAATAAAAGAGTAAGGCTGCTATTGATCTATCCAAAATTTTAAACAATTTTGTTGAAGTATAGTTGATTTACAATGTGTTTATTTCTGCTGTGCAACAAAGTGATTCAGTTATATATGTATAAATTCTTATTCTTTTCTATTAGGACTTATCATAGAATATTGAATATAGTACCCTGTGCTATACAATAGGACCTTGTTGTTTATCCATCCTATATATACTAATTGGTATCTGCTTATTCCCAACTCCCAGTTCTTCCCTCCCATACCACCTCCTCCTTGGTAACCACAAATCTGTTCTCTGTGTCTGAGTTTGTTTCTGGTGTATGCATACATTCATGTGTCTCATATTTTAGATATACCACATATATGACATCATATGGTATTTGTCATTCCCTTTCTGACTTACTTTGCTTAGTAGGATAATCTCTAGATCCATCTGTGTTGCTGCAAATGGCATTATTTCATTCCTTTTTATGGCTGAGCAACGTTCCATTGTATATAAGCACATCTTCTTTATCCATTAGCCAATGGACATTTAGGTTGTTTCCATTATCTTGGGTGTTGCAAATAGTCCTGTTATGAATATAGGATATATGCTGCTGCTGCTACTGCTAAGTCACTTCAGCGTGTCTGACTCTGTGCGACCCCATAGATGGCAGCCCACCAGGCTCCTCTGTCCCTGGGATTCTCCAGGCAAGAATACTGGAGTGGGTTGCCATCTTCTCCAATAGGATGCATATGTCTTTAAGAATTATAGTTTTGTTTGGGTTATGCCCAGAAATGGGATTGCTGGGTCATATGGTAGCTCTATTTTTAGTTTTTTGAGGAACTTCCATACTGTTTTCCATAGTGGCTGCACAAATTTGTGTTCCCTCCAAAAGTATAGGAAGGTTCCCTTTCCTGCACACCCTCTCTAGCATTTATTCTTTGTCGACTGTTTAATGATGGCCATTCTGATCAGTATAAGGTGTTACTCACTGTAGTTTTGATTTGCATTTTTCTAATAGTTAGTGTTGAGCATTTTCTCACGTGCCTATTGGCCATCTGTATGTCATTGTGAGTGAAATGTCTATTTAGATCTCCTAAGCATGGCAAAGCATTTTGAGGCACTTGATTCAATATGATCCTCTTGGAAAAGTTTTGTTTACCACCAAGGCATTTAACAAAACAGCAGGGAGGACCCAAGCGAAGCAGTGGTAAAGCTAGAATATATGAGAATTACTGATGCTATCACCACCCCATGGATCAATCTCATGGTTTTAAAAATGAGCGAATCACACACCTCTTGCAGTCACTTTCATAGTCACAGTAGGATTCATCTCATTACCAAACATGGGGTCAGGCTGCTCCTGCCTGTGGCTTTGAACTTGTTCACTTGACCTGGAATGCTCTTCTCCCAGATACCTGGCAGTTCTTCACTTTCCTCAGATAATGGTTAGGTGGTGTTTTTTTCAAGAAGAAGATCACTTCTCTGACCATCCCACTGAAATTACAATCCCTCAACACCCACACAAAAACACACGTGCTCCCTCTCACCCTTCTATACCCTATTTTTTTTCATGACACTGATATGATATATGTATATATGTCTGTATTTATTCATTCATTCATTCTCCATCACATTTCAGGAATTTTGTTTGTCTTATTCACTATGGTACCCCAGCCCCACAAAATGATCCCTTGCACCCTGTTGGTATTCAGCAAATACAGATAGTGGTATGTTGCAGGTGTGGGGAATTTGTTCATTTTCCCAGTCTTCAGTTCTATCCATGTTTACCTTATGTGTGATGTATCAAAGCGCTGTGTGCCATCAAACCAGTTAAAAATGGACTGTCTTCACAGACTTCTGTATAAGGCTGTTCAGGCTGTGCACTGCTCAGCTCCAGTGGCTCACATTCACAGAGGCTCAACCCCTGGATCTGGATGGTCTCATATCCTGCACAGTAAGACACAGAGCCCCCAGGAAGAGTGAATTCATGTCCCTGTGAAGGGGAGGAAAGAGAGAAATAGAAAAGGGGGAAAGAGAAAAATGTAAAATGGTGAAAGGAATAGAAGTGGGAAAGAAGAGGAGAGCAGGAAGGGGAAAGCTAGAGAAAAAGGAAGAAAAAGAAAGGGAGAGCTGGAAAGGCCAATGGAGGAACACCATCCTGGCCCACACCTTAGTCCTCTCTAGTGATCCCAGCCACTCACCCAGGACCCTCCTATCACTCTTCAGCAAGTCAAACATGAAATAATATATGTATATATAATAATTAGTATATGTGTATATATATATGTACTTTGTACATGTATAAAAGTCACTAAACATCAGCTCCATTGATATCTATTATATTCACATGTACCTAAATTGTCCACTTTAAATTTTAAAAGAACGCTTCCCTCTTGCAGTTGAATTTCAGTTCATTTACAGAAGGCCAACTCTTGATGTTTAAGGACTGCCAAGCCTGTAGCTGTATGAACAATACATTGAGACAGATTCAGAGTAGGAAGGGGAACAGCTAAGAGATTGTCATTGTGACAAAGGTGGGAGTCTGGCAGTAATGGAAGCTTTTGCAGCAGTAATCGCTATGGCAATGGGTGTGAAATATAAAACTGAGAGACTTGCGTGAAGAAATAGCAAGACTTTGTAATGAATAAATGCAGCAAGAGAAGGAATAAAATAGGATCCCAAGTTTAGGGACTCAATGCTGGCTCAATGTGATAAAACTGATATTTAAATAGGAGATTCTGTATGGAAGTCATTGGGTAGAAGATGGAAAATTCATTTTTAAATATGTTTAGAGGATATTAATCCTTTGGAATTTAAAGCCAGTCCTATTGAATGGAAAGACTTGTTAATAAAACAACATACTGTAAGGTATCTGCATAATAAATTTCATTTTTATCCCTAATTGTGTAAGGACAACTCAATTATGCAAGAAAAAAAACTTTGATTTAGACTGTATCCATTTTCAATTCCTCTTTGCTAATGAGGTTATACAGAAAAAAATAGCAAAAATACAAAAATTTGAACATAATTAGAAAAGGAAATTTTTAAACTAAACTTCACCAGTTTCCAGAGATGTTTAAAGAAGGAAAAGAATGAGGTTGCACATATTTTCTTTGGCTCATAGCCCAAAAAATTGTACTTCAAGCTTCATAAGAAATCAAAGTAGGGAAAATCTGGCAAAAGCAAAAATAAGACAGAGAATGGGAATATTTCAGTAGATATAGCCTGGATAGATATTTTAAAAATTAAGGAAAAGAGCATTTTGTAAGAACTATACTAGGAGTGAAAATTTTAAGCCTCATTCATAAGAAGAAGGTAAAGAAATATAAGAATTTGACTGATATGGAAATAGAAAAGAATGTGCCTTTTTCACTTTCTGTTGATAAATCTTAAATCATCTTCTCAACTAACACATAACCATGTGATATCAGATAATAAGAATATAAACCTCAAAGGCCCTTGTGAGAATTTAGTGAGATAACCCTCTGAAGGGCTTGGAATAGTATCTGCCGTTGAATAGGCTCTTCTGTAAGCCACTGCTATTGCAACTCTCTGCTGATTCTACAATGAGACCATCTTTGTTAAAAGGCTAGATGCTGACTTTCCCTTGATTTTTCCCATTGTTCATTTAGGTCCTGGGCAAATACCTTTCTAGTTTTATAGCAGAGGGCAGGATAAATGTCTGGCTTCCAGACCAGTTCTTACTGGCTCTTGGGCATTTACCAAGAATAGTCATGTTTTTCTGGGTGTGATCATTGGCTCCCCTGCTCCTAGTTTCTAAAGCACTGAACCAAATGCTTAAAATATTTCCATCCATAGCATGTACATGTACATTACCATGGCTCTCTGCCTGCCTTTTCCCTCTCTACTACCTTTTCCCTCTCTACTGTACTGGGGGGACTATACCTCTTGAGAGCCAAGTGACCCCCTCAGTCTCCCTTTTTCCCACCTTACCCACCTGTACCCTTAATTTTTTTCCTTACATTTTCTGGGAGTTTCAGTTTTCCAATGAATTTGGAAATGCTTGGGATTAAGTTGGCCAAGGATAACAATAGTAAGAAGCAATGATACTGAGTACTTGCCATGTTCTATATATTTTATATACTCCCTGAAAATCTCATTAATTATCAGACTGACCCCTATAAGGTAGATTCTCTTATCATCCTTGACTTATAGATGAGGAAACAGGCACAGAAAGTCAAGCTCTTTGGAGCAATTGGTGAGTAGTGGAGCCAGTACATAGACCTGGAAAGTATGGTTCTAAAAGTCACCCTCTTGACTGTATACTAGCCTACCTACCTACAGGGTGGTGCAACAGTGATAGCCCTGGGCTACAGGCTGTAGACTCTGTACAAAATCAGGAGGCAGGTGCCCCACGCCTATTCTTTCAAGAGAAGCAAAGCACAGGCAGGCCACTTTGATTACTCTTCTTAGTGGAAACCTCTCTGTCTTACTATCTGAGGAAATTCCTCCTAGGCCTCCTCCACACTTTTTTCTGGATTGAGTCCTTGGACTTTCTCTTGAAAATTGGAGCAGGGGCCCCTTCTTTGGTTCTTAGTAGCCTCTATTTTCCACATAGCTTCTTCTGCTACACAGTATCCTCTCAAACACAAGTTAGGCTCCCAATTCTGACAGCAAGGGACTATCCGGTGATAAAGACATAGCATAGAGACCCTCAGCACGGCTTCCAAGGCTAGAATGGGGGCTGCCATGTAGAGTTGTGCAGGTTGGTACTGCATGACCCAGGGGACACCATATGCACCGTTGACATTGTAGATACACATATTTATTACAGCAAAGTTTTTGTCAGATGGCAGCAAAGTCTCTTGTTCTACCACAATGTGTACTATCCAAATTTTCTGACAGATGAAGGTATTACCTTGAGGAAAGAATGCACCTTCCTCATTTTTTAAAGAGGGCATTATGGGGGCTACTGATGGCCCTAACTGATGTCAGCAGTATTCAGGCTTCCTCTGAGCTCCCCAAAACACCCACAGCCCTGACCCACTTCCACCCACCCTATTTAGACTAAACACACTGCTTGTGTAGCTTCAAAACTAACCTAGTCCTCAAAGAGAAGATATTATCTTCCAAGAAACTCTACTTCCACCTGGTCCTGAAATACAGCTATCCCTTTGGTGAAAATTTGGCTATTCTTTCCAGGAAGAAAGGGGTTGGAGTAACTGGTAAAAGAAACATATACTTTCATTTTTTATTTTTCTTAAGTTAGCATAGAACAAGAAAAAATAAAAGGACCCAGTCAACCCTTTATCCCCTAAGGAATCCTTTATTAGGTTAATATTTGCAATTCCCCTTCTCTCTGACTTTTAAAATAGGATGAGTCCAAAGAAATTGCTCATTGATTGGCTGAAGGGTGAACTGGATGAGGGTGCAAATGAGGTAGATCTCTCAGCATGAATGAGCTTGGACATACTTAGAAAAGGAAAATAGATGAGAGGGACAATGGGGAATGGGTACAGGGGACAGGTTAGAGAGAGATTTCTGATGATGTAATGAGGCACAGAAATTGGGGAAAGGGTCGAAGATATGTCTTTACTAAATATTGTTATTTAAAAACACTTGTTTCTAGAAACTCTGCTAGCTGACAGCAAAGAAAAACTGTAGTTAAATAAGTGTGAAAATCTCGTAACATAGATTCCTCTGTTTCCTCTTATCACAATAAAGTTGTACAGGTATCCTAGAGAAAACTCTGTAATGCTTATTATCATCCTGCAGAGTTCCATGGAATACTGATTCGGGGAATGTAATGGATACTGAATACAAATTAAAAGTGACTCCACCAGGGACTGCTACCTGACACCATCTAAAACTGAAAGACAGTTTTTTTAAATGTAGGGGTAATAGATTTTTTCAAAACATGGGGGCCAAAAATTGTTGACTCAAAGTTGTCACAGTAAATCAAATAAAAATGACTTTCAGAAATTTCAAAACATTGCGTTTAGTAGAGAATTATTATTAATAGAGCTAAGTTTGGTTTCAATAGAAAGAAGCATAGTAAATTATCTGTGATTCTCTTAATCATATCCACACTGATCAGGCTTGTTTCATTTCAGACAATGCTTTCTCAATGGCACATTTTAAAAATTAGTAGTAATGCAAAACAGTTTCAATTGGATCAGCATTCTAGCCTAGGTAACGGGTTCTGACAAAGTTTGCTTGCTGACGTTTTTAAATTGACTGGCACCCTTGGCTTTATTAATTTTGAATTTTCTGTGGTCAGCAAGATCTATTAAGTTTCTGAGAAATTACTCCAGATTTACCTATAAATCCAAAATGTTTATGTGTCACTTAAAAGCATGTATGTAGGAGATAAAGGAAGGAAGAGTGGAAGGATAATGACCTTTGGGTTACAGACAACATTTAAGTTCATTTAAATCAATGGCTCCTGTTTATTTTCCTTCAGGACTGTGGGCTCTATCAGATTTCATCACATCACACACCTGCATCTCCTCGGTTTGTTTACTTTCCACCCCTTGACTGCATTCAATAAGCAGTACTCAGAGTGAATAACAGCAGAGATGGGACAGTGGAGAAAATCAGTGATAAAAAAATCCATATTTTATTCTTTTAACTTTAGTAAATACAAAATTTCATTATCTTAATTTGGGGTAGTTAGTTGAAATCTCATATTTTACATATAAATTTTACAACATGTGACTTACAACAAAGATATTTTTTATATATTATTTTGCAACAGAAAATAAGTGTGTCTGAGAGGGTGCTTCTAGATCACCCTTTTTGCACACAATCACTGTTGGTTTCATTTTTAAAAATAAAGGAACACCATGCTTTACTCATCTCAGCAGGAATCAGAAATCTATCACTGTTGTCATTTCTCCACAGTTTCTTAAAGAGACATCTTTCAATTTATTCCTTGAGACTTAGTGTTTTTAGGGTACCTTTGAATGGTTGTTTAGATTACTTTTTCAAGGAAGAAATGCACACCAAGATAACAGGTAACTATTTGGTGACATCAATCAGCACAGAGAGAACATCAGAACCCTTTCAGTTATAGACACTATACATTTTGGAATGGGCTAGTTTTGGTTTTCCTCACAGTGTTAAAATCAGGTTAAGCATGTCCCTATTAACCAGGTATGTGCTACTGTCAATGGACAGCCTAAGGAGAGTGAGTAAAACCCTGGTCTCAGTACCTTGCATGGGACCTGGTACGCAGCTGGCAAGGAGTGGATATTCACTGAACTGACTTGAAACTCAGTTACATAAAATTATCACCTGTAGCAGATTATGGGATCAGAGGATCTTAGAACTGAAAAAGTAACCTTAACTAGCCTCACTTTTTACATGGGAAAGTAAAGCAGTGAGCAAGAGCAAAATTACTATCTCAATATTAAAAGACTTGAAGTATAGATATCTGCCTGCTCAAGTTTATAGAATCATGAGCTTTCAGAGTGGAGACAGGTCCAAAGTTAGATACAGCCTGAGATACCTGAATCTCCTTTTTAACATGCTCTTCAAATAGTCCTTTGAGAAGAGTGCTCCAGGTGACTTGGTTTCCTAGACACATAGAGGATGTCAGAAGCCCCTAGAAGAAGCCCCGGCATGGCCACTTGTGACATGGTGTGGAGCCAAGGTGAGGAGGTGTCAAGGCAGAGAGGTTAAGTGGCTGAGCCTAAGGCATGTTTCATGGATCTCACAGGGCCCAGAGAAGGTACAGAAAAGGCTCAAGATCATAATAAATAAGATGAAATCGTTGGAGACCTTGACACCAGTGGGAAATAACTGGAATAATGGATTCTAGACAGTGAGCCAAAACATTGCCTCCAGAATGCCAGATGGGACCAGTAGCACCCAAAGGCACTGGCTCATAGTGTTGTATCAACCTATATGTAGGTATACAGAGGACTCGGAAGAGAATATGAGAACCCATACCGTACTGCTAACATCAGATTATGCAGAATACACATACATATGCACATACATGCACTTGTATGCACAAATAAACACACACATGTACATACACAAAAACACATACATTTCTCCAATCACCCAGATTATCTTAGAACTGGGGACAGGAGATAAAGACGAAAAATCCAAGAGGCTGGGCGTTTTTCATAAAAATGATGAGGAACTTCTTGTGCCAGCTGAGATGAAGTAAACCCACTACCACTATCCCTTCTACTCATTTCATCTAACAACTCCAGATGGAATTTTTAAAAAGCAATTACTTGAGCACTCTGAAAAGTAAACAATAGCATGCCAATTAGGGAAGGAAGTAAAACTTTGACTAGCAATGAGTTTACTGGGTTTTTCTTCCCTCCTTTACCTTTTGACTTTGACCTGAAGGGCAACAGATGTCCTGAAACAGAGTGACAGGGTGAACAGTAAGACGTCCAAAGGACACCTTTCTGTGTCCAAGAGGACAGGGAAAAGGGGATCCTGTGAGCTAGAGAGTGTGTGTAGGCAGGGGGATCTCCTCTCTCTCATACTATCTCCCTCTTTCTTTCTTTCCCTCTCTCTCTCCTTTAGTTCCTCTTTGAGAGCAGTGCCAGTCATGGATTTTCACTGCCAAGTGATGGTGGCAGTAAAAGGTACCTTGTTCAGTCATTCCGTCGTGCCAAACTCTTTGCGACCCTACGGACTACAGCATGGCCAGGCCTCTCTGTTCCTCACCATCTCCTGAAGTTTGTCCAAGTTCATCTTCATCACATTGGTGATGCCATCCAGCCATCTCATCCTCTGATGCCCTCTTCTCCTTCTGCCCTCAATCTTTCCCAGCATCAGGGGTCAAAAGGCATCTATTGTATCTAAAGGAAAATGGATCTCTTTGGTCAGAATGGGGATAAGTCTGAAGAACATTGAGTCATCTCATCTTTGCTATTTTTGTCTCTCCTTTAACTCATTGCTTAGCACTAAAGGTGAAATCAGTGCTAGGAGCTAAATAGATGAGAGAAATCCCAGATTTCTAGCCAGAGAGCTAGGAAGAGGGACTTCTGAAAGCCAGAGAGAGTGAAAGAAATTTCAGAGAGGAGAAAGCTAGAGAAAGGGATCCCCTATCTAGGTATCAACCAACCCAAGTTTCAAGCTCACCTTTCAGCAGCATTAGCAAGGAATATAGCAAAGACTTTAGGGTCTGAGCTATGATAAAAAGCTATCACCTAAATCTTAGACTATCCAGTAAATGATACATATGCAGAACAGATATAAACAGCATAGCAAAGGCATGGAAAGCCTAACTACAACCACTGCTGAGAGAACACAAGACAAAACCCAGCTGGACTTATTGTCTCATAAAACACAAAAAAATCAACATTCTCCAGAAGATTTTAGCAGATGCCAAAGTCTCACAAGGTAATATCTAAAATGCCCAGCATATAATCCAAGCTTATATACCAAAAGCAAACCAATAAACAAAATCCCAGGAATATATGACAAATTTCCAAAGAAAAAGACAATGAACAGTTTCCAGTACCAAGAAGACCCAAATACTGAAACTACTAGACAGAGTCTTTAAAAAGTGAGATAAAGGTGAACATGATTGAAAGAAGTAGACAGATAAAATTCTCAACAAATAGAAACTATGAAAAAGAATCAAATGAAAATTTTAGATTTGAAAAATACAACATTTAGAATAAGAAAATATGCTTAATGGGTTCAATAACAAAATAGAGATAACAAGAAAGAGAACTAATCTAACCTGGAAAAGAAAAGGGACAGAAAATATTGAAAAATATGAACAGATCTTGGGGACTTGTAGAACAATAACAAAAGGTCTAATACTTGTGTCATTGGACTCTCAAGATAAAAAGTGGGGCTGAAAAAATATTTGAAGAAACTTTGGCTAAAAAGTTTCCAAAATTTGTGAAAGAAATCAACTTTTAGATTAAAGACGCTCACACCCATAAAAGGAATACCCCAAAGAATACCATGCCCAGTCACATAATAATAAAACTGCTAAAAACCAGTGATAAAGACAAATCCTGAAAACAGCTGCAGAATGATACATTACATAGTGGGGAACAGTTATTTGAATGACTGTGTATTTCTCATCAGAGGCTATGAAACCTAGAAGATAGTGGAACCATATCTTTGAAGTGCTGAAAGAAAAGAACTGTCTTTCTCTGTTCAGCAAAAAAATTGTCTTTCAGGAATGAAGACAAAGTAGACATTCTCAGAAGACTTAAAATATTACCAACAGATATGACCTAAGTTCAGGTCAGTTCAGTCGCTCAGTTGTGTCTGACTCTGCAACCCCATGAATTGCAGCATGCCAGGCTTCCCTGTCCATCACTATCTCCCGGAGTTCACTCAAACTCATGTCCATTGAATCGGTGATGCCATCCAGCCATCTCATCCTCTGTCATCCCCTTCTCCTCCTGCCCCCAATCCCTCCCAGCATCAGAGTCTTTTCCAATGGGTCAACTCTTTGCATGAGGTGGCCAAAGTACTGGAGTTTCAGCTTTAGCATCATTCCTTCCAAAGAAATCCCAGGGCTGATCTCCTTCAGAATGGATTGGTTGGATCTTACATCAGAGTCTTGTCTAATGAGTCAGCTCTTTGTATGAGGTGGCCAAAGTACTAGAGTTTCAGCTTTAGCATCATTCCTTCCAAAGAACATCCAGGACTGATATTACCTAAAATAAGCACTAAAAGAAAATTTTTTTCAGGTGAAGGGGAAACATAGATCATCAGAAATGAAGAAAAAAATAACACAAATGATAAATATCTGGATATAAAAGGACTATTCCCCCCCTCCCCCACCAAAGGTCTTTAAAATATTTATGACTACAGAAATAAAAAATTACATTGCCTGGTCAGAGTTCTGTGTGCAAGACAAGTAACAACTACAACCCAAAGAGACTGAGTGTTTACCTAGGGGCCTGGTGGCTCAGTCAATAAAGCATCTGCCTGCAATGCAGGAGACCTGAGTGTGATCCCTGAGTCGGGAAGATCTCCTGGAGAAGGAAATGGCAACCCACTCTAGTATTCATGCCTGGAGAATCCCATGGACAGAGGAGACTGGTGGGTTACAGTCCATGGG
The DNA here is from genome assembly GCA_006410615.1 of Neotragus moschatus. Taxonomy (NCBI): domain Eukaryota; kingdom Metazoa; phylum Chordata; class Mammalia; order Artiodactyla; family Bovidae; genus Neotragus; species Neotragus moschatus. Next base: position 3,410,272 of record SJYA01002183.1, read on the forward strand.
GTCGCAAAAAGTCATGTGACTGAGTGGCTATCACTATGTTAATACTGTATCAGGGCACTCTTCTGACTTTTCCCCTGCTGCTACCCACTGGGTTGGGTGCTTGAAGAAATCTAGAGCAGTTATAGAAAAAATAATAATCTAAAGTTTCCTTACACATCTCAGTTGTCCATAAGTAAATTAAAGATCCAGTCACATGTATATTTTTCCTCTTTTTGGAAGGAGAAAGACAAACTATTTGCATGATTCCCATATTGTTTCTAATTATTTTCATATTCCAAGTTGACAGCTCAATTCAAGACTTCCAAAAAGTTTAATACAGGTGGAAAAGTTTTCTGCATGCTACTCTCTTTTACCTGATCCTACCTTATCTCTCACTCCAAGAGACCATTTGTAAACTGGGAACTTAAGTTATTACCTGTCTTTTGTAAACTGAAGAACTTTTGTTAGATAACCTAAGCTCTGTTCTCCCTCCTGATTTTTTTAACCGACCTGTCCCAGATTCAGAACCACCCCACCCCAGCCCTAGCTTAAGTGTATGCCTCCCTGGAGGCATACTCCCTTTGGATCTTTAAAGCATGGACTCCTAAAAATTGCTGAAGAGAAAATTTTTTTCCACATCTTTAGTAAGCTGCTGATGGTAGTAACTAGGAACTCTTAGTCTTAAAATTTTTTCCTCTAATTTTCTAAAATTATATACTCATTTTTTAGAAGCCTTCCTTTCACAGAAGGACATATAAGGGTGAATCTTTAGCTCCCTTCCCTGGTACTGTGTTTTTGAAGCACAAGGGTGGCAATTAGAAACCACATTGAAATATTCTTTTGCTAAATTTTATGTCATGTAATTTTATTGGTTTCCTTATCAGCTTACTAGTGGTATTTTTACTTTTTCTCCTTTTGGTTGGGAGTAAAGGAGCTCTCATATTGTGAGGTATTAGGGGAGGAATTATTAGTGACCTGATTTTATTCTGCTAGGCTTCTCTGGTGGCTCAGACAGTAAAGCATCTTGCCTACAATGTGGGAGACCCAGGTTCGATTCCTGGGTTGGGAAGATCCCCTGGAGAAGGAAATGGCAATCCACTCCAGCACTCTTGCCTGGAGAATCCCATGGACAGAGGAGCCAGGTAGGCTACAGTCCACGGGGTCACAAAGAGTCAGACATGACTGAGCGCCTTCACTTTCACTTTCACTTTTATTCTGCTGCTGCTGCTGCTGTGTTGCTTCAGTCATGTCCGACTCTGCAACCCCATAGACGGCAGCCCACCAGGCTCCCCCGTTCCTGGGATTCTCCAGGCAAGAACACTGGAGTGGGTTGCCATTTCCTTCTCCAGTGCATGAAAGTGAAAAGTGAAAGTGATGTCGCTCAGTTGTGTCCAACTCCCAGCGACCCCATGGACTGCAGCCCACCAGGCTTCTCCATCCATGGGATTTTCCAGGCAAGAGTACTGGAGTTGGGTGCCATTGCCTTCTTGTGTACTCAAAAGCCTCAGCATGAGATAAAACTTTTGGCTTCTACACAATATGTGTGTTTCCAAGTAACTTACTTCAAATCCTGAAAAATTGTACTAAAAACAACAGATCTAATAGAAAAAAAGAAAATTAGGTATAAATCACTCAAAATTCTATGCAACTTTGTAATCAGAGTATCAATAAAAAATGTCTAATAAAAATACTAGCACAGCTAAAAGACATTAAATTTATTTTAATGTTGAATGTAGCTTGGTGGGAAAAAAAATTGAGGAAAGGTTGAGGCTACTGAGTTATGGTGGCCTGGACAAAAAGCCCACATGTTGGGAGGACATCACAGCAAGGACTGCAAGGACAGAGCATATGGCTAAATCCTGAAGGAAGGTTTTATGGTCAAGGGCACCCACGTGGTATTAAATACCTCTGCAACTTGAGGTTAGTGGTACTTGTGTAGTTTGTGCTTTACTATTATCTGATGATGTAAAACATGATCATGCTGGGGTAAAGTCCATTGGAAAGTTTCATATGAAAATTCTCAGTATATCCAGAGTATTCATTTCCCAGTTATCATGAGCTAGCTTGGATTACTCAAAGACACATGATAGTGAAACAGCCTACCTATTCATATGTGCTGTTTCCTAAGAAGATCATTTTAGCAGAATCTCTAGCTATATACTAGCTTATAAAAATGATGCTGTATAACAGATTTTTTAAACGATTTGGTCAGGGTTTTAAAATGCTAAAACTAGAGCAGCTAAAGGCAGGAAAAAGCAACGAATATAATGCTTACTAAATGTGCTTACATTATCATTAAATATGGAAAGCTTGGAAATAGTCCACAGATGCAACAGGAAAAAAATTGATAAACTAGTATACAACAATTCACTGGACTATAAGATGTACATTAACAAAAAATTTATACTTGTGTTATCAAGGAAGAATATTTTGTGAAAACGATGTAATATATGTAACTCTGTGTGCATATATACCAAAATGTTGGCTCTGGTTATCTCCATGTCTCAATATGATAAGATTCCTGTTGAATTTTATTTTGTTTTTTTTTCTCTCTTATCTGTATTTTCTTTTTTCTGTAATAAACTTATATTACTCTTGCAATAAGATGAAAGGAAGTTGCTATGAAAACTCACATCTGAAAATATTTTAGTTCTCTTAATGTTTTATAGCAGGAAACAGCAAGCAATATAATTTCAAAACCATAGGGGGCTAGTTTTAAAGAGCCTCTTCCGCTTCAACCTACTAGGCTGGTGGAACTTGGTGATGTGTGGATGCAGCATGAAATGTGGGGCTGAGGTCTGGAGAGGTTATACCAACACTCAAAGGTCTGTTGGATTTGGTCTATTGCAACAGCCTCTACTTATCAACAAACTTTATTTTCAGGGACCATCCATCTGTTACCGAACCACTATTTCCTCTGAGGCACATGTGTATGCAACACAATACAGACGCTTTACTTGGGGGGAAGGAGAAAGTGACTATAACAACAGGAAAGCGGGTTACTGCTACATCATGAATCAAGCCTCCAAAAAGGGGGGAAAAAAAAAGGTGCTTTCTTGTACTTGCAAGTGTAACCACATTGTGGTTGGAGCCATTCAGAGCAGGGACGATTCAGGTGGGTCTCCCTTAAATACTTCTGAAACCAAGCCAACAGGGCTAGATCCCAGCAGCTCTGAAGCAGGTCTGGGTCTTTGTGATGTAACATCTGCATTGCAATGAGCCAATGACTGACCTCCTCTGGGCCTCAGCTATCCTAGTTGGAAAATATGTGTGATGATTCCAGAGGTTCTCCTCTGGCTCTGAAATTCTACAATTATAGTTTAAGGAAATTCAGTGAATATTAGGGGAGCACCTACTAAGCGCAAGGTATTATGCTAGGTTCTCCAATGGGTACAAAGCGAGTAATATGCTGTTTCTCTCCTCAGTAGGCTGATGTCTGATAAGAGATACAGATATAGAGATAATTAAAGCAAAATAAAAGTGTCACTGTTGTTACTTCGTCTCTCAGTTGGGGTCTGACTCTTTTGCCATCCCATGGACTGTAGACCACCAGGCCCTCTGTCCATGGGATTTTCCAGGCAAGAATACTGGAATAGGTTGCCATTTCTTTCTTCATGGGCTCTTCCTGACCCAGGGGTCAAATCCACATCTGTCTCTTGCATTGGAAGGTGTATTCTTTACCACTGAGCCACCTGGGAAGCTCACAAAAGTGCCACTAGAGCAGACTAAACATGATGCCCTAAAAGTTAAAAAGAGCACTCTTGCCTGGAGACTCCCATGGACGGAGCAGCCTGGTGGGCTGCAGTCCATGGGGTTGTGAACAGTCGGACACGACTGAGCGCCTTCGCTTTCACTTTTCACTTTCATGCATTGGAGAAGGCAGTGGCACCCCACTCCAGTACTCTTGCCTGGAAACTCCCATGGACAGGGGAGCCTGGTGGGCTGCAGTCCATGGGGTCGCGAAGAGTCAGACACGACTGAGCGCCTTCACTTTCACTTTTCACTCTCACGCATTGGAGAAGGAAATGGCAACCCACTACAGTGTTCTTGCCTGGAGAATCCCAGGGATGGGGGAGCCTGGTGGGCTGCTGTCTATGGGGTCGCACAGAGTCAGACACGACTGAAGCGACTTAGCAGCAGCAGCAGCAGAAGAGCCTCAACAAGAGTTTTAAGGCTAATCTCAATTTTTTGGCCTCTGGCTTTCTAAAATATGAACAAATTCTTTTCAAAAACTCAAAACTGTAACAAGCCAATGTAAATAGGAATCTGCTTTGTTACGAACACAAAAGGAATTCGCTCCATTAAAACAGAATGAATGAACCCTCAGTATTGAGACCAAGGAAGGTAAAAATTGAGACTTAATGCATAGGATATGGGCATTATGTGATTTTAATGACTTCTCGTTTTACTTTCAAGGGTATAAAGAAACATTGCCTAGAAATCTTTACAAAGTGACTTTTGTAGAATATAAACTCTGAAAGTCTCATATTTGTCTAGTCCAACCTTCTCAGTGTACAGGTGGGAAAAGTCATACAAGTTGGTTATTCAAGGCCCTAAAGAGAGAAGTCGTTTTAAATGACCCTGCAAATGTTTGTAAACAGTTATTTGATGAGTTTAGAATTTCTTGAAAGGGCCTTGTTCTCCAATGTTCTCCACATTTCCTACAATCTTGTTCAGTCTACTCTTGAACTTTAGGATTGTGAGAGAGATTTGGTAGCAAAAGTAAGCTTTCATCTATTTGTGATTCTTTCCATTTGTCTTGGTGTCAAATAGGCAATTTCTAGCTTATATTGTTAATGTGAAATGCATCGGAGGAGAAAAAAGTCATCAGATATTAAGTGTCCTGGTGGTATGTTTCCAGGACAAGGGCCTGACCTTCTGCATTGCAGACTAGCTAAGTGCCAAGCAAATGTTATTGAGAGATGTCAAAGCATTTTAATGCCCAAAATATTTCTCCTGCTGGACTGCTAAAGCTAAATTACTTTGTTGTGAATTCATTCCTCTGGAATATAATTTTGTGTCCCCAGCTGTCATGTGTAAGAGGTAATAAAATTTCACCTATTAGGTTAAATCATTTAGAAGTGCTATTTGGTAGGTCAAAAAAAAAAAACCAAAAAGGCAGTTTCATATGGCTGTTAATTTCACATATGTGTAGTTAATTTCACAGAATTAACTAGTTAAATATTAACCACCCTCTTACAGAACAGATAACAAGACGCTAAAGGAAAGAGACACCGAGAAGCTACCTATTGACAGAAAAAAAAAAAAAGAGAGAAACAAAAGGCATAAGATGGGAGGTTGCCAGGGTAGCTGATGGGGGTAGACTATCTAAAAGAGAAAGGATGAACAGTACATGAACTTGGTCTATGCTACACCATCTTCAATGCCAGCTGTGTTCAGAGATGCAAAAGAAAGCAGAGACATGATCTCACTGCACTTCAAGAAAAGAATATACAAACTGCTAGTGAGCTGTACTTGCCTATATAAAATCAAAACCTGGATTGTTTTCAGACCACACGTATTACAATAATTCCAAAAAGAAAGATCACTCTAGGTGGTCAGGCATGAGGCTAAAGAGGTAATATCTACAGCTTAGCTCTGAAGAATCTGAGAAAGTAGGAGGATATGTACTCTATCTACTTATAGCAGATTTTATCCAAAAAATGTTGGCAGCTTCCAATATGGATACAAAAAGGAGTCTCCATCCTCCAGAGACTGCTGTTCTTCCTCCTCCCCTGGCTTGGAATAGCCTAGCATTCCACCATTTGTGATTCAATTTCACATGAATTAATTAAGTCTTCATCTTTGGATGCAAAAGAAAAAAAAGGGATGTGGAGAGAGAGAGAAAACTCCCCCCAAAGCAATGCTTATGTAATACTGCCTCAATTTCTCTGTCATCGGGAAAGAAAACTCAAGGGAACCAGAAGGTGACAGAAAGTCCCATCTCTTATACTGAGGAATTCAATTTCAGTTTGATTTGACTATTAGAAAATAAACAGAATAAAGGTAGGGCCAAGTCCTTAGCATTAGCTCATTGAGGTTAAGTAAAGGTTTTTAAGCATAAACAGAATACCCAAATAGCTCAAGAGGGAAGAAAATCATGCATTTGGGCTCAGAACAGTTGGTATGACTGGGCAACCAGGAAAAGGTAGAGATATCTCAGAAGAATTCACAGATACTTCTACATAAAGACAACTCTACTAGTATTTCTGAGAATATATCACATAATGTAAATATTTAGAGCAAGTATTTTTAAAGCTGTTTGCCCATTTTTAACATTTGCAATCTTTATATTTCCAGTAGCTTTCTGTTTTGTTTTTAATCATATGCACTGAAATATCTTTAGGATATGTTTTTACTAAGGATCAGGTGTGGAAGTTATAAAGATAAGGTTTTGGCAATAAAATGTTTTAATAAATGACATCAGAACAAATCCAATAAACTGAAAGAACATTATATATTGCAATAGTTCCTAAACTTTTCACCATCAGGCACCACATTTATTATCCCTTCTCCTCACCCCAGGATTCATGTTTTATAAGATAGTTATTCAGTTCAGTTCAGTCACTCAGTCGTATCCAACTCTTTGCAACCCCATGAATTGCAGCACGCCAGGCCTCCCTGTCCATCGCCAGTTCCCAGAGTTCACTCAGACTCACGTCCATTGAGTCAGTGATGCCATCCAACCATCTCATCCTTGGTCATCCCCTTCTCCTCCTGCCCCCAATCCCTCCCAGCATCAGAGTCTTTTCCAATGAGTCAACTCTTTGCATGAGGTGGCCAAAGTACTGGAGTTTCAGCTTGAGCATCATTCCTTCCAAAGAAATCTCAGGGCTGATCTCCTTCAGATTGGACTGGTTGGATCTCCTTGTAGTCCAAGGGACTCTCAAGAGTCTTCAACACCACAGTTCAAAAGCATCGATTCTTCGGCGCTCAGCCTTCTTCACAGTCCAACTCTCACATCCATACATGACCACAGGAAAAATCATAGCCTTGACTAGACAGACGTTAGTCAGCTAAGTAATATCTCTGCTTTTGAATATGCTATCTAGGTTGGTCATAACTTTTCTTCCAAGGAGTAAGCGTCTTTTAATTTCATGGCTGCAGTCACCATCTTCAGTGATTTTGGAGCCCCAAAAAATAAAGTCTGACACTGTTTTCCCATCTATTTCCCATGAAGTGATGGGACCGGATGCCATGATCTTCGTTTTCTGAATGTTGAGCCTTAAGCCAACTTTTTCACTCTCCTCTTTCATTATCATCAATAGGCTTTTCAGTTCCTCTTCACTTTCTGTCATAAGGGTGGTGTCATCTGCATATCTGAGGTTACTGATATTTCTCCCGGCAATCTTGATTCCAGCTTGTGTTTCTTCCAGTCCAGCATTTCTCATGATGTACTCTGCATATAAGTTAAATTACTATCCAATAAAAATGTCATTCCATCTATGTTTCCACATCCTTTCTACGTTTGTTGTATTCCAGGTTTTTAACAATCCACACTTAGGAAATAGTCACAATATTAAGAAATCGTGTATCTTAGCTTCATAAAAAATTAAGAAACAATAACATGCTAACCATGCCATAGATTTGACTGTCCCTGTGTACTCACATCTGAGATCATGGCATCCTCACCATTCATGTCATAATCTTCAAGAAATAATCAGTGGTTTTAATCAGGGAAGATTAACCTTTTTATTCCTTTTCCTCCCTCTTTACTTATTTCCATCCCTATTTTATTTATTTTCTTCCAGTTGAATTAAGATAAATAATTGACATACTGCACTATATAAGTTTAAGGTGTACAGCATAATGATCTGATTCACATACATCGTAAAATGATTATCATAATAGATTTAGTGGACATTCCTCATCTCATATGGATGCGAAATTAAGGAAATAGAAAAAAAATGTTTTCCTTGTGATGAGAACTCTTAAAATTTACTGTTTTAATAACATTCATATATAATATAGCAGTATTCATTATATTTATCATGTTTTACATTAAATCCCTAGTACTTATTTTTTAACTAGAAGTTTGTACCTTTTGACTGCCTTTATCCAATCCCTCCCCTAACCCTGACCCATTTCTGGTAACCATGCATCTGATCTCTTTTTCTATGAGTCTGTTTGCTTCTTTGATCTGAAAGTACAGTTGATCTATTAGTTCCTGTTATGCAACATAGCAGTTTGATATTTCTATGCATTTCAAAATGATCAACCAAGATAAGTTAGTTAAACACAAAGACATAGTTATTGACTATATTCCCCACACTGTATATTTTATACCTGTGTGTCATTTATATTACAACTGAAAGTTTGTATTTCTTAATCTCTCTTACCTAGTTCTTTCCTCCCCCAAAATGATCAACCAAGATAAGCTGGTTAAATACAAAGACACAGTTATTGACTATAGTCCCCACACTGTCCATTTTATACCAGTGAGTCATTTATATTGTAACTGGAATTTTGTACTTCTTAATCTCTTTTACCTGTTTCCTCCCCCAACTCTGTTATACTAACCACTTGTTTACTCTCTGTATCTATAACCGCTTTAGTTTTGTTATATTTGTTCATTTGTTTTTTAGATTCCACATATAAATAAAATCACACAGTATTTATCTTTCTCTGTCGAACCTTATTCCACTAAACATGATACCCTATAGGTCCATCCATGTTGTCCCAAATGGCAAGATTTCATTCTCTTCAATGACCAAGTAATATTCCCTTATATACATATACCACATATTCTTTATGCATTTATCTATTGCTGGGCATCTAGGTTGTATCCATATCGTAGCTATTGTATATAATCCTATAAGGAACATAGAGATGCATGTATCATTTCTAATTATTGTTTTTGTTTTCTTCAGTTAAATACCCAGGAGTGGAATTTCTGGGTTGTATGGCAGTTATTTTTAATTTTTTGAGGACTCTGCATACTTTCTCCATAGTGGTTGAGCCAGTTCACATTCCTGCCAATAGTGCATAAGTGTCCCCTTTCCTCCACACTCTCTCCAACACTTGTGTCACGTACATCTTCACTCATTCCTCACTCTTTCATTTGGTTATTTTTTTTTCCCATTACTTAAGACTGTCAAATGCTATAACCTTTGGCTTCTCCAACCAGTCTTTTTCCTGAGAAGTAGTATAATTCTAGCAAAAAGTTTAAAAGTATATTTATTTTTAACAGTCTGAGTGGACTATTTGAAAATGAATGTACTATTTGTATTAGTTTCTTTGAGATAATGGCATAATCCATGGCTCCACCACGACTGTCATCCTCATAACCTGAGTCCATAGTTCAAGCCCATAATTCTCCTGAGACACTCCTTACCCAAAAGTGGATACAATGTTCGTAAAGCTCAAAAGCAGTAAGATGTGGATAACAGATGCAACATCTCAGTAAAATCAGACAGAAGAGGAAAGGTAATGTTAATTAATAGAAGGATTTGACTGCCAGGCTAAGCATTTTGAAATACAATAGAAAAGAAGCTCAGTAAAGAAAAAATATTTGGGGGTCAATGAGATCTAGAATTTTTGCATGTTTGCTTTAGATTCAGTGTCTACTTTGTAGAACAAATGTGTCTTCTGCTGCTGTTTGACCTCATATTTAACTTGAAGCAGACTCTCCTAGTTTCCTATTCTGTCATCAAAGAGCCAGAATTAGTTTATAATTATACTCTTAGTTGCTCAGTTGGGTCTGACTCTTTGCGATCCCGTGGACTGTAGCCCACCAGGTTCCTCTCTCCATGGAATTTTCCAGGCAAGAATACTGGAGTGGGTTGCCATGTCCTCCAGGGGATCGTCCCAACCCAGGGATCGAACCTGGGTCTCCTGCATTGCAGGCAGATTCTTTACTGTCTGAGCCACCATAAATCTCGTATGAATATCATGTATCACTGTGATATGTAAATACAGTGTCATAAATACAGAGCTCTGATGGGAGTGGAATGAGAGCCTCACCACCCTGTGCAGGTGGTGGGAGGCAGGTAGAATACAGGCCTGCTTTGGACAGTCCTGACATACTATTTCCCTTACCTTGGCAACCCCATTCCCACCCCCACTTTCTCCCCTGTACTGCTGCAGCTCTCCCATCTGCTTTCATGCATCCTTTGGCTTTCGAAAACTTGATACAACTTAATACTACATATCTGCAGTGGCCTTTTGATAGGACACCTTAACTAGGCTACAGTCTCCAGTTATACAATCAACACTACACTGGGTACTGTGGTGAGGTATTGTGTGTGTGTGTATGTTTGGTTGCTAAGTCGTGTCCAACTCTTTGCAGCCCCGTAGACTGAAGCCCGTCAGGCACCTCTGTTCATGGGATTTACCAGGCAAGAATACTGGAGTGGGTTGCCAATTCCTCCTCAGGGAGATCTTCCCAACCCAGGGATGTGACTAAAGCCCATAATTAGTTGACTTCAAAGGAGATTACCTGAAATAATCCAAGTGGGCCAGATTGACCAGCTGAAAAGCCTTAAGAGCTGATGAGGAAGAAATTCCACCTTTGGACAGCAATATCAGCCTATGCAGTGAGTTCCTTTCCTTTCTGACAGTCCTGAGCCAGCCTGCACCATAACCTAAGCCAATGCCTTGTGGTATGTTCGTGCGTTCATGCTAAATCGCTTCAGTCATGTCCAACTGTTTGCGACCCTATGGACTGTAGCTCACCAAGGCTCCTCTGTCCATGGGATTTTCTTGGCAAGAATACTAAAGTGGGTTGCCACGCTTTCCTCCAGAGGATCTTCCTGACCCAGGAATTGAACCCCCATCTCTTACGTCTCCTGCTTTTGCAGGTGGGGTTCTTTACCACTGATGCCACCTGGGAAGCCCTCCTTGTGGTATGTGTCTCGTATATTAACTCCTACTGGATCTGCTTCTCTGGTTGGATGCTGACTGGCACAGTGTTCCAAAGTTTGCTCCAGATTGTATGTGGTCCCATAGTTTCCCTGGTGGCTCAGCTGGTAAGGAATCTGCTGAAGGAGAGCTAGGGTTTGTATGTGAAAGGGCAGACTCATCATCAAGAAACAGTAGAGCAACCATTCAGAGAAGCTGTAGAAGCAAAAGGTTTTGCAGCGCTTTGCTGGAGTCCAGCTCATCCCAGGTTTCATTTTGGCACAGGCGGTAGTAAACTCTGGTACTAAACTATATAGGGAAAAGGAGCAGAGACAGAAGAGGGAAGGCCTGTCGTTCACAGACCATGTGCTAAGGAGACAAATTCTTTCAGAGACAGCTGAACAGAGCAAGCAACCGAGATCCTTGAGCTGTCCCCTGTCTGAATTACCTCTGCCAGAGGACCTCCCTCAACTTATGAGAGGATTTTCGTATTTGTGAGACTATCTGATCACCTAAACTGTGTACAGTTGCATCTCAAGGAATCTGGGAATCCCCATATTTCCAGCTCTAACTTGGAAATTTAAGAGATAAAGTTGAACTGGGGAAGGGGAAATAGGAAAGCAGTGTTAACTGGTTGGCAATAACATTCACCTTTGGGAAATACTTTTAGGTCCATGAAGTAAAAGGCATTAAGTACAGGCTTGAGAGCCACCCACACTAGGAGCTTTAGCAAGATTTCTAGGCAAAGCCATGCACAGCTTTCCCATTTGTAGAACAGAGACACTGTCTACTGTAGGCTTCAGAGCAAACAAAGTGTATTAAGTTCTGGGCACATGGAAATGATATTCCATAAACCTTAGCCCCTTTCTATATGCACAGACTCTCAGAGAAAATAAGACCATTGCAGGAGCCTTAAAATGAAGATTCCCAGAGCATATTTCTTCTTTCCTGTATATATCTTTGTTAATGCTTTTGGATAATTGTTTGATTCCATATTACGTTCTTCCCACTTATCTGAAAGCAAACATCTATATACTTACTGCTCTAATGACAAGTCCCTAGAGTCTGGGTGCTCAGTAAGCATCATTTATACCAAGTCTATGAGGATTGCCATGATGCAATACAGTTTTGAAAAACAGATATATTGGACTTTCCCAGTCTCCTGAATCAATGACAGAGTCAGAAGTAGATTCTAAAACTGCTGATCTATTGTCCCATGGCCTGCTAGCTCAAGGTATCTTTCTTTTAATACCTCTATATGTAATTAAGTATTCAGTTCTTCAATCATGTATTTTCCCTCTGCCTGTAACTTTTTTGCTGATGGCCAAGGGCATTAACTCCTTCTTTCCTTAAGCAGTAGAGCCTTGGGAAAAAACTCAAAGTGAAACTCTATAACCCTGGGAATGCATCACAAAAATGTGATGAAGGAGATGTTTATTGGCTAATGATAGAAAGAGTTACTCAACAGGTTTGAAACTGAAGATGGGCCTCTAATCTCAGTGATACATCAAATACAAAAGTTAACTTTTCCAAATTCCTGGAATTATCACAGGAATCATGGTCTTCCACTGCTTTTTTCCCCTAGAGATTGTTTTTCTCTATTTCTTAAAATGAGTTTGCTTTTCTCCTGAGGATTTTCATAAAATTGCAGTGTTGTTTCACAATAGAAAAGTCTCTAAGCAGGAGGGTGGAAAGAATAATATATCATATACCTACTCAAATCCCACTGAATTCCTCAATATGAAATAGTAAAGTCAAGACAGATACACAATGGATTCTTTTTTTCCATGTTCTCCTCTAGTGGAATATTTTCCATATTCTCCTCAAGCTCCAGCTCAGAGCACATTCAAAAGTGTGTTGTGATTATACCAGGGAAGAGTCTTCAAATTCTGCCAAAGGCATTAATCCATTGTTCTGAGGTATTCGAACTAAGGGATGAACAAGCAGTTGAATACCTTTGAGAATTTTGGTTGATTTTTAGCAGTCACAAGGTTGGCTACTTTGTCCAAAACAGAAAGGGAGAAATTAAAAATGTATTCCAGGTGGATGGCTATAGGAAAGCTTTTCTTCCTTTGTTGGTGTTTCTGGCATTAAGTGTTCACCTCTGCTAAGCAGTGTGGCCTTGGAACTGGAAGCAACACAGAACTCTCTCCCCAGTGAAGCCAAATTCCCTAGCTGTGGAAGTGATCGTGGTCCTTGTTGCTAAGATTCCCTCTGAGCAGCCGGAAGAGATCATTAGATGCAAAGTTCACCTTGGGCCTGGCCTTGAAGAGCAAGCAAATGGCAACAATTTGTACCATCCCCTTAATGTTTCTATTTCTATTCACAGTACAGAATGGTTTTTCTCAGCAGGATATGAACAATGATACCAAAGACCTAACACAACAAACTTACTCTATTGAAAAATTGGCCATGAAAATTAAAAGCAAATGTGTGTTAGGAAATCAAAAGTAGAGCTTATTAGGAATGCTTCCAGCAAAAGCAATAGAAAACCCAACTAAGAGCAACTTAAGCAATAGAAACATTGAATTAACTCACATTAAATGTTGGGAGGTGGATGGGCAATTCCACATTTGGTGTGAGAGCTCAGTAGTATCATCAGGTTAGGTGTTGGCTCTTTGCTTTCTGGTCATAAAATGGCTGCTGCAGCTCCAGTCATTGTGACCTTATTCTAGTATCCCAATCAAGGAAAAAAGGGACAAGAACAAAAAGCTGTTTCACCGAGGTCTAATTTTTAGCCCCAACAGAATCTTTATTATATCTCTTTGATGAAACTGAATGTCCCATTCACACCGAAACTGGCTAAGGGGCATAAGTGGCTCCAACTCTTTATACCAGTGTTGATTAAACCAGACAAACCTTTTCCCCCCTAGGACTGAGAAGGGTATGCTTTCACTGAGATCAAGAGGCTCCACTTACTACCTGAATAAAACCTAGAGTTCTCTTAGATAGGAAGAATGCGTATTACAATATGTCCTCCCTCTCCTGTTAGACTGAAAAAAGAAAAAATGGTAGAATAGTACATTCCTCTAAAGTTTTTCCTTTAGATTCCTCTAAAGTTATTCCATCATATACCCAAAATCAAGAGAACTGGATTCATTTCTTTTTTTCAAATAATTCCTAAGATGAAGATCATACAATTCTTTTCAGAAAAAAAACTTTTCTAGCACTAACTAATCTTTTTTTTTTTTTTGAAGATATGTATTTATTGTCCCTTTGAATTTTTCAAAATTTATTTAAAAATATGAGTTGACACAGGTGGTTAGGCTTGTTTAGCAAAATTCAACACTTTTGAAACATACAACTCTGAATTTTTTTAAGAAAAGAGGGTCTATTTCAAATGTGGTTGAATAAACGTGATATTTGTTACACTATGAAATGGTGACAAATGACACAGCTAAAATATTGCTCTTATCTTCTCAAAGGATTCTTTGTCCTATATCTGGATGTAGGTGATGTTTCGAGGAATGCTTTTTAAGATATTTAGGTATAAATTTGAGATGATATTAACCAAACTCAGAGAAAATATTAAGTTATCTTTATGTTACTTTTATTTTCCCTCATCTCCTTATGAAGTATTTAATTATGTGGCATAAAAATTGGAGATATTTCTTCTTAGGTATGACTCATAGTTTTTCCCACAATGCATAGTACTTTGTACATTAAAAATGTACTTTGAGAAGTCGATATATGTCCAGAAATGCCATAGTTTTTTTTTTTTCCCTAACAACCATTTGACCTGGTAGGTGGGTTGCTTTTTATAAAATTGAAAATTGAGTTTCACAAATTTTTTTCCTTTAAAATTGCTGTGCAGAAAAAGTAGATTATCTCTCATCAGAGGCACAAAGTAGATTATCTCTCAGTGGGCATTAACAAATTTAGTAAAGAAAATTAATCATGTGAAACTTCTGGAATTCTCATTTTTCAAACACCTGAATAGGAACCTTTAAGATATTTTTCAGATTTCTTTATGTTTTTGTCATTGAGCAATACAGCATTTAGGAGCTTGGATTTAGAATCAAACATGTAAGTTCAAATTTTGCTTTTATCAGTTACTACTTGTCTAGTAATGTAGTAGTGAAAGTCGCTCAGTTGTGTCCAGCAGAGATCTCTGCAATCCCATGGAGTGTAGCCCACCAGGCTCCTCTGTCCATGGAATTCTCCAGGCAAGAGTGCTTGAGTGGGCTGCCATTCTCTTCTCCAGGGGATCTTCTCAACCCATTGATTGAATCTGGGTCTCCTGCATTGCAACAGATTCTTTAACAGCTGAGCCAACAGTCTAAGTTGAGCAATTTGATGAGTTTCTTTAAATATTAAACCCCTTAGCAGTTAAAGAATGAATGTTTAAAAAGTAAAATAATTCTCATACAAATATAAAATGAATGCATAACAAAGATTCTTAAACTCAGTAATTAACAAGGAAAATGTTTAGCTGTTATAACTGGCACAAAGAAGAATTAATATTCACCCTCATACTATGCTATTACAGATGCTGAAGTGAATTTGCTAATGGATGCAAAGTGGTCAGTAGGCATTAATTGGTTGTGTCTTCACCAGACAAATCTTACTTGTATTTCATTTAACAAGAATCATTTACATTGCATCACTTTTCTACAACTTGCTGAGTTGTAAAATAGTTAAGACAATGAAAGATGATAGTAATCCACTCACACGGAAGAAGGTACTAGAAGGGAGGTACTAGACTCTGCGGTTTCCTACCTAAGGCATCCATTAACTGCTTCTAGGGAGAATGAATGCAACTGAAAATACAAAGTCTATTCTAGACAATAACCAGTTACTTGAGTTTGAAATCAAAGATCTGATTTGTAAGAGCTTGGCTTTTTAGAGTAAAAGTTCTTCCTGAGTTCCAAACACTTCCTCTAAACTTCAAAAACTGGTCTTTAAACCAGTGTGCTGGAGAGCACAGGGGGAGCAATGTCATTCTCTCATCCTTTCCAAGTATGAATGGAGGAGGCTGGAGGGAAAGCAAACCCAGACAGTGACCTAACATGTTCCCTGACACCTCTGGGTGGTTTCCTACAAAGGGCAAGAGATGCTCCAAGATGGACATGCAGATAAGGATGCTAGAGCTGAGGAGCCTGACCAGGTTTCCCACTTAGGATTCTAGGAGGAGGCAGCCTCACAGTTTTTCCAACTTTTGTATGGGATGATTGTGATAAAAATAAAAATATGGCAGCATGAAATATGCAGGGTGAGAAACAGCCCAATCTCCATAACAACCTCCATCCCCGATTTCCTAGACTTCCTAGCTTGGGGGAGATTCCACAGGTGGGGTATTCTAAGTGCTGGGTGAGGTAAAGAAGGTACAGAGGACTCATACCTCCAGAACCCAGGGCTCAGACAGCAGGAGATTCCAGCATTCCCCACAGGCAGATAAAGCTGGGTATAGGAGCTGCAGACACTGCAGAACAGGAACCAGGGCCATAGATCACAGGGGAGAGGACATCTCAGCAGGGACCAGAGAGAAAAGAGGCAACACTCAGACAACCAGACACTACCCCCCTACACTCAAACAACCTTCTGAGTTTCCTTGAGAGAGGAGAAAGTTCTACGTGAAGTTTGACCTTTCCAATAACTGAGCCTGAACCCTGAGTCAATTATTCACCCTAAAGTGTCACTCCAACCCACAGTGACTGAATTGACCTGAACTGGACAACTTCCATTATTTCCACTATGGTGTTAAGCATTAGGTACAACAGTGACACACGTGAGACAGTACATCATGGATGTTTCACAAAAATAATGTAGAATAAACCCGTCTGCCATAGGACCTTACTACTGCAAACACCTCTACTAGAAGCATCTCATCCTCTTCCATATATTTTAGTTAGTTAGTTATAATGTATTTCTCACTAGATTCTGGTGAAGCCCACTAGCTTCTGGCCAGACCCATGTTTTGTGAATTGTTTTATAACACCTAGCCTGTACATAGTAGGTGCTCAATAAATGTTTAGTGAACTGAGCTGTGTTTCTTTCCTTAAAGTTTCAGATTTCTTTTTCAAAGGGTAAACATATTCTCCACTATGCAACAATTTCAGAGCTGAAAGGGTATTAGTAGTTCTAATTTTATTTCTATCATATATCTCCATTTTATTTTTTATTGAAGTATGGTTGATTTACAATATGGTGTTAGTTTCAGGTGTACAGCAAAGTGATTCAGATATATATATAAACAGATATTCTTTTTTAGATTCTTTTTTTATTATAGATTATTATAAAGTATTTAATATAGTTCCTTGTGTTTATCATGTATTTTCCAATTATAGAATCGTTAAAAGTGTGTGCATATACCCATACAGTATATATATGTATATATACATGTGTGTGAACATGCGTGTATAGTGATGATATCACATGGCTCTTAAATGGCTTGATTCCTCTACACTGACTAGTGTGCCTTCACCATGCAGGTCATGGTCATGGGCTTGTATTCTGCTGGAGTATATGGGCAGCAGTGACTATCGTGTGGGCATCCATGCCTCTCCTGAAGCAAAGGAGCACCTGGCTCCCCCTTCATGCAGCTGACCTTGGTCAGGTTGCTGCCAACCGCTACTCACTAGACCTCTATCGAACTGTCAAAGTTGTTTTATCATGCGTGGCAAGAACATTTTTTTTCCTGACATGTTGAAATTAACCCAGGACTCAGCATTGTGTAAAGTTGCTGAATTGTTCTTTCCAAAAGACATTTCCTTTTACTTAACAGTCTTGTTTTCACCTGCCTGAAGTGGCAGTGTCTGGCATCGAAAGCTGCAAGCTGCGTGAGTACATGGACGACAGAAGCTCACAAATCTCAGCATTGCAGGGTGGCTGCTTGTCCCGTGGTGTCACCTGACCCCAAGGACAAGTCGCTAAGTACCTGTGAGGAAGAGAACCTAGCCAAGCACACCAAGCCATCTGGTACTTTGGGAGTTGAGACCCTGATGTTGCCTTGAGATCTCTGAGCATGACATCAAGTGCTACCCCTCTCTTCTGTGATGTCTTCCCGTTCTTGGTGACTCTTGCCTTACGACCGATTCTGCACGCTGACTCGGCACCCTTGCTCCGTTTGCTGATACCAGTCATTCCTCTTTTAAACTACTCTCCACAATACTTCAGTGCATTCTGATAAGCATTATCCTGTTCTCCCCGACTCATCTCCCACTTGCTGAAGGTGGTCTCAGGCTACAGACATGAGTACCCTTCTGCCTTGCCTTTAGCTCTCTTTCTGATTATTTATGAGATATCTGAAGCACTAGCTCTGTTAATTGCTGGCTCAGGGAAGATTTCATGACCCTTCGTGTCACCTCTGATGGCACCTTTGAGCATTCATTAAGAAATGTGCTTAAGTGTGCCTCACCAAGTGGCCTGAGATAGTGACAACTTTTGGTAGACCATTCTTAACACCTGTTAATGGATTTTATTTTTACTCTGGATGGCTAAAATGTGAACTTTTATAACTAATGAAAAGTTCTAAGTCTTTGTAGTCCAAAATATGAGGTCTTCATAAAATCTTCCTGACTTCTAAACTGCAACAACTTAAGTTTAAACTGCACAATAATGTTTAAGTATTGTTCAAAACAGATTTATTTAAGTTTCAGACCATACAACACAACTATGCACAACATACTCTTATTTCAGATTCTATTACAAAAGATGGCTACCATACAAGGAGAGGTTAACTGCCCCCTTGGCTTATAGAATGTAAGTGCCGTCCAACTGTGAGAAGGAAATTCACTACTTAAAACCAGGAAGATACAGATGGTTTATATCATTCCTGTAGTCTAAATTATTAAAGTTAAAATGTTTAAAACAGCACCTGGACTTTATAAAAGCTCTATGCTACAGATAGATTCCAAATTGTTTAGCAGTACAATCATAATGGCTTATGTTATTTTCTAAGAAATTTTCTTTTGAAATTACATTACTGTTTGATGCTTCTCAAAGTTGATTTGTGGGTGGGGTCTAGTCTGAGAGAAATCTGCTTTTATTTTTGACTGATAGCAACATGGAAGAAACATATTTTTACCTCTTTTGCCTCTTTTTCTTTTGAATTACTCAAAAACATCTAATCCTTAGAACACTAGGCAATCTTTGAAGGTTGAGCTCGATGAGAAAAGCAAATTGGAGAAAGCTCTCCAAAGTGTAATAAAGTGATTTAAAAAGTGGTTAAAGCAGTAAAGATTTTAGCCCAGTCAGTTAGAGAAAATCAAAACATTCACCAATGGTTCCTCCCTAGATATGAATGCAGCAACAGCCAATTTAGATAACCAGTTAATTTGGACTGTTAAAAAATTAAACAGCATCTTTTCATGTATTTGTCAGCCGTCCGTATGTCTTCTTTGGAGAAATGTCTATTTAGTTCTTTGGCCCATTTTTTGATTGGGTCATTTATTTTTCTGGAATTGAGCTGCATAAGTCGCTTGTATATTTTTGAGATTAGTTGTTTGTCAGTTGCTTCATTTGCTATTATTTTCTCCCATTCAGAAGGCTGTCTTTTCACCTTGCTTAGAGTTTCCTTTGTTGTGCAGAAGCTTTTAATTTTAATTAGATCCCATTTGTTTATTTTTGCTTTTATTTCCAGTATTCTGGGAGGTGGATCTTAGAGGATCCTGCTGTGATTTACGTCAGAGAGTGTTTTGCCTATGTTCTCTTCTAGGAGTTTTATAGTTTCTGGTCTTACGTTTAGATCTTTAATCCACTTTGAGTTTATTTTTGTGTATGGTGTTAGAAAGTGGTCTAGTTTCATTCTTTTACAAGTGGTTGACCAGTTTTCCCAGCACCATTTTAAAGAGATTGTCTTTAATCCACTGTATATTCTTGCCTCCTTTGTCGAAGATAAGGTGTCCATAGTTGTATGGATTTATCTCTGGGCTTTCTATTTTGTTCCATTGATCTATATTTCTGTCTTTGTGCCAGTACCATACTGTCTTGATGACTGTGGCTTTGTAGTAGAGCCTGAAGTCAGGCAGGTTGATTCCTCCAGTTCCATTCTTCTTTCTCAAGATGTCTTTGGCTATTTGAGGGTTTTTGTATTTCCATACAAATTGTGAAATTATTTGTGCTAGCTCTGTGAAAAATACCACTGGTAGCTTGAGACATACAGATGGCTAACAAACACACGAAAAGATGCTCAACATCACTCATTATCAGAGAAATGCAAATCCAAACCACGATGAGGTACAATTTCACACCAGTTAGAATGGCTGCGATCCAAAAGTCAACAAGCAATAAATGCTGGAGAGGGTGTGGAGAAAAGGGAACCCTCTTACACTGTTGGTGGGAATGCAAATTAGTACAGCCACTATGGAGAACAGTGTGGAAGTTCCTTAAAAAATTGCAAATATAACTGCCTTGTGACCCAGCAATCCCACTGCTGGGCATACACACCGAGGAAACTAGACTTGAAAGAGACACGTGTACCCCCAATGTTCATCGCAGCACTATGTATAGTAGCCAGGACATGGAAGCAACCTAGAGGTCCATCACCAGATGAATGGATAAGAAAGCCGTGGTACATATACACGATGGAGTATTACTCAGCCATTAAAAAGAATACATTTGAATTGGTTCTAATGAGGTGGATGAAACTGGAGCTGATTATACAGAGTGAAGTAAGCCAGAAAGAAAAACACCAATACAGTATACTAACACATATATATGGAATTTAGAAAGATGGTAATGATAACCCTGTATGCGAGACAGCAAAAGAGACACAGATGTATAAAACAGCCTTTTGGACTCTGTGGGAGAGGGAGAGGGTGGGATGATTTGGGAGAGTGGCATTGTAACATGTATGACATCACAAGTGAAATGAATAGCCAGTGTAGGTTTGATGCAGGATGCAGGATGCTTGGGACTGATGCACGGGGATGATCCAGAGAGATGGTGTGAGCCGGAAGGGGGTGGGGGGTCAGGATTGGGAGCTCATATACACTAGTGGCTGATTCATGTCAATGTGTAGCAAAATGAATACAGTATTGTAAAGCAAAACAAACTAAAAAATAAAAATTAAAAAAAACAGAACATTTGATTGAAGAGGTTGCTGGACAAATTCTTTTTCAGTGCCTCTCTGGCTTTCTGTGTCCCAAAGGTCATGAATTGTGTGTGAAAGAAAAGCTGTACGGCAACCAGTAACTTACCTAGGTACTACATGTTACACTGACCCCCAAGTCTGCAGTTCCAGGAGTACAGATTCAATAGAGGTTCTATCAAAATAGTGAAAAGAATATATAGAAATGTGCTATGAGACTCATTTAATGCTCACTATTTTCTTTTGCATAATTTCCTTAAATTTTGTCAAATCATATGCAATTGACTTTTAAATAAGTAAAATGGTAGGAGATAATTCTAGCCAATTCATTTTCAAAAAGATTTTGTTGTTTTTGTTTTTCCCTTTGTTTATGGCTCTTTATACAACAGAATAGGGTCTTTATTTCATTCAGGGTCTCATGCTCCTAATTCTGGACTTGAGTTCTCTTTCAAAACACTGCATGTATATGTGAAACAGAGATGATGGGGCTGAACGTGAACTATCTCTAGGGTATGGAGTGGGAATCACTTTATTTTTCCCTATTCTATGGTATGAGTTTCTTTCCATCTCATTCCCTTCTTTCCTTTAAAATGAATTGTAGTGTACAATCAGTTATATAAGCCTCTCAAAAAAGAGGCTTTCCTGTCCTATTATTTGTGAGTGTGTGTGTGTGTGTATCATGTGTGTATCTGTGTGTGTATGAATAATAGGACAGGAAAGCCTCTTATTTGAGAGGCTCCGGTAAAGAATCCGCCTGCAATGCAGGAGACCTGGGTTCCATCCCTGGGTTGGGAAGACCCCCTGGAGAAGAGAATAGCTACCCACTCCAGCATTCTGGCCTGGAGAATTCCATGGACTGTATACTCCATGGGGTGGCAAAGAATCAGACACGACTGAGTGACTTTCACTTCACTTCATAGGTGGCTCAGTGGTAAAGAACCTGTCTGTCAATGCAGGAGACATAAGAGACATGGGCTCAGTCCCTGGGTCTGGAAGATCCTCTGGAGGAGGGCATGGCAACCCATATCAGTATTCTTACCTGGAGAATCCCATGGACAGAGGAGCCTGGCAGGTTACAGTCCATGAGATCATAAAGAGTCAGACAGAACCGAAGTGACTTAGCCCATACATACACACACACACACACACACACACATATATATAATATATCTTTATACATCAGTTTCAGGTAGCATAATAAATTTTACCAATATTTTATTCAGTCTAACAAATCACATTCAGCCTGTGGAAACAGGCTTTCAAAACTACAGGCTGAGAGTACACAAAAATTGGAAAATATCTAAGTTAGAATTTTGTTGCCAATATTTGAACAACTGCAATAGGCTCACAGAGAACATGTTATTACAGTTTGCTTACTTATATGTGCCTAAAATAATGATTCCAAAAGAGTTTAGGGCAGAGTGGGAAGCATGGCACTGATACAGATTCTTCTGACTAGAGATCTGTTATTCCAGTTATAAAACTACCAAATTGGACAGAAGACAAGCAGTCTATCGTATCAGCAGAGTAGTCAAGCTGAGGTTGCTCTGTGTTCCAGTGGTCTTTGCACATCATTCATCATATAATGATTGAGAGCCTGTTGGATGCCAGACAAGGGCTGGGTACTGGAATACAAGATTAAATAAGACATCGTTCCCATCTTCCAGAGCTGTAGGAAGAAAGAATAAAAGGACAGATCAGTCAGTTCAGTTGCTCAGTCATGTCTGACTCTTTGAGACCCCATGGACTGCAGCATGCCAGGCTTCCCTGTCCAACAGCAACTCCTGGAGCTTGCTCAAACTTGTGTCCATTGAGTCAGTGATGCCATTCAACCATCTCATCCTCTCGTCTGCTTCTCCTCCTGCCTTCAATCTTTCCCAGTATTAGATCTTTTCCAATGGGTCAGTTCTTCGCATCAGGTAGCCAAAGTATTAGAGTTTCAGCTTCAGCATCAGTCCTTCCAATGAATATTCAGGACTGAAATGGATAGATAAAGGCAGACAAATGAGTAAGTCACTACTGAATATGGCAGCTCTGAAATTAGAAATATTGACTTGGTGAGTATGTACACACATGCACACATAAACGCATATACAATCTACCTGGTGTGTCTTTAACTACAAGTTTTTTGTGTGCTTTAACCGTAGAGTTCTTCAAAAGGTGAATCTCACCTCTGATTAAAATCCTTTTATGGTCTTCTACCCCTTTGAGAATAAGAACAAAGCTTCTTAATATGGCAGCCTCCAAGACCCCACATCACCCTGCTCTGGTGTTCCCCCACGTCTCCTTCACAATATGGGTTCCAGCTGTGCAGGCTTTTGATTTTTCTGGATGACTTTATTGAAATATAATCTATATAACATAGAAGTCACTTTTCACCTGTTTTAAGTGTACAATTGAAAAAATTGTGATATATTTAGAGTTTTACAAACATCATCTCAATCTAAATAGAGAACATTTCCATCACCCTATGGGGAAACCTTGCATCCATATACAGTTACTCTTTGGTCTGAAAACCCAAACTCCATACTTGTGTTTTCTGGATGTTTTATGTAAGTATAATCACATAATAAGCATCCTCTGTGACTGGCTTCTTTCTCTGAGTATTATGTTTTTGAAGGTCATCCATGTTGCAAGCATGTTTCAGAACTTCGTTTCTTCTTATTGTACAATAGTATTCTGTTGTATGGGTAGACCACATTTTATTTATCCATTCCTCAGCTGATGGACATTCAGGTTGTCACTATTTTAGAGGTGTCATGAATAATGCTGCCATGGACATTCATGCACAATCTTTGGGTGGACATATATCCTTTGCTGCTCTCAGATAGATATCTAGAAGAAGAACTGCTAGATCGTATTATGTCTATTTTTTTTAATGAAAAACTATTTTCCAATACCTCCACAGTTTCCACAGTTTCATATATTCCCTCCAGCCATATAGGTTACAGTTTTCCGCATTCTTGTCAACCTTTATTTCTATCTACCTATTATAGCCATCTCTGTGGGTATGAAGTGGTATCTTATCATGATTTTGGTTTGTATTTTTCTAATAACATTCAGAAAGCAAAGATCATAGCATCCAGTCCCAACACTTCATTGCAAATAGATGGGGAAACAATGGAAACAGTGACAGATTTTATTTTCATAGACTCCAAAATCACTGCAAATGGTGAGTGCAGCTATGAAATTAAAAGATGCTTGCTCCTTGGAAGAAAAGCTAGGACATATGACAGCATATTAAAAAGCAGAGACATTACTTTGCCAATAAAAGCCCATCTAGTCAAAGCTATGGTTCTTCCGGTAGTCGTGTATGGATGTGAAAGTTGGACTACAAAGGAAGCTGAGGACCAAAGAATTGATGCTTTTGAACTGTGGTGTTGGAGAAGACTCTTGAGAGTCCCTTGGACTGCAAGGAGATCCAACCAGTCCATCCTAAAAGAGATCAGTCCTGGGTGTTCATTGGAAGGACTGGTGCCAAAGCTAAAACTTCAGTACTTTGGCCACCTGATGGAAAGAGCTGACTCATTGGAAAAGACCCTGATGCTGGGAAAGATTGAAGACAGGAGAAGGGGATGATAGAGGATCAGATGGTCGGATGGCATCACTGACTTGATGGATATGAGTTTGAGCGAGCTCCTGGAGATGTTAAAGGACAGGCAAGGCTGGCGTGCTGTGGTACATTGGGTTGCAAAGAGTTATACACAGCTGAGTGACTGAACAAAAACAACTAATGAAATTTAATATCTTTTCATATGTTTACTCAATATTTGTGTAATTTCTTTGGAGGAATGTTTGATCAAATTGTTTGCCTACTTTTATTGGATTGTATTTTTGTTATTGAGTTATAAAAGCTTTTTATATATTCTGGATACAAGCCATTCATCAGATATATGACTTGCAACTATTTTCTTCCATTCTATGGGTTATCTTTTCACTTTTTTGATGGTGTCTTTTGAAATGCAAAAGATTTTAATTTTTGTGAGTTTAGTATATCTATCTTTTTCTTTTATTTTGTATACTTTTAATGATTCAACTAAGGAATCATTGCATAATTCAACTCTGGCTTATTTCTACTCTCTTCTTTTTGCTGTAATCCCTCCCATCCCAACCTTTGTACAGGCTATTCCCTCAGCCTAGAACACTCTAATCCCCTCCTCACTTGCTAAATTGTATCCATCCTTCAAGTCTCCACAAAAACATTATCTCTTCAGATTGATCATGGCAATGAAAACTCTTTCATAGCACTAACACAGGTGTAGAATCTCATTTGTTTGTATGTATTCACTGAATATTGATCTTTCCACTGGACTTCCCTCATAGCTCAGTTGGTAAAGAATCTGCTTGTAATGCAGGAGACCATGGTTTGATTCCTGGGTCAGGAAGATCCTCTGGAGAAGGAAAAGGCTACCTACTCCAGTATTCTGGCCTCAAGAATTGCATGGACTGTATAGCCCATGGGGTTTGCAGAGAGTCAGACACAGACTGAGTGACTTTCACTTTCACTTTTTATACCTTAAGCTTATCAAAAATTTGGTCCATTTTTGCTTACCACTAAAATCCTCACACCAAATGCTCTTCTTGGCAAATGGGAGGTACCCAATAAATAATTCTTCAATAAATAATAAATAAATGTCTTAGATTTCACTGGGAAAATGTTATTTGAACTGAATCTTAAAGGACAAGGAGGAGTTTAACAAGCAAAAAAAAAAAAAAAGAACTGCAAGGAGAAGAAAACAAGCCTATAGGAAGTTAGGAAGTGATTCCCTGGCTCAGATGGTAAAAGATACACTTGCAATGCAGAAGACCCAGGTACTATCCCTGGGCTGGGAAGATCCTCTAGAGAAGGGAATAGCTA
The DNA here is from genome assembly GCA_006410615.1 of Neotragus moschatus. Lineage (NCBI taxonomy): Eukaryota > Metazoa > Chordata > Mammalia > Artiodactyla > Bovidae > Neotragus > Neotragus moschatus. The sequence goes on from SJYA01002183.1 coordinate 3,435,978, forward strand.
CCCACTCCAGTATTCTTGCCTGGAGAATTTGATGGACAGAGGAGCCTACTGGGGTACAGTCCATGGATTGCAGAGTCAGACAAGAGTGAATGACGAACACACACACACACACACACACACACAGAATGATGAAAGAACTTGGCATAACGAAAAGTTCATTAAAACTGTGATACATGCATGTGTGTGTGTATGTGTGTGTAAGAGAGAGAAAGTGAAAGTTTAAGCAGCTATGCAGGGGATGGTAAAAAACCAGGGGTGGTATGAAATGTTTCCATGCCTGTAGCAGAGTGACTGGGAGTAGTCTGGGAAGTGGAGAGATGGGGCTGGAGTGGGAGGAGCCTCTATACATGGAGAGATCCTTGAAGAGGTCATGCAATATCCTTCCGCATTCCCTACCTCGCCCCAGCATCTTGGGTATGCTAACAGCATGTGTTGGGAATTATGCTTTGTAAAAGCAGTGTCAAAGAGAAAAATCCAAAAGGAGTCTTGTGATGGAATGTCAAACACCATCGCCCCTGTTTAGGGGAGACATTTTTGTTGGTAAGGCTCTTGTATTCAGATTACAGCCTGTTAGGGAACCTGGAACAGGCGGGGCATCCTTAGATAGGAACAATACTCAGGTATCCTTAACTCAACCAGTTCAGTGCTGAACTCTGCAAACAATGCAATTTACAAATGGCAAACTCAGATTTTAACCTGAGAGGAAGGAGGAGCTACAATATCTAATGAGGAGCTACAATACCAAGGAAGCTGAGCTTTGAAAGCAGGACTCTGCATACACTAAATTAAGCTTCCAAAAGAGACTGTCAAATGGCGGTTTGTAGAATAATTTGGGGAATCACGTATTTCCACAGTCTGTTTCTGTTTGTGTGTGTGTGTGTTTGTTTTTTTATCGTGTTTGGAAAAAGAAGTTGTGGTGTTTATAGTTTTAGAAAAAAGAAAAGATTGTGTTTGCAAAGTGTTTAATCCTTTCCGTTTACACTCTGGCAAAAATTTTTTTAGGTTTACCTTCTTAAATTGGGTCTTTTTGGCTCATTGCAATGGTTTATTTATATTTTTGTTGTTTCTATTGACATTTTAAGGATTGGATTTTTAAGGTGATTAACATAAAATAAATTCAACACTGATAAGTTTGGAGCCCAGCAAAATTTCAAAGCCAAATGTTCACAGTGAAACAGAGAGAGCTTCAAAATTCACAAATCCAAGCCATGCTTGGGATGAAACCAGAAATATTGCAGAAATATCTCTGTGTTCAGGAGCTGGACTCTGTGTGTATTAGTTTGCCTTCTTTCACTTATGTGATGAAAAATTCCGAAAGCTACCAAATGAGGTCATATGAAGAAATGAACACTTCCTGAAATTAAAGGCTTCCAGCTGAATATCCTTTCTGGTTACTGTCTCCCTTGCCTATCTTCTTCCGCATTTTATGAGGATATTTTCCCTTAAAAAATGTACACCAGACTCAACCCCTTCTCAGATTTGGCAGCTAATTTGTAGGGGGTATGGGAGGAAGACTTTGCTAATAATACCTGTGTAACAAAGTTTACTTCTGTGTTTTCTTTTGATTTGTATTAATCTTAAGCTGAGTTATTTGTTCAGCTTTAGTTTAAGATAAATATTTCTGCAGATCTTTGCAAGTTTGCATTTAAAAAAATGTAATGCTCTCCAGACATTTTTCCAGAGCCAATGGTTCATAAAGTGTAGACTAGCATTTTTAGCCTTACTGTATGGTAAAAATAAGCCTATGTTGATATCTTGGACATGACTTAAAGCTACTATCTTTTATTTTTAACATTGTGGAAAATGATTCCTTTTATCTGCTGTTATCCAGGTTTGTTTCATATATGTGAAACTTAAGGGAAACACGTGCATTTTCTATTCTGGCCACTTGAGGGAATCAGGCTTTAGAAATGGCAGATAATTTAGCTCTTTATTTCAAAAGCTAGGAGAATAAATATTTATTTGTTGACAAAATGGTTCTCTTGTCACTCAGACATCAAGAAGATCACAGAGCCCAAGTTCTAAGATAAATTACTCTTCATATATTTATATCCAGGTGGAAAAGAGAAATTACTGATAAATGAGAGTCCTGGGAGGTACTTAGTGAGGGCCCCGCATACAATTTATGATCAGTACTCTTGGACTTCAGAATGATTAATACCGGCAATTCTCACTGGAATAAGAGCTGTTTTAGCCCAGGAGAGGACTGTATATTACTGTTTATAGAAGCAGATAACATCAAAGTAACCCACGGCTTGTGTTAAGCAAATACAAAATTCTGGGTCAGTGCAAATTAATCCTAAAGGAATAACGGAAAGTTCTTAATGACTGTGAGATCTATACATTATCACTTTTCATTCAAGTGGTGGAAACCAGTGAAACTATTGATGAGATTTGCAACTGGCCTCCGCATTGTGCTAACAGCTGCTCAATAGCATAGTCTCCAATCTAGAGCCTTATTATCTATACATCTGTCGTTTGTTAATGAAGTGTAGAAGTCTATGCAATTTTAAAATTACATTTGGGAGCTTCTGAACCATTTTAATATTATGTTTCACAACAAAAATGCAGCAAATCACATTATACTTTATATATTCTTAGACTTTAAGTGGCTGTGTGGATGGATGAATTAAAGATTGTTCTTCTACCTACCTTATACTAAACAGATGTTATTTCAAGGGCATTTCATACAGAGATTTTTTTTCCTCCCCAAATAATGTTACTCAGTGAATAATTATATATCCCTTTGATTTTAGGAAGATGGGAAATTTGTAAACAAAAGAAAAATATATATGTAGCCATTAACTTAAATATTTAAATGATTTTTGTACACATTTTTAAAAACATCTTGAGGATTTTGAGTACAATTCAAGGAAACTGTGGATAAAGTAAACTCCTCAGCAAACTTTTTTGTATTTCTCAATCTATATGGTTGGTTTCTTCTTTAACATATTTTTACCCAAACATTTTAAATTACTTCATTGCCTTATGTGGTTATGTCACGTATCCATATTATTATTTCCAAATGAATTACAGAATGCCAATCTTCAGATAAGATAGTAATGAATTTAAATTTATTAAAATCTGTATCACATCCTCTGCCTGACATAAAATATTTGTTAACTTTTTTCACCCCCAACTGCTTCAAGTCTTTTACTAATTTCAAAAAGGAAGCAATCCGACTTGAATTTCACATCCTTTTCCCCCTTGTAAAGATTTTGCTAAGAGTTGAAATAGATAATTGGCAGCCTGAGTAATTTGCTAATTACTTAATCCAATCTCTAATAGATTAAGTTGATTTCCTTTGGAAAACACTCAGGAAAAATAAATTAGTCAATGAAATTACACTGTAGTAAAATATATTATTTAAATATTTAAAATTAATTCACTTAAATTAGTGGCTTGAACTCAGATTCCTAAGATTAGTATTTGATCATAGATTTTATTATACAATTTAGAGCAAAAAGATTCCTTTAGTCTAAATGATACCAAGAGAAATTATATTATCCGGATGAAGCTTGCATATGGCAGTCTTATTATTCAATGTTTACTGATTTGTGTGTTTCCAGCATGTCATGTAAAATTAGGACTCACTTTGTTCTGCTTAATCATGAAATAGGCCAGACTTACCCAGCCCTGGATTTGAGCATTCAAACAGTAGTCTCTAAATCACTGATTGCTCACACTTAAAAAGGCTACATCCTTTCACAGAATCCTGAATATGTGTCCATGCTGATGTGATTTTCTTGGAAACTTAGGTCATAATGTAAAAGATTTTCTCCCACTACATTGTTTTTGCCCTTCCTCTGATTGGCCACATTTTCTGTGTCCCAATCCAAATCCTCCTAGACGCTTTTAACAACTGACAAACAACTAATCAGGTTAGACCACTAATCCAGCACAGCCAATGAAATCTTTCTGACAAAGTGTTATGGTTACATTAATTTGCCCTTGGTGTACCGTTTTGTACTTATCAAAGCTATTTCTCTTTCCTGGGGTTTTGAATTTTTTTTTTTTAACTTTGGATTTTTGAAATCAGAGAAGATAAAGGTCCATTTAACACATGAAAAACCTGAGTTGTAAAGGTCCAAAATGAAGCCTCCCTCACTGAGTCCAAGGTCAAGCAGCAAGTTACTGTGCTTCAGGAACCATATGGGGTATTATGACACCTATACACCTATTCTTTTTATAAGCCAGTTGCCCAAAGGAGTTGCACAGTTTTAAAGAAGCTATTTTCCAAAGCCCTATTTGAGTAACAGATTATTTCAACGTATCTATAAACATCACTCATATTACGTAAGTGACTCAACCACTGGGAGTCTGCCTATGACTGTTGTTGATGGTAATCCATGATGGAGATGCTGCCACAGAAGGAATAAGCAGTGTATTGGACTACAGGATGATGTTTTGTTGCTGTTTTATATGCAGGAAGGAAAGAAATTCATTCTAATATCTACCTGCTTTTTCCAAAAAATGAAACTTTTTAAACCTTGTATTTATATACATATTTCCCTACCATATAAATTTCCAAACCAGTGTCTTTAAGGAAGAGTATTTTACCTATCAACTGTGACATGGTAACTATTTCAGCTTTTCCCAAGCACTTTCCCATTATTTCTCCTCCCTCTAAATGAATGTATTATATTTTTCTATCATTTTTAAGGGGCAATAAAACACTACCCCATTGACTGGAAGAGTGTAGGATGCGGGCATGCCATTTATTAAAATGGAGTTTATCTCACCTCTGGTTAGAATTTGTAGCCATCACTTTTCTGGGGTTCATATCAGTCATTTTAATAAGTACTAGCCACTTGGGCTAACCTGAGGGTTGCAGGTTTATAGCGACTGTAAATCTATTAAACCACAATTTGCACATAATAAAATGAAACAGCAAGCAGTTAAATGAAAAAGGCTCAATTCTGAGCTGCAGGAACATTTTCCAGGAAAAGTCCCCGAAAAGCCTCCTGCTACTGCCTCTCTGCCTTTGAGAAATTCAATCACGCTGATTGAGGAAACCTGGAGAAAGTTGGCTGTTCCTTCCTCCAGTTCATAATTGCCCTGTAGACCATTTAATCATCTGTAGATGAAACAAAGCGAGTGCTGTAGAGGGCCGGAAGCAAAGGCATGCGCTTATCAATTGCTTCCTACCACCCTGGAGAGCCAGCACCCAAGTGTTGAGCATCCTGCCGGCAGGCGGGGGAGCTGCAGGCAGACTGGATCTTCCGGTTGTCAGTACGGTGGCCTTCCTGAATGCCTTGATTTTATTACAGTAAAGCACACACGGGCCAAGTTTTTAAGAGCTCAGTTCACAGTAGAGAATGAAGTCTTTCTACTTGCTGGAGAATGCAGATGGGCCTGGATAAGACTAGAAAGATCAGAACTTGCTGGGGACAGATTTGACAAGAAGAAGTTGAAGAAATCCTGGCATTTTAACTAAGCAAAACAAAATGATTGTGTGCTCTGAATGATCATCTGCAAATAACTTTCAATATCAGTAGAACATATATCTAGACTACAAATATTACCTGTAATGTAAGCAATCTGGTGCTTATATATGCATATTTGGGCACATCCCCAGAGAAACAGCTTTTTTGTTAGTGGTGGGTTTCATTGTCCTGTGTTGGTGGGTGACCCTGGCCTAGCACACAAAAGGTCTGGTCAGAAACCACATGCCCGGTTTTATTAAGTAAGAAAAGAAGACAGACTGGCGAATGGAGACACACTGAAAACCAGAAAACCTGATACATCATGCTAATTGACTTGGAATATTAGTCTTTTGTAAAGCCATGGAATTTGTTTCCTCCTGAATATCGACAGTGTTCCCAACATAACATTAAGCCCTATAGGTAACTCTGTGAAGTTGTCATAAACTTCAATACCTAATTTAAAGGATGAATTTGGGTGAATAAAATGTTTACAAAAGAATTCCAGAAAGAATAGTTCCCTTGTTTGAAGCTGTCCATTGAATAATCACAAAATAATCTCTGTTTTTTTCTTTTCTAAGCTTTTCTTGTCAGTGGGAAATTTTGAAAGAATTTTAATTCGGAAAAACACTTACTTCTGGCTAATGTGTGCCAATTAAGTTCTATTCATTGAGTCAACAGTTTTCTGTTACCTGTTCCTTCAGGTAGAACAGAGTCTGATAGTCCTGCCCTTTCCCAGGCTTCTGTGCAGAGCCCTTTGCTGCCTGCAAACAGTAGGGGCACCTGTTTTCTGAGCGAAGAAGGCCAGCATCTGAAATCTTAGGAATGGGCCTGCTTTTGAAAAAGGGGTGCTTGATAAGGCAGTCACGGTGATAGGCAGCAGAAATTTGATAATGAAAGGAGATGCCTAATAGATTAATCTGGTGAGATTTGCCAAAACACAGGGTTTTCTGGAAGATTATCCACACTCTCAACAGGAAGCCCTTTGTTTTGTGAAAAGTCCCCACTTATCATTGTATTCTTTATCTCAATAAGAAACATAATGGTTTGCTTGTTTACATGTATGGTAAGATATATTCAGAGCTGGGCTGTAGGGCTGTGAACTCCCTTTCATTTGAAATGTTTCCACCATGCAGGTTATTAACTAAGGGGGAACGAGCACTTGGACACATATAAAATTTAAATCTGCCTTGCTTAGATTGGCAGAAACGACTGTTATTTCATCCACTGGGAAAAGATTTTATTTCCTGCTCAAATACTTTCAGAGGAAAATCGCAAGCTCATTTGTAGCCATCGTATATGAATGTGTATGTTTTGAGAGCTAAGTGGTTTGTCTACAGAAATGGACTTCTTGCTGTCAACCGGTCCTTTTCCACTAATTTTAATTATTTCATTAGCTTGTCTGACTCCTTTTATTTGGTTCGGCTTACCGTGAAGTGTGACTTCTGCCTTTACATTATTTACATTGACCGTGTAGCTCAAATCTGGCCCTTGATGCGTCTTGAACAGGACCACTTTGGTTTCTGGAATTGATTTTTAAATATCTCACACATCCGGCAGGATAGGACTCCCAAAGCCCAGTGCTCCTGCTCTGAAAATAAACAAAAAATATCCCCATGCCTGAGCACAACGTGATTAAAGCTCTCCCTACTCTTTTGTTTTTTTAAAAATAAGCCCCTCTATTGATAGAACTCTTTTGTGTGTGTGTGTGCTCATACAAAATAAAGCTTGCCAGAGCAAATAAATATCAGTAGAAATACAGAATTTTTATATGCCATGCTCCTAGTATCTCCCTGCTGAGGTTCAAATGATTGTATCTGACTTTTAGTAAGACTAGCTAATATTTATTGGCTGATTATAATATTCTGGGCATTGGCAGGGAAATTTTTAGGCTTTTTTTTTTTTCATGTAATCCTCACAATTACTCTCCCTTTTACAGTGGGAAAAGGAATATGAGAAGGTTGGTAATTGCCTAGGATTGCAAATCTAGCAGTGACAAAATTAGGGCTTGAACCTAGGTGCTGGGTCATTCTGAGTGTGTTCATAATTCCTCCATTGGTTTACTTCTTAGGTCACCTGATTTCCCTTGGGATTCACTATTTCAGGAAACTGGGATTCAAGTAGGGGATGGTTATTCTTACAGTTGGTAAGGAAGGAATGTTTCCCAACAGGAAAGTTCGGCAGGTGTGCAGAATCCACTATAGACTGTTCTTTTCTTCTGATCTTTCTGCTGATATCAAAGGCTTTAGGCCACTGAATGACCTTCACCAACCAGTAAATGTCATTACATCACATGTGCAAGCAGGCGAGAAAGGAGTATGTGGAAATTTGTAAGGGAAAATGAGGCTGGAAGTCTGATAAACTTATCAAAAGAGAGTGAATCTCCAAAGAATTGTCTGTCTAGACCAACTGACGGCTGCAAACAAAAGCGACTGGTTTGTGCAACTGAAAATGTATCTAGCGCTGGGGAAAATGACCACCAGATAACACATGGCCAGGTAACATGTGAAAATGGTATTGTGCCTTCTTCAAATAGGTTGTAGAAGTTGAAAGTACTGGAAACCTAGTCTTTACATTGATAGTTTTTGTTTCATATTTTACTGTTGGTGGAGGCGCATGTGGCTTTTCTCTTCTTTTCCAGTCCTCTAGTTAATCCAAATTGGGGCTATTCTTGTCAAAAAATAAGTTTTCATGGGGGTATAAATCTATATTGCATATTTTGAAGTTACATTCAAGTGGTCAACTTGAGTCTATATCTTCAGATTGTTCAACTGCTTTCTAAGATCTTTCTTGATTAAAATCTTTACTTAAGGGTAGGATCCTGATATATTCTCATTTATTCAGCATTTGCCATATAATATATATATCTGTTTTTAAAGTCCTTCTAATATTGAGTCATTTTGATCAATCGAAACTGGTAATTGTCAGTCATTTTATCTCATGGGCAGCCACACATATTTTCAGTCAGTTTATTTATTTAAGGAATACACCCCTCCCAGTTGTTTCTGAATGGAAATGTATGGCTGCATGACCAGACCTGAAACCCGTGGTATTTCCTTTGCGTAGATGTTAAAACACCATGAATAAGCAGGATTCCTCACCATCAAGCACCTTCATGGTTAATTAAATCTCCGCACAGAGACACACAGAAGACCCATGTCTCTGTGGTGTAGTAATGGAGTTCTAGGGTAAACACAGGAACAAAATTGCTTATTGGGCTTGGAATGTTTTCACTAGAAGCTGACTACTTCAAATAACTTATTTTCCTTGACCATAATTATTTACTTCGACTAGGCTGATTTTATTTTCAGGACTAGAAATGGTCATGTACCCTCCAAAATATCTTAGCTATGAGGAGTCCCATAAAAACACACACACACACAAACCTCCACATTACATTCTGGCTGCACATTTATAGAAAGCTTTGAAGCACATGAGCGTCTCCATTTTAAAAGTCTTCTCTATCCAGTTTAAGTATTCAGCACAAATTACATGAGATAGGATTGTTTTGGTACTGTGAGGATTCAGTAATTCTGCCGAGTACAATGTCTTAGATGGCTTATTTTTACTATTGTTTATTATTTAAATTGTTTTTTTAATTTGGCATATTTGCATAAATAAATGTCTTTTCCTACTCTGTGTTAATATATATATATTAACTCTATAGTAACAAAAACAAATTCAAAACACATTAAATGGAAGAACTGAAACCATAAAACTCTTAGAAGAAAACACATGCAAAACATTCTTAGGCATAAATCATACCAAAAATTTTTTTTGGATCTGCCTCCTAAGGCAAAAGAAATAAAGGCAAAAATAAACAAATGGGACCTAAGTAAGGTTAACATCTTTTACATCAAAAAGGAATCCACCAATAAAACAAAAAGACTAATAAACTGGAGGAAATATTTGCAAATGATGGCTGACAACAGTCTAAAATGCCAAATACATAATAGCTCATACAACTTAAAATTAAAAAACCAAACATATCAATCAAAAAAGTAGACAAAAGACCTGAATAGAAAAATTTTAAGGGGAATATACACAAGGCTAACAGGCACATGGAAAGACACTTAACATTGCTGATCAGGGAAATGCAAATAAATCAGAATCACAGGAAGATATCATCTCATTCCTGTCAGAATGGCCATCACAAGTAAATAATATAAATAACAAATGTTGGCAAGGATGTGAAGAAAACAGAATCTTTGTACACTGTTGGTGGGAATGTAAATTGGTGCAGCCACTAGGGAACAGTGTGGAGTTTCCTCAAAAAATTAGAAATAGAACCACCATATGATCCAGCTATCCCACTCCTAAGTATAGTCTGAGAAAAAAAAGAAAACACTAATTTGAAAAGATATGCACACCCCAATGTTCACAGTAGTATTATTTACAATTGCTAAGATGTGGAAGATCTAAGATTCACCATCAACAGGTGAATGAATAGAGAAAATATATACATGAATATTTATACACAACGGAATATTACTCAGCCATAAAAAGAATAAAATTCTGCCATTTGCACCAATGTGGATGGACCTGGAGGGTGCTATGCTTAGTGAAATAAGTCAGAGAAAGACAAATACTATATTTTATCACTTATGTGTGAAACCTAAAAAATACAACGAACTAGTGAATATAACAACAACAAAAGAAGAAATGGACTCACAGATAAAGAGAACAAACTAATGGATTACACTGGGGAGAAGGAGGAGGGGAAGGGCAAGACTGGAGTGTGGGATTAAGAGATATAATCACTTTATATGAAACAGATGAGCAACAAAGATATATAGCACAGGGAAATATAAACATTATTTTGAAATAAATGTAAATGGAGTATAATCTAAAAAAATATTGAATCACTATGTTCAGTTCAGTTCAGTTCAGTCACTCAGTCGTGTCTGACTCTTTGCAACCCCATGAATCACAGCACGCCAGACCTTCCTGTCCATCACCAACTCCTGGAGTTCACTCAGACTCACGCTCATTGAGTCAGTGATGCCATCCAGCCATCTCATCCACTGTCATCCCCTTCTCCTCCTGCCCCCAATGGTGGCCAAAGTACCGGAGCTTCAGCTTCAGGATCATTCCTTCCAAAGAAATCTCAGGGCCAATCTCCTTTAGAATGGACTGGTTGGATCTCCTTGCAGTCCAAGGGACTCTCAAGAGTCTTCTCCAACACCACAGTTCAAAAACATCAATTCTTCGGCCCTCAGCCTTCTTTACAATCCAACTCTCGCATCCATACATGACTACTGGAAAAACCATAGCCTTGACTAGACGGACCTTAGTCGGCAAAGTAATGTCTCTGCTTTTGAATATGCTATCTAGGTTGGTCATAATCTTTCTTCCAAGGAGTAAGCATCTTTTAATTTCATGGGTGCAATCACCATCTGCAGTGATTTTGGAGCCCAGAAAAATAAAGTCTGACACTGTTTCCACTGTTTCCCCATCTATTTACCATGAAGTGATGGGACCAGATGCCATGATCTTCATTTTCTGAATGTTGAGCTTTAAGTCAACTTTTTCACTCTCCTCTTTCACTTTCATCAAGAGGCTTTTTAGTTCCTCTTCACTTTCTGCCATAAGGGTGGTGTTATCTGCATATCTGAGGTGATTGATATTTCTCCCAGCAATCTTGATTCCGACTTGTGTTTCTTCCAGTCCAGCATTTCTCATGATGTATTCTG
>SJYA01002183.1:3448435-3563133 GCA_006410615.1 Neotragus moschatus
TTTGGCCACCTCATGCGAAGAGTTGACTCACTGGAAAAGACTCTGATGCTGGGAGGGATTGGAGGCAGGAAGATGTGTATAAGAGACAGTTGTACAAGAGACAGGGGTCAAGACCATCCCCATGGAAAAGAAATGCAAAAAAGCAAAATGGCTGTCTGGGGAGGGCTTACAAATAGCTGTGAAAAGAAGAAAAGCAAAAAGCAAAGGAGAAAAGGAAAGATATAAGCATCTGAATGCAGAGGTCCAAAGAATAGCAAGAAGAGATAAGAAAGCCTTCTTCAGTGATCAATGCAAAGAAATAGAGGAAAACAACAGAATGAGAAAGACTAGAGATCTCTTCAAGAAAATTAGAGATACCAAGGGAACATTTCACGCAAAGATGGGCTCGATAAAGGACAGAAATGGTACAGATCTAACAGAAGCAGAAGATATTAAGAAGAGGTGGTAAAAATACACAGAGGAGCTGTACAAAAAAGATCTTCATGACCTGGATAATCATGATGGTGTGATCACTCATCTAGAGCCAGACATCCTGGAATGTGAAGTCAAGTGGGCCTTAGAAAGCATCACTAGGAACAAATCTAGTGGAGGTGATGGAATTCCAGTTGAGCTATTTCAAATCCTGAAAGATGATGCTATGAAATTGCTGCAATCAATATGGCAGCAAATTTGGAAAACTCAGCAGTGGCCACAGGACTGGAAAAGGTCAGTCTAGAGCTTGGGAGCCCAGTAATACTATTTGAGTCAGGCAAATTTCTCAGTCCTACTCAGGCATGAGTCCTATTTCTCCCAGCTCACAGACCCCTGAGGACACGTACACTACACTTTCCAAGTATATAAACACCTAAATTGTGTTAACGGGTGAGTAAGCAGTGAGTAAGCATGAGTAAGCAATGGGTGAGTAAGTAAGATATAGTCTTTATGAAATCATGCTCTGTTGTCTTTTATTTATTCAATAAATTGGTTATATGCACACTGTGTGCCTTATAGTGAAGTTGATGCCCAGGATTTATGAACTTCTGCTGAAAAAAAAAAATAATTTTAATGACATTTTCAGTGAAGGCAAGAGAAAAAGTCCTTGCTAGAACAACTCATCTGGGCAGGATCACCAGCTGGGATAGTGAGGTATTGATACTCCCAGGAGACATGAGATTCTTCACCCAAAGCTGCTGAGACATGATAAAGCAAAGCCCAATTGAGAAGTCTTATACCCAGTTGTTATAAGCAATGACCTACTGTAGTGACAGCCCAACAAGACTCAGGGCAGACTTCTATTCAACAGCCATGTGATATTCCAGGCCCTGTGCTTACAGGCCATGAGAACCTCCCAAATCAATCAGATCAGACTTCCTGCTCTCAAAATCCTTATTGTCAACCAAGACGATCTGAGTCACAGAGAGATTAAAGACATTTGTTGCACTATGCGCTGGGGAAAGGAAGAAATTCTTCACAGAGGAAATTATACTTGAGCCAAACCTTGAAGGAAAAGTCAATTTTATCAGGGAAAGTCAAGGATGAAGAACATCTCAGACAGAGGAAAGAATTTTTGACCCAGAGTGGGAAGGTGTGAGACTACAAGGTAAACCCAGAGGCAAGGCAAATTTATCATAGCTGGAATTCAGTGAGAAGAAAGGACAAAGGAAAGAGGTAGAACAATGCTGCTAATTATCCATTAGTGGATTAGTGGATGGCAAAAATAGCTGTGGTCCTTCCTATACCAAGTCCATGTAAGCAGAAAATTGAATATGCCCTCCTGCAAACTTTATTGTTCCTGTGGGGTTATAACTTCTGCTATTCTGCCACAGAATACTTGAACAGTATGTGTCTATGGAAATGGGCAATCTTGAGCTAAAACCTAACTATATCAGTTCTGTGTTATTGCATGACAAATTACCCAAAACTTAGCTATTTAAAACAACAAAAAAGTTGTTGTCTTGCCATTTTTCTATGTCAGAAGTCAAGACATGGCATGACTGGATTCTCTGCTCAGGGTCTCACTGGGACGGAACACACGGCCAGTGCTGTTGTTCTCATTTGAGCCTCAGAGTTCCCTTCCAAGTTCATGATTATTGGCAGAATTCATCTTCTTGAATCAGCAGGACTGGCATTCCCACTTCTTTGTTGACTCTTAGGCAGGGAACACTCTCAGTTTCTAGTGGATACACACACAAATAGCCATTGCCTGACTTTCTGTATCTTCAAGCCAGCAACAGAACTTCAAGTCCTTCTCATGCTTTGAATCTCTGACTTCTCCTCCACCAACTGAAAACACTGCCTACTTTTAGAGGGCTCATGTGATTAGATCAGGCCCATCCAGGTAATCCCCCATTTTAACATCTATTGTGCATATCACAGAACCTAAATATGGGATCAAAACTCATCCTATTCATAGGAAGTATGCAGTGTGTATACTGCAGGCTGGGACATCTTGGGAATTTTTATTTAGCATTCTGCCTACCACAATGAGCCACTATAATGGCTGTGACTCAGCTTAGTGCAAACAAAGGAGGCAATGAACATTTAAAAGCTCCTCTATATTACCACTTGCCCCTTAAACTTTATCCCACTGGCCTACCGTTCCTAACCCTGAAGCTCTCCCACTGGTTTTGCTCTTCTAGGTTAACCCACAAACAAGGGGATACTGTCTCTAGAGCTCGCATGATAATAGCTTGGGCATCCTTTTCCTTAACATCTCTCTTATGGGCATAGTTACATGCATTGATCTAATAGAGTCACTGTTACCACTGAGGATGCTCTAGTAGGTGCTATTGCTCCTGACTGCCACTCATCCATTACTCTTTTTCTGGCAAGAACATCATTATTTCCCTTTAGGGAACCACCTCTCTCCCACTCTAAGTCCACAGGATTTGGGTGGAAATAATCCCCTGCCTTGATCCATTTCGGGCTTCCTAGATGGCTTGTTTTGGGCTTCCTAGGGGTAAAGAATCCACTTGCCAATGTAGGAGACACAGGAGACATTGGTTCAATCCCTGGATCAGGAAGATCCCCTGGAGAATGAAATGGCAACCCACTGTAGTATGCTTGCCTGGGAAACTTCATGGACAGAGGAGCCTGGCAGGCTACAGTCCATTGGGTCACAAAAGAGTCAGACACAACTTAGCGACTAAACAACAACAATCCTCTTCTTTGTAATAATAATATTTAGACCCAGACCTGCCTATAAGAGTAAAACAACTCTGGAGCCACATTGATTTTCTCAGGGTATAACCCAGGCTGAGCCAACCAGTGCCAATAAGTCCTAAACTTTCATTAAATCTCTGTAGAAAGTGAAGCTCTCTTCCATTGGTGATAGAATGCCTCAAGCAGAGTTTCTTAACCTCAACTCTACTGACATTTGAGTTGCCTCTATTGACATTTGAGGCACACCCCTTTAGAATGTTTTACCTACTGGATGCCAACAGCACTGCCCATCCCTGCCCCCAGTTGTGACAATCAAAAATGTCAACACACTTTGTCAAATATTCCTAGGAGGCCAAACTTACCTACTATTAAGAAATTCTTGTCTAGAGATACTGTGTCTAATAAGCCAACAAGAGGAAAGAGGCTTCTTGAAAATTAAACTAATACGGAGAGTAAGGAGGGACAAATCCTGATGACTGAGTTGAGCACTTTTGAACCTTTTCTGGCTAGATATACCATAGGATTTTTTTTTAATTTTTAATTTTTATTTTTTCATCTCAGGTGTACATGAGTTCCCAATCTTGATACCATAGGCTTTTTAGTGAGAGGCAACAATTAATTTCTTCCTTTGCTTAAGCCTATTTGGCTTAGGTCATTTGTTTTTGTTAAGCATTTTGGATAATGTAAAGCCTGAGGAAAAAAAAGGCTGAGAAATCAATTTTAATCAATGCAAGTAATAGGAGCCTAGGTCAAACTCTTAGAAAAGTGAGCTTCTTAAAAGTAAGGACTATAGAATCTAATGTTAAACTTCATCAAATTCATAATGCCATCATTTTCTCGCCTAGAATGCTTCATATCAAGTTTGTCTTCATAGGCAGGTAAGTCGTAACTGCCTGATTGATAAATGTTATATGGCCTCTAAAAGGAGAAATTGCCCTAAAGATGTACCAAAGAGCATATTCAGTAGGACTTTTACAGATGCAAGTTACAGAAACAAATCCTATTAGCTGAAAGCAATGTATTTGGTTACACACACACACACACACACACACACACACACGGAAAAAAAACAAAAAAGCAAAACAAGAAGTAGAGCACCAGAGGTTGGGAAGGCTGGGGATGGAGCTAGTCCCAGGACAAACGAAGCCATTCTCTTCACTTTCCGTCAATCTCTGATGCTCCCTGCTTGTCGATTTCTTTGGCCTTTCATATGAAATAGCCTTTTAAAATGACACAAGATATAGCTGCCCATGATTTTATTTTATCTTCCAGCTACAGAGGCAGGACCTCTGCATGTCTATCTTAAGTTTAAACACTTGGCCCAGTGAACTGACTTGGATATGGTATTTTTCCTGGATTAATCAGTCAACTGTGGCTAGTGGATGGACCACCTCGAAGGGCCCATGTTATCTCTAAGTGGTGGGTGTGGGGTCATATAAGGACACAGTGGGCTTTCCTGGTAGCTCAGATGGTAAAGAATCTGCCTGCAATGTAGGAGACCCAGGTTCGATCCCTGGGTTCAGAATATCCCCTGGAGAAGTGACTGGCTACCCACTCCAGTATTCTTGCCTGGAGAATTCCATGAACAGAGGAGCCTGGTGGGCTACAGTTCATGAAGTTGCTTGAGCTGGACATATAAGGACATAGAAAATCCCTGTAGTCACCATGTGGACGGGGGTGGGGAAGTGGTGTCCTGGGAAGGAATGTCAGCAGTTGTTTTAGAGATCATTTCAAGGAAATGTATTTGAAACTTTTTCCTTGAAGTCCAAGCAATTAACATTAGGTCTGACTATACTTATATTGTTTCTTCAAGGTTACTTGAGTTCAGTTCACTAGCAACTTGGAGAGAGCATAATGATCTTGAGATGCACAGCCCAGTGAAACTAAATTGAAAAAAGAAAAGAAAGAGAAAAAAAAATGGCTTCCTCAAGCACATAGCAGAACCTCATTAATGGTGGCCCTGTGAAACACATTTTATAGGTATAACTGATGGGACCCAGACCAGGCATTGAAAGCAGTATCTGTGAGCAAGTACAGGTATCAGAGCCTCCTGGCTCTCTGGACAGCTTCATTGTTTGTAGACCTTTAGTTGGGGCTGCAGCTTGGTGCCCTGTTGACGCCAGAATCTGTCTGCCAGGTTCCCGAAGGACTCGCTGGATTTCTGGATGCACTACAAGTCCCCCCTGTGTTAGTACAGTTGAGAAATTTTTCCATGTTCTTTTTTTTTTTTTTTGTAAACCCAGTTACACAATGGCTGGGGCTGGAGTGTAAAAGGAAAGAGGCAGAAGGAAGCTGCTGGCTTCCATGGAACTCTCTAGTTTTCCTCGGACAACAATAAAACATCCCAGGATTGTGGGTTTGTGTCACATCTGAGTCACACCCAGATTAGTTTGGGCTTCTCTGGTGGCTCAGATTGTAAAGAATCTTCCTGCAATTCAGGAGACCTGGAGTTGATCTCTGGGTAGGAAAGATCCTTTAGAGAAGGGTATGGCCACCTACTCCAGTATTTTTACCTGGAGAATTCCATTGACAGAGGAGCCTATGGTGGGCTACAGTCCATGGGGTCACAAAGAGTTGGAAAGGACTGAGTGACTAACACTTTTACTTTCAAACCTCCAAGCTGATTCACATCCCCTAACAAAGATCATTTGCTATGCCAAAGGCTTTGACTGTGTAGATCACAATAAACTGTGGAAAATTTTGAAACAGATACGAATACCAGACCACCTGACCTGCTTCTTGAGAAACCTATATGCAGGTCAGGAAGCAACAGTTAGAACTGGACATGGAACAACAAACTGGTTCCAAATAGGAAAAGGAATACGTCAAGCCTATATATTGTCAACCTGCTTATTTAAATTATATGCAGAGTACATCATGAGAAACGCTGGCCTGGAAGAAACACAAGCTGGAATCAAGATTGTTGGGAGAAATATCAATCACCTCAGATATGCAGATAACACCACCCTTATGGCAGAAAGTGAAGAGGAACTAAAGAGCCTCTTGATGAAAGTGAAAGAGGAGAGTGAAAAAGTCGGCTTAAAGCTCAACATTCAGAAAATGAAGATCATAGCATCTGGTCCCATCACCTCATGGGAAATAGATGGAGAAACAGTGGAAACAGTGTCAGACTTTATTTTTTTTGGGGGGGGGGGGGCTCCAAAATCACTGCAGATGGTGATTGCAGCCATGAAATTAAAAGACGCTTACTCCTTGGAAGGAAAGTTATGACCAACCTAGACAGCATATTCAAAACCAGAGACATTACTTTGTCAACAAAGGTTCTTCTAGTCAAGGCTATTGTTTTTCCAGTGGTCATGTATGGATGTGAGAGTTGGACTGTGAAGAAAGCTGAGTGCCGAAGAATTGATGCTTTTAAACTGTGGTGTTGAAGACTCTTGAGAGTCCCTTGGACTACAAGGAGATCCAACCAGTCTATCCTAAAGGAGATCAGTCCTGGGTGTTCATTGGAAGGACTGATGTTGAAGCTGAAACTCCAATACTTTGGCCACCTAATGCGAAGAGCTGACTCATTTGAAAAACCCTGATGCTGGGAAAGATTGAGGGCAGGAGGAGAAAGGGATGACAGAGGATGAGATGGTTGGATGGCATCACTGACTCAATGGACATGAGTTTGGGTAAACTCCAGGAGCTGGTGATGGACAGAGAGGCCTGGCATGCTGCACCATGGGGTCGCAAAGAATCGGACATGACAAAGCGAATGAACTGAACTGAACAAAGATCATGGAGGGGGAAATTTTTTTATTTTGATGACTTCTAAGCCTTGATCCTGAAAACTCAGCAGTAATTGGAAGGAAGAAAGAAAGAAAAGACCTTAGTTCTTCTGCCTATTCTTACTACATGCACAGAGGTCAACACCAATGGTTGGAAAACTTGTAAACGATAGAGTATGTGTGCGTACTTCAGTTGTTCCGACTCTTTGCAATCCTTTGGACTGTAGCCCACCAGGCTCGTCTGTCTGTGGGGTTTTCCAGGCAAGAATAGTGTAGTGGGTTGCCATGCCCTCCTCCAGGGCATCTTCCTGACCCAGGACTCAAACTTGAGTTTCCTGTCTTCTGCATTAGCAGCAGGTTCTTTACCACTAGCGCCACCTGGGAAGCCGCAGTGACAGAGTAGCAAACACTAAATCTTTTTTCTGCTACAGTGTAAGAGTTTGATAAGGATTCTGGGCTAAACCAGAGTCAAAAGAAATTTTGAAAATCCAGGCCAACCCTCAGAGCCAAACAGAGAAAAATATGTTATTCTTCCCTCCCAACTTGTGGAGATAAATGGTACACAGATAAGGGGGCCAGATGGTATTTTCTGCACCTCAGCTCCTGGATCTGTTTTTACTTCTCTGCAGAATGTTTCTGAGGTAAATTAAAGGAAAGGCACAAATCTATTCTGTTGGCCTGGTTTTGAAAGTCTTAGACATATTCGTCTGAACAGTGACTTTTCAAACATTTTTCTTCTCTAGTGATTCCACATGTAACCTCATTCAGAATTCCAAAATCTAAAACAGAGAACTGGGAGCTGTTGGTGGATATGAAGGTGAGAGACCCGGGGTTCCTTATGCTGGGCTTCCCTTCTCCTTCGGGATTCCACAAAAAACCACGGATCCAAGTCACTCTTAAACTGAGTACCTGGAGAGAAGGCACACCATGGTCATTCCTAGATGCTTGAAAGAAAGATCAGGGCTAGATTCTCAGATGGTGCTGTAGAGCTGTCAAGCCTGCCCTGGAGTCGCTGATATGGAGGCGGTCATGCCACAGTCATGAAGATGCTATTGGAAGATGGAAGCCACAAAGGGGAGATGACCACCTACAAAAGCAAGCTGGCCAATTTCCCTTGTCATGGAAGTAGGCTGAGTGTACAAAGCAGTAATTGACAGTCCTTCCCACCTCTAGGAAAGTACAGAAAGATACCAATCTATCATACCAAACACTAGCCCTGAATCTACTCACTCTCTGGAAAAATCAAATCTTTGTCCCAAAGACTAAAGACCAAGGGTGGAAGGATTGACAGCCCCCTCCATATGATAGACGTGGTAAGTTGAGCCCCTGCTTTCAAAGTAGGCTTTCCCTGAGGCCCCAGCTGTCTGGCAGCAGTGAATTCAGATTGAGATGATGGGGCTACAAACTAAGGGGTTTAGTAGGATTTGTGGATCAACTTGCTGTCTAATGGCTCACTTCCTCTGGACTCTTAAGAAATTAAATCTGATCTATATAAAGTCTTATAAGAACAATTTCTTGCTTTTTTTTTTTCAGAACATTGATTCAATCAGCTAAAAATTCAAAATGTTAAGTTCTAATCCAATTGCATGTTAAGTTCAATTCAAAATTTAGATCCAAATTAGTATATCATTTGCAAGGCACATTCATTTTCCCCTGTGACATCCTTGGAAGGTAAATAGCTGATAACTGCTACGTATTTGCTCATATTTATCATACCTAAGCCAGAATTCCTTGCTCTTTTACCCACATGCTCTCCCTCCATTCCTCATCCTAACATTTCCCCTAGTTATTTATGTAGAAACTGAAAATCATCCTTAATTTCTCTTTCATACCCATATTCAGTGAATTAGCAAATCTTGTCAGTACTACAGCCAATATATGTTCCTAATCTGCCCATGTCTTTATTTTAATTAATTAATTAACTAATTTTTGACGGCTCTGAGTCTCGAGAGAGCTTTATCTCTAGTTGTGGCAAATGGGCTTCTCGTTGCAGTGGCTTTTCTCGTTGCGGAGCCCGGGCTTGAGGGCACGCCAGCTCCAGTAGCTGTGGCTCCTGAACTGTAGAGCACAGGCTCAGTAGTTGCTGGCATATTTGCCCTGAGGCATGTGGGACCTTCCCGGATGAGGGATTGAACCTGTGTCCCCAGCATTGGCGGTGGATTCTTAACCACTGGACCACCAGAGAAGTCCAATCTGATCACTTCCTGGCCCCTCCAAAACTCTAGTCTGAGCCATCATCATCTTGGGTATCATCTTTGGTTTCCGTGCTGCCTACCTTTCATTCTCCAATTAGCAATTAGAGTGATCTTCTCAAAGCTTAAGTCAGATCACATCACTTTTCACTACCCTCCATAAAATCTCCAAATGGCCCATCATACCAAGAAAAATTCTGAATTGTTCACCATGCTCTAAAATTCCTAGTAATCTAGCTTTTGAACTTACAACAAGTGTTAGATTAATTTCTGTCCAGTCCTTGAAGGTATAAAATGCCAAGTGTAGGTGTTATTGGTAGTTATTGAGTATGCACACATAGACAGATTGGTAGTTATAGTTCCCAGTTTTTTCCTAAGCCTTCTGGAGAGAAAATACAATGAAAAATGAAAGATTAAAAGTCTTGAGGATTTTCAGTTTCCTGATTCCTATTGTTCCTGAAGCCTAGGTCCTTTCCTATCATTCATAAGATTTCAGTGTTTGTCTTTATTGGATGCTTAGAGCCAGTTTCTATCAGGTTCATGTTGATTTTGTAATTTACAACCAAAATAATCTCAAGTAAGAGAGGAGTATGTGTGTATCTGTGAGTGTGTGTGTGTGTGTGTTGGTGTGCTTGTGCTGAATGTCTAACATTGAATGCTTGCTGCTGTTGGTGTCCAGTCACTCAGTCATGTCTGACTCTTTGCAACCCTTTGGACTGTAATCCACCAGGCTCTTCTGTCCATGAGATTCTCCAGGCAAGAATACTGGTGTGGGTTGCCATTTCCTTCTCCAATGCATGAAAGTGAAAAGTGAAAGTGAAGTCGCTCAGTTGTGCCTGACCCTTTGCGACCCCATGGACCATAACTTACCAGGCTCCTCTGTCCGTGGGATTTTTCAGGCAAGAATACGGGAGTGGGTTGCCATTTCCTGCTCCAGGACATCTTCCAAGCCAGAGATTGAATCTGCATCTCTTGGGTCTCTTGCATTGACAAGGGGGTCCTTTACAACTAGCATCACCAGCATGGAGGTCTTCTGAGCCCAGCCCATTTTTTCAGCCTAATCTTGTCATTTCCTACCTTAAGCACAGTGTTCTCATAGGACTGAAGTTCATGCAGTTTTCTAAATATTTCCTGCTTGTATTTTGGCATGTGTCTCATCCTCAGATAGGGGACTCTTCTCTCCTTATTTTTCTCTTCTCTTGTGCTGTGCTGCACCTAGTCACTCAGTTGTGTCTGTCTCTGAGACCCCAAGGACTGTAGCCTGCGAAGCTCCTCGGTCCATGGGGATCCTCCAGGCAAGAATTCTGGAGAGGATTGCCATGCCTTCCTCCAGGGGATCTTCCCAATCCAAGGATAGAGCCCAAGTCTCCTGTATTGCAGGTGGATTCTTTACCAGCTGAGCTACCAGGGAAGCCCTCTCTCCTCTTGCATGCATATGTAATTGACTAAGTCAGAATCAACTTTCAACAGTTAACTCAGGTATTGCTTCCTCCAGGAAGTCTTCTCTGATACCCCGAGATATCCTTTGTGAGTTCCATTTCTTAGTCCTGACACTTACCACAGACTGTTATAATTACTTCCCCCACTTGACTGCAAATTTCTTAGGACAATGACAGTGTCATTCATCTTTGCATCCCTCATTCCTAGGACAGTTACTAGAACAGATGGTAAGTCTTCAACAATGTTTCATGGATTGTTGAGTGGATCAATGAATAAGAGAAGTGCTGAGTGGGTGGCTGTATTAGGATGCCTCTAAATCTCCACTCCCTTTCTGTGACAGTTCCACCCACACATAAGTGACCACTGGATTATCATATGCAGTCCTTTAAAACTGAGAGTGGGCGAGAGAGTGGGACTGAAGGTGAAGACAAGCAGGTTCCCCAGGACGTTTACACACTGCATCAACACTCACTGCTGTCTCAAGCTTTTCCTCAAGGTGTGCATATACACCAGCACCTCCAAGAACACATTTACTGTGATCTCCTAATACATTTTATCTGGGATCCAGCATCCCCTGCAACATACAAATTCATCTATTCACTCTGCCAACCATTATACAATCACATATCAAACAGTAACAATGTGCTGGACAGGATGGTAACCTTGTAGATATAATATGAATAGTTCAGCATCACTGCTATTATGATAATATTTTAGAGGAGATCACCAACTCGACCTGGCTAACTTCCTAGCAAAGATGGAAAATACCTCTTACAGTTCCCTACAGTAAGAGGGTAGGAGTGAGTGCTTACTGCCTTTGGGCAAAAGAACAGTTTCCTCCACTCTTCCTGATATATGCACATATTTCCACCACTATCTCTTGGATTTCCTTCAATCTCTTTTTTCACTACAACAAATTTTAGTTGAAGCCCCACCCTTACCCTGCACACATTGTCCCCCTACACAGGCACAGGTATTCACACCTGCTCCAGCTGGTCAACCAGGCTGCTCATATGGAATAACAGCTCTAACTGGAGCAGGATGGTGGTTTTACAATTGACCAGAGGCTGAACTGCGTTGAATAGATGGAAAGCCTGAGGGGGAATATGTCATACTAAGAGAGACTTTGAGAAGCTGAAGAGAGAAAAGCTGAACCATATGGTTGCAACAGAGAACTTCTTTTTCTATCATCTTCCTTGGGGCAACGACCAAGCAGAGAAATAAAAGTTTAATGCAGACACACAACCATTGTGGATTGAAGTTATCCACTAAAAGACATCTGGAGCTATTAGCTATCCATGGCACAGGTGACAGAAGCCATAATTCTCTACAAGGACTCTAGTACGAAAATAGAATGGATGGATGAAAAGATGAGCGGATATATGAATAGACTGACAGATAGATAGATAATAGATTTACATCTTCTTCTTTTTAAAAAATATTCTGTCACCTTTTAAATCTATCATATATTATCATAACATGATATGCTGATATAACTCAGCTGTCTCCATATTGCGACAAATATTGAAAATGAGCAATTACTCTTTCAATTGTTCCATTGTTCCTAATCTTAGTGGTGCTTTTACAATAATCTCTTCTTTCAAATATATGTAGTTTAAGAAACTTGGCTTTATTTTGGCATAATAGGAAATCAAACAGCGTTTTAAGACTTTCTTGCTAATCATATGAAATAACAAATAAAGTGCTTGGCATGGTGTCCATTAAGTTCAGCATCATTCCTTTCAATCCTTAAGTACGCAAGCCATGATTGTGTTGTGGATGTCAACGAGAATTAATTAGTAGTTAGGAACTAAATATAAAAGCTTCCTTACCATTCCTTATGATGATTTAAATATCCAGATGTGCTTTCCCTCCCATTGTTATGGATTCCCTGCAGTCAGATTTTCTGGGGATCAAATTATGGTTCTGCCATTTTTCAGCTGTGAGACTCCTCCCCTCTTCTGTCAAGTCCCTTAATGCCTCTAGAGCTCAGTTTCTTTGTGAAGTAGGGACAATAAGAGATAAAGATGATATCTTTTTCTTTTATCATAAAGAAAATAGTAAGACATTCAGTGGATATGAGTTTGAGCAAGCTCTGGGAGTTGGTGATGGACAGGGAAGCCTGGCGTGCTGCAGTCCATGGGGTCACAGAGGGTAGGACACGACTGAGCAACTGAACTGACTGGAGACATTTAAGTGTTTACAGAAGTGTTCTGCATGTAGTGAATACTCTCTAATACAGAAGTCTGCTCTTTCCAGCTCTAAACTGGAGGAGAATTGAATTCTTCATCAGAAAAACAACTGAACATTTGGAATGTATCAACCACAGCTTATAGACTNGGTAGGACACGACTGAGCAACTGAACTGACTGGAGACATTTAAGTGTTTACAGAAGTGTTCTGCATGTAGTGAATACTCTCTAATACAGAAGTCTGCTCTTTCCAGCTCTAAACTGGAGGAGAATTGAATTCTTCATCAGAAAAACAACTGAACATTTGGAATGTATCAACCACAGCTTATAGACTACAAACCACACATAGGTAATGCCACAACAGAAATAAGGCAATGATTTGAGCTTCGTATAATTCTGTTACAAACTCCATGGGACTGATTAGCTTCAGGTCTCTAAAATCAACAATTAGCATTTTAGGAATATGTAAAAACTGCCTAATGCAAGTATAAAACAGCCTTTCCTACCTTCTTTATGATGGTTTATGGTTGGGGAATTGAATTTCAGCCAAATGTTATCAATCCAAAAGTAATTTAGGACCAGCCCAAAATACATAACATAACATGGAAATATTACATGCAACTCAAAAGTAAATTAAGTCTTTTTACAAGAGTGAAGGGGAACTCCAGAATCTGGATTTTTTTTTTTTTAATTAGAAAGAACTGTTAGAGGTTATTTGAATAATAATAAGCAAAGCAGAGGCTTTCCTGGTGGCTCAGATGGTAAAGACTCTGCCGCAATGTGGGAGACCCAGGTTTGATACCAGGGTTTCGAAGATCTCCTAGAGAAGGGAATGGAAACCCACTCCATTATTCTTGCCTAGAGAATTCCATGGACAGAGGAACCTGGTGGGCTACAGTCCATGGGGTTGCAAAGAGTTGGGCATGACTGAGTGATTAAAACACATAAGCAAGTCAGAGTACACTTCATCTGTTCTTGGAATTACCACAAAAATATGCTAGATTATTTTATGATTAGCAGTGAAGCAAAGATAAAACAAAGAAAATACANCCAAATAATGTAACCACATTATTTTTGCCCCAGAATAAAGCTCTAGAAAATTTATGGCAATATAAAATGTCTAAGACTCAAATAACACACCCTTTTGTGATCAGCATCAATAAAAGTCACTGGGCATGCAGAAAAACAGAAAAATATAACCTTTATGAACATGATTCTGATTTGACATAAATGATAAATAGAAAAGTGCCTTAAAACAGTTATTATATTAGAGAAATAAATGAACATTTTAAGATCGGCGGGGTCTAAAGCAGACACAAATGAAACTTCTTGAAATGAAAATCAAAATGATTGAGATGAAAAATACACTGAATCAGATAAATGGAAGATTGGACACTGAAAAAGAAAATGTGTTTAAACCTGAAGANCCTTAAAACAGTTATTATATTAGAGAAATAAATGAACATTTTAAGATCGGCGGGGTCTAAAGCAGACACAAATGAAACTTCTTGAAATGAAAATCAAAATGATTGAGATGAAAAATACACTGAATCAGATAAATGGAAGATTGGACACTGAAAAAGAAAATGTGTTTAAACCTGAAGACATAACAGCAGATACTATCCAAAATGAAACAGAGAGAAAAAGGGCTGCAAAAAAAAAAAAAAAACTGAAGATCGGTGATCATTAAACTTTAGGACACATTTGTGCAGCCAAATATACATAATATTGCACTCTCTGAAGGAACGAAAATAGGAGAGAGGAAAAAAATACTTGAAAAATACTGACCAAAAAGTTTTCAAATTTAATGAAAATTGTTAACCTGCAGGTTCTTGAAGCTCAATAACACCAAACACAAGAAATACAAAGAACAGTACATCAAAGGTAATCATAATCAAAATGTGTTTTAAGTGATAAAGAGAAACTCTTAAAAACAAGCAAAGGAAAAATGAGAAGAACAAAGTTAAACAAAGTTAAATGACAGCAGACCTCCACTACAGAAATATTAAAGAAAGGCCTTAAAGCAGGAAGAAAACCTGTATCTGCACAAAGGAATGTATCTACCCAAAGGAATGAAAAGAATCAGAAATAGTAAGAACATCAGTAAACATAAACACATTTTCTTAATAGTTAAACACACAAAAGAAAATCAATTGTTTAAAGCAAAACAATAACAATGTATTATGGTATATAATATATACAAAAAGTGAAATATATGGCAATAATAGCAGAGGGGCTGGAACAGGAGAAATAAAAGTACACTGTTGTAAGGTTTTTACAATATATGTGATGTAGTATGTCACTTGAATACATTATATATATGTGTATTAGAGCAATCACTAGAATAACAGAACAAAGAGTTATAGTTCATGGATCAATAAAAGAGCTGAAATAGAATCATTTTTAAAAAGCCATTCAATCCAAAAAGGGTAGAAAAAGAAAACAAAGAGAAAAGAGATGGGACCAGAGCCATGTTCATAGTCATCTGGCCTGGGCAGTCATATGAGTTTAAGTCACACTTAAACCTGTGTCCCACATTTGGATTAGTGCTCTGCTGCTGCCATTTTGAAATGAGTAATAATTTATGAGGCGCTTCCTTGGTGGCTCAGTTTGTGAAGAATCTGCCTGCAATGCAAGAGACCATGGTTTGATCCCTAGGTCGGGAAGATCCTCCGGGGAAGGAAATGGCAATCCACTCCAGTATTCTTGCCTGGAAAATCCCATGGACAGAGGAACCTAGTGGGCTACAGTCCATGGGGTCACAAAAGTTGCACACAACTTAGCAACTAGACTTCAACTTCAATAATTTATGAACAAGAACCCCACATTTTCATGTTGCACTGGCCCCCAAAATTATGTAGTCAGTCCTGCATGAAACAAATACTATAGAAAACAAATAAGAAGATGATAGACTTAAACCCAACCAAATGGGCCTCCCTGGTGGCTCAGAGGTGAAGATTCCACCAGCCAATGCAGGAGACATGGTGTCCATCCCTGATCCAGGAAGATCTCACATGCCCTGGAGCAGTTAAGTGCCTACCCCAAAACTATTGAGCCTGTGCTTTAGAGCCCAGGAGCTGCGATTACTGAACCTTGAGCACCCTAGAGCCTGTGCTCTGCAATAAGAGAAGCCACTCCACTGAGAAGCTCGCACATCATGACTAAAGAGTACCTCCCCGCTCTAGGTGCAACTACAGAAAAGGCCGAGCAGCAGTGAGAACCAACACAGCCTAAATTAAAGAAAGAAATGAACCCAAGCAAGTCAGTTATCCCATTAAATGTGATCACTGGTCTAAACACTCCAATTAAAAGTTGCAGACTGTCAGATTGGTTTGAAAAAAACAACACTCAAATGTATACTTCCTACAAGAAACAAACTCTGTGTATAATACGATGCTGATGCATTATCCATAAAAGAATAAATTGGTTAATTGGCTTTCATCAAAATATAGAACGATGTTATTTGAAAGACTGTTAAACGATTGACAAGAAGCTACAGACTGGGAGAAAATATTTACAAATCACATATCTAGTTTGTAAGAAACCTTGCTTCAGAAAATACAGAGAACTCTCAAACTCAATAAGAAAACAAATTCAAAATTTAGACAAAAGATCGGAACATATCCTTTTTCCAAGAAGATATACAGATAGTAAATAAACATGTGAAAAGATGACCCACGTGTTTAGTCAGTAGGGGCATGCAAATTAAAACACCAATGGGATGTCACTACATACCTATTACAATGCCAACAATTGAAGGCTACTATACTATGTGCTAGTATGTGGAAACCTGGAACCCTAACTCCCTACTTGTGGGAGTGTAAAATGGAATAAAACTTTAAAAATTAGTTTAAGTGGTTTTTTTTTCTTTTTCAGTTAAGCATATTCCTACCCAAAGACTCAGCCATTCTACCTCTAGTTATTTACCAAAGATTTAAATTAAAGTATATATCAACACTAAGCCTAGTACACAAATGTTATGACTTTATAGGAAATGGCCAAAAGCTGGAAAGCAACCATAGTCAATGGATGATAATATAAACAAATTTGTATGATATCCATACCAAGGAACACAAGTCATCAATAGAAAGAACCACTGTTACATGCAATAACATGGATAAATCTTAATGACGCTGAGTGAAAGAAGCTAGAGAAAAGAGGAATCTACTGTATGGTTTCATTTACCTAAATGTCCAGAAAAGGCAGACTCATTTATAGTGCTAGAAGGTCGATCGATAGTTGCCTGGGAATGGTGTGTTGCAGGAGGGCAGGAGGTTGCGATGAGGCACAAGGAAACCGTTGGGGTTCAGATATACGTTCATTATCTTGATTGTGGTGATTGTTTCACGGTGTTTATACACGTTAAATCTTACAAAATTTGTGAGCTTACTGTATGTCAATTATAGTTCAATAAAACTGCATAAAAAGGAATCCATAAAAATACTACATACACAGGAAAGAAGAAAAGCTTACAGTAAAAAAAATATATGTGTGTGTTTGTCATGAAAATTGGTGCTCTTATCCTTATCCTGGACAAAGCAAAACTTAATTTACCCTATCCTCATTTAGATTACTCTTGTTTTAACTCTCCATGAAATTTTATCCTCACAGTAAACCATTATTTTTTAATTTTATATAGTCAGTACTTACTTACATCTACCAACATTTTATCATTTTCCCCTCTCTGTCTTTTCTTGCATTTCTCATCTTCCAACTGTGATGATTTTGATTCTTTCTGGGGAAAAAAAAATCCTTAGATATTTATTTTAATGTAGGTTTTCTGGTGGTAATTGCTCTCAGTTTTTACTTGAAAATACTTTATCTTTATTCCTGAAGGATTTTTCACTGGATAAAGAATTCTAGGTTGTTAGGAGATTTTTTTTTCTATATTACATTATTAATTTCATTCCTCTATCTTCCAGCTTTGTTGCTGTAAAGAAGTAGCTTAATGTTACTCTTCAAATAATCTGTCCTCTACCACTACCACCATAGCTACTTTTAAGATTTTCTCTTTGTCTTTGGTTTCTGGACATTTCTCTATGATGCATCAAGGCATGAGCTTCTTTTTATTTTCTGTGACTTTATATTTGTTAGATGATTAAAATCTGGGGATGGACAGATTTCATTACCCCTGGAAGATCCCCTGGAGGAGGCCATGACAACCCACTCCAGTATTCTTGCCTGGAGAATCCTATGGACAGAGAACTACAGTCCATAGGGTCTCAAAGAGTCGGATACAACAGAAGCGACTTAGCAATCACTCATTAAGTACTTTTTTTTTTTTTTCAGCCTTCAACTTTCTTTTTAATATCTGGTTATCTTCTGGACTTCACTACCTTGCAGCCTATTTTTAAAACATGTGTCAGTGCTTTCTTTTTTTTTAAGTTCATGTCAGATATTCAAATAATTGAATCTCTAAATGATCTGTTTATCTTCTCGTACTCTCTTGGTTTTCAGTTATTTAGTTATATTTCCTGATATGCTTGTTTATTTTTGGTGAAATATCAGACAGTTGAGGCTCTGGATGATTTCTTCCTCTAGAGAATTTGCTTTTGCATTTACAGGAAGTAGCAGAAAATCTGAAAGGCATCCGTGTTGGAGATGATTCTGATTTGATTTTCAGTCTTAGGAAGTATGACCCATTTGCAGTTCTTTTTTTTAATAGTTCAGTTATACTCATAGGGTAAAGCCCTTTAGGGATCCCAACAGAATATCTGAGGTGTTTTCCAGGCCCTTTATCCTGATGAGTCCTAAATATTAATTTTTGTCTCCCTAGCCCTGTGAGAGCGCTGAGAGTCCTGCTCACTTTTTCAGCCTCTGTACTGACATACGGATCTGTCAATGTCTCAAGTGGAAAAGCAGCACTGGATGCTGGGTCAATTCTCTGTACTTACTCTTTTTTGGGAGGAAAGTAGTTCTTGGGGCTTCCTATTTTGGCTGTCTTGGTGGTTCTGTGTTATCTTTATACCCATGTTTTTAATATTTTATTCAGTTTCTCCAGTTCTTAGTACATGGTCTGATAAATTCTGCTCCACTATAGCCAAAGCAGAACCTATAGGAATCAGTCTTGTTATATTTTTTTTCCTTTCTCCCATATTATACCCATCTTTGAGCCACTAGAAGGTGCTGTGGATTCTATCTTCCAAATATGTTGTGAATGTAACCAATTATCACCTTTTCCTCTAAGCTGACATCATATTCTACTTAGACAACTACTATAACCTCCTAAATGGCAGAGGAGTTAGCTTTAGATGAAAAGTTAGGGGCTATTTTAAAATAAAGAAAGAATATAAAATAGACATAAATAAAGGTACTTTTGTGTATTTGGTGTTAACTAAAAAACACATGAGCACGTTCCTCTTTGATTCTATTTTCTTCATCATGTAGGAGGTGAGGTCATCCGCTGGGAAAAGGGCAAAGGTGTGGAGGTTTAAGGAAAGTGAGAAAGTGACTTGATCAAAATAATGCAGCATTGTCAAGGTGGCATTTGAGGTTGGCCGTGAATGTAGCAGGACCAAGCTGCCATGTTGTGTGACGCAGAGGAAATAGATTCACCAAGCCTCGTGATCTGGAGGTAAATACAGTCAAAGGATAAGAGGTGGAGGTAGTTTAGGTTATTGAAAAGATGGTTTTCGTTACTAAAATGATGGCTTGAAAGCTTAAATCTGGATAGGAATGAAATTAAGGGGAAGAAAGCAAAGGCTAATATATTTGTATAAAGTGAAATGGTCAGTGACCTAGAAGTTCCAAATGAGGAGAAAGAAGCATTGCATTGTTTTTTTTTGGTTTTTTTTTGGGGGGGGTGGTAGCTGGAGATAGTCGAACAGATAAGCTGAAAGCGGGAGGGTCATGGTCGGAGAAGGATTTCAAAATGAGTGATACTGGAGGCAGAGAAATTGTAGATGATGACAGTGTCTGAGGTGAGGTTGTAACCTAAGGGACTGAAGTGGAGTGGAGATAGAGGTCAGAAAGAAGGGAGGACTCAAGAGGCACTGGTGATGGCAGTCGAATCTGTGGGTCCTGAAGTAACTCAAGATGATGGCAGGGCTTGAGGAAAAGGACCATAGCCAAAGGCCAGTGTCTTCCAGTGGCTGAGAAGTTTCTAACTTCCCAACGCATGCATGCTAAATTGCTTCAGTTGTATCTGACTCTTTGTGACCACATGGACTGTAGCCTGCCAGTTCTCCTTGATTCACGGGATTCCCCAGACATGAACACTGGAGTGGCTAGGCTATGCCCTCCTCCAAGGGATCTTCCCAACCGAGGGACTGAACTTGAGTCTCCTGTGTCCCCTGCATTGGCAGACAGGTTCTTTACCACTAGTGCCACTTGGGAAGCCCCGCTTTCCAATGGCCTAGCCAAATGGGATGGGCTTCAGACAGGAGATGACTAACAACCTGAGAGCAGCAGTGAGAAGAAGGACCCCTCCTAGATCCGGAGTANCCCTGCATTGGCAGACAGGTTCTTTACCACTAGTGCCACTTGGGAAGCCCCGCTTTCCAATGGCCTAGCCAAATGGGATGGGCTTCAGACAGGAGATGACTAACAACCTGAGAGCAGCAGTGAGAAGAAGGACCCCTCCTAGATCCAGAGTAGTGTGAAGTGTTAGAAAATAGACAGCTACTTGCCAGTGCTTCATGAAAGTGGTGTCCTTGTCTCCCAAGTCTCAGTCATGGACAAGAAAATAAAACATATTTTAGAAGAACTGAAAAGTGGTAGATGAATTATCAAGTATTTATCACACATAACTTCCAGTTGCTGTCCAACCTTGAGATCCTAGGATAATAATGTGTCATAAAGTTTTTGTCTTGTCTGTATATCTGTACATGATGCTTCTCAAGTGAGACATACCAAAAAATTCTGGAGGATGAAATTAGTTTTTAGTATCTAAATATGAAAAAAGAGCTACTGATAAATAGCTCATGGTAAAGGGAAAAAAGGATATTATTAGATGATACATACTTATTTCTCAAGAATTTGAAAAAGCATGTTGGTTATAAAAATGGCTCCCTTAAGGCAAAACAGAAAAGCTGATCATTTTGTTGAAGTGGCATTTCTGTGTCTATGAAGTGATTTGTGTGGTTTCTTTCAGTAATGTGTACATAATGGCTGGATATTTTAGTAAATAACGTGGTTGTATTCATATATGTGTACCTTCCTAAAAGAGGTAGAATGTGGTTTCCTTTTACAAAGAAATCTGGAATAATAATTTTTTTCTTCATTTGTTGATTAGCTCTGAATTATCCAGAGATTCCCAGATTAACCAAAAATAATTTGGTCCACTTTTTCATTCATTCAACAGATATTTACAGAATACCTAGTAAGGGCCACATACTATTTTAAAAGCCAGAAATATAATGCAAAGAGAAAAGACTAGGCTTAGTATCCCATATTTAGTATTTTCCAAAAATGGCTATATAATCTAATTCAAAGAACAACAAATAGTCTAGAATAATATGAACTTCTGACAACTCACTTGCTAATTTGAAAAATTATTAGATTTTAAAGATCCTGGTATATTTGTGTTCAATATGCTCTGGTATCAATATGAATATTAATTGGTAAAAACTGTGGCTTTTTTTGTGTGTGTGTGTGAAACCACCAAGTTATTCCACAATCTACAGAATTAAATCATGAGGCTGATTAAAACTATGTTGTGGACAGGCCAACTTTCCCTCCCTTTTTCCACAGGACAGTCCTGGTTGTTCTGGATAATACTCTCAAAATATCCTGGTTGAGAAAATAAAATATATGGTCAGGTTACTCACAGACAAATGAACTACAGGACTACACTTAAGGTCATATTTTAAAAGAAATAAAGAAAATATATAGGGGCCAAATATGAACTTATAAAATTCCATTATAATATTTGAAGTTAAAATTTTCTATCCAGAACTATATATAGACACTCTAAAAAGTTTTTAGTGTTGTTTATTGCATTAATTATTTGAAAATAAAGACAGTGTTTATTAATGGGAACTTGGGTTTTAGAACAGATTTTTAATGAGTAGTGACATATGATATTCATCTGCAGAATCAGTAAAAGCTATTAGCTTTGGGTTCCGCCACAGAAAGACAGCGTCATGTTATGCATGATATCCAGAAAAAACACTAAAATAGTTTAACGAGCAAATTTCATTGTACCCTCAGGGGTGATTTTTAGTCAAAATCACTCCAAGCCTGCCATAACAAAGGTCAGGATATAAAGAACGCAGAAGTACTGTCCAGAGCGCCTTGATCTTTTATTGGTGGCTTACAGTGTAACTGTCACCCATGACATTCTCAGTTGACAGGCTTTCCTTTAAGTCTGGAAATATTATTTTATCCTGTCTCTCACTTATCTTTTCCATGGGCATTTGTAAGTTGTGGCTTGAAATTTATGTATATGCACAATGGATTTTAAAATAAAGAAAGATTTTTCCTAAAATTACTCCTTAGAATTAAAGCTGTTTGGATAACTTATCATCCCATTCAAACCAATGAAACAAAATTACCCCCTGGGTTTCTGAAGTTAGGAATTTTGCCTAACAAAATGATAGTTCATGTCTCACTAATTGCCAGTTCATTAATAACTTTTATGTGCAGTACCATAGAGATGCCATTTTAAGAAATTCAATTCTGAACAAAGATGGCCTAATGACATCTTAAAAACTTACCATGATGGAGTTAGAGGATTCTAATACCCATTTCATAGATGAAGTTCAAATGCAAAAAACCAAAAAGGAAATATAGAACTTAGGCTTCCACTACATGGAAAACAGAAGTTTATTATTTGGATTTTTAAAAGGGATTATTAGAAAGGGCATGGGGACTCAAATGCTATTGATCTTGTTTTACTCTTTTTCAAGTAATGTCAGTAATTACACTGGTACTCACCGGGCAACTACTCTTTGCCAAGAATTCTATTAGGTACTTAATCTACATTACCTGATTTAATTCTCAATACAATGTGGTAACATGGTTGTCTTCACAACTACTTTGCAGAAGAGGAAATGCAAGCTGAAAAGATTCATTTACTGATCTTGATCTCACAGTCAGGATTCAGATCCAGCTGTCTAATTCCAGAGCACATGTCTTAAACCAGGCTGCTAAACAAGCTAAGGGACATTGTCACCGGGGATGTTCAAAAACCAGTGAAAATTAATGCATATATGTAGAATCTAGAAAAATGATANAAAGATTCATTTAC
This sequence comes from Neotragus moschatus, assembly GCA_006410615.1. Lineage (NCBI taxonomy): Eukaryota > Metazoa > Chordata > Mammalia > Artiodactyla > Bovidae > Neotragus > Neotragus moschatus. Next base: position 3,471,324 of record SJYA01002183.1, read on the forward strand.
TGATCTTGATCTCACAGTCAGGATTCAGATCCAGCTGTCTAATTCCAGAGCACATATCTTAAACCAGGCTGCTAAACAAGCTAAGGGACATTGTCACCGGGGATGTTCAAAAACCAGTGAAAATTAATGCATATATGTAGAATCTAGAAAAATGATAATAAATGATCTTCTTTGCAAAACGGAGATAGAGACACAGACAAAGAAGAAATACATGGACACCACAGGCAGAAAAGAGAGGATGGGATGAATTGAGAGGTTGGGATTGACATATGTACACTATTGATACTATATATAAAATAGATATCCAATGAGAACATACTGTATAGCTCAAGGAACCCTACTCAGTGCTCTGTGGTGACCTAAATGGAAGGAAATCCAAAAGGAGGGAATATATGTCACTTTGCTGGACAAATGTGTACATGTGAAGCAAACATGACTTTATAAAGCAACTATACTCCAATAAAAATTAACTAAAAACAACAATGAGATTGGCATACCTCCATTTTGCGAATGAAGACATTGAGGACCCAGCCCTGTGCAAGGTTACAGACTTGCTCGGCTTCAAAACAAAGCTCTTTTTTAAGGATGCTGTACCAGGCAGCATCCTTAATCCCATCTCCCCCCTTTAAATTATTTTACTTGAAAAAATGTAAAATCCAGTGGTCTTCCATTCTCCCTTGGTATAGGCTAGTACTTGACTCTCCTGCTGAAGATAATTTCTCCACATGGCTAAAAGCACAGGAGTTTATGTTCATGCAGTTACAGGTGGCCTCTCTTTCCCTGTCTCAGTGAGAGTCTTCTAGAATGGTCGCCTGGCATGAGCTGTGTCTACATTATGTATACGTATGAAAGACAAAGTGGTGATGAAAGGAAATGACATCATCTCAAACTAATAGAGTAATATAGTTCCGCAGTAACTATTTTTTAAAAAAATCTCTGCCTACTTTGCCCCTGATATTTTCACATGGTACTTTCAATGCTGGGAAATTTTTTTAAAAGAGGATGGGGCTTATGGANCCCTTCTCAGAAGTACTGGGAAAAGATCACCCAAGAGATATTTCTAAGTGAGGCGCGTCCTCGCCGCTGGGTCTCAAACAATGGGTCGTGTTTGGCCACCTCTGCAAGGACTCTGAGTGTGGGAGGAGGACAAGAGGGGACCTCAGCAGCCGGTTGCCGTCCCTCCTCCCTCGGAGGCTTTGAATAACAACCCACCCAGCACCATTCTTGGGGTGCTAGGAAGGGAAAGGACAGCGCTTGATCGGGAGGGAGAAGTGGGAAATGGGATGTGATTTTTACCCCGTCTTGGTGAGGAGGGAGGCTCAGGAAAGCCCTCTGAGACTGACGGATCCCCCGGAAGGTTAAGAGGGTCTGCACCGAGGCCTGCCTGCAGGTCGCTCCAGCCGGCGGTGGCTCTGGCCTCCCGCGCGCCCGTCGCAGCCGCGAGCGACCAGGGCTGGGAAACCCGCTGCCTCCCCAGCGGCGCCTATTACCAGCAGCTGCTTCTGCTTAGCCCTCCAAGGATCAGTTTGCCCCAACCCACGGCCTCTCTCGGGGCTCCATCTCCTCCCACCCCTCCCTTTCCTTCCCCGCCTCCACCCCCTCCCCCCCGCCATCAACGCCAACTCCGCAGCCGCCTGGCCTGCCGACGCCGCAGCNTTAGCCCTCCAAGGATCAGTTTGCCCCAACCCACGGCCTCTCTCGGGGCTCCATCTCCTCCCACCCCTCCCTTTCCTTCCCCGCCTCCACCCCCTCCCCCCCGCCATCAACGCCAACTCCGCAGCCGCCTGGCCTGCCGACGCCGCAGCGGAGACGCGCGCTCAGGTTCCAAGCTTTAGGATGCAGGAGCTGGGGGAGGGCGCGCGAGGAGCGAAACTGGAGGACCCTGAGACTTTAAGCCCACCGAGGGATGTTAGAAGAGGGCGCAGCAGTGGTGATATTAGGAGACCGCCGGCGGGAAGGGAGCCGGCCGTGGCTCGCGCCTCTCACCGGCTGGGGCGCTCCAAAGGCGCCAGATGCCTGTGCGGGAGAGGCGGGTTCGAACCCTGCTCATCACCTGTAGCGTCCGGGAGATCGAACGCGCGGAGAGGATATGGGGCCGCGGCTGCCTCCGCGCGGGGTTCCGGGGAGCTTGGGAACAACTTGCTCCGCCAGCGCCGGCAGTGCGCGCGGTGACCCCCCCAAAGGCACGGCTCACCGGGGCGGCCCCCTCCCTCATCCTCTTAACTCCACTTACAGCTTGGGTTAGAAACAGACACCCGCGAGGCGAGAGCAGGCGCTCACCAAGGTTCGGTGGAAACTGGGACAGGAAAGCCAGTGCTGCTCGGGAGGGCGCCGCAATACGCGCGGGACGCAGGGCTCTGCAGCGCCGGGCGGCGCGGGGCCGCGCTGGGCACCGCTGTGCTCCTGGCTCGGCGGACTGGAGTCGGTTCTCCTTCCAGCGCCAGGCGGGCAAAAGAGCCTTTTGGTGAGGACAGGCCTGGCCTCTGGCCCCAGGCTGTAAAAGGGGCTAATGCCGGCCGACTGGCTGCTGGCTGCACAGGCCTATTCTGACACCGAGAATGGTCAGACAAGGAAGGATGCGCCTCGGAAGAGAGTTTTCACCTAGGCGTGTCCTGGGATTTTGGAAAGCAAGCCTGCGGTGGCTGCGATGCGTTCGATTCCCGCACCTTCGCACTGTTCTGTTTTCCCGGCTTACCACCAGGAAGAGCAGTATCCTGCCTGCCTAGAAGTGACCGAAGCTAAGGGCCTTCTCCTTGCCCACCGCCGAGAGTAGGAGGCTCATCGGTCAGCTGAGGGCACATACATTCGCTCCAGTGTCCTATTTGACAGCTGGAAGGGGTCTCAGCGACCTTGTAGTTATCCAACCCTGCAGCTGTGCGGATGAAGAAATGACATTCCGAGGAGTCCAGTGATATGCCCAGGTTGACTCGGCTGTATGCCCAGCCTCTGGAATAACACCTAGCGTGGGGCGACCCATCAGTCAATGTGTGATCAATGAATGATACCCAGCCCGGTGGTCGAAGACTCAGGACTCGAACCGAGGTCCGACTCCCAGTACACTCCCTTTAACAGAAGCGTAACCATGTGCTGGGTCGTTTCTCGCCCAATCCCACGTGTGTTCCAAGGCCAGGCAACAGCATCCCCAAACCCATGTGCACCTCTGTCCACAGATTCCAGCGAACCGAACCCTTGGCTCTTCCTTACTGATCTCCATGATCAGTATGAGTCCATGATCTCCAGCCCCCATCGGCACCCCCATCTCGGTTTTCATTTCGCAGTTCTGCGGAGTGTGGGGCTTCCCTGGTGGCTCAGATGGTAAAGAATCTGCCCGCAAGGCGGGAGACCGGTTCGATCCCTGGGTCAGGAAGATCCCCTATGCTGTGGTCAGCATCGGGGAAAAAGCAAAACAAAACAAAACAAAAACAAAAAAAAACCCGGCCGCAACAGAAAATTGCAAGGCGTAAAACCTCTCTCTCCTTGGTCTCCTTTCTCCTTTCGGAATACCACCCCATCCCCGTTTTTTGACGACTTTAACCTTGGCCAAGGTCCGTTTCAGGGCAGAGTTGGAGCTTTTAAAGGTCGTTTGCGGGAAGCTCTGGCATCTCCTCCCTCCCCAACAGTGAACAGGCAATCTAAGTGGAAAGAAATTCTCCGCGCAGTGCTTCAGAACTTGAAGACCCTCTGCCTCCCACCTCCCAGACACACTCCAATTGTTGCCATAAGCTAAAGCCTCCTAGAATTTCTGGGGTCACCATTTCTCTGGGGGAGCTGTGGGACACGGTCCGGAGGTGGGGAAAACGAGAACAGGCGCGGGAAAGTGTGCAGTAGCCCCGTCTACCAGATCTCTGCTCTCTGGGGCTCTTTCTGCAAAGGGAGTGAGCAGGCGGAGCTGGACGCAGTCAAACGACGCCCAGTTACCACTCACTGGACAAACACCTAGGCTAGAGGCTGTGATTCTTCTTGGCCAGCCAAGTGCCACCCAAAGACCAATAGGGCTTTTCCCCTAGAGGGCGGATTTGCCAGTTTTACGGAGATGGAGAGAGAGGTGGGGGCGCTTGCGAAATTTATATCTGTAGCATACAAACCACTTTCTAACAGAAAAATGTGTGCAAAACTCGACACCTTGGAGCAGCCCCTGCGGGAAAGGCCCACAGGACTTGACACAGAAAAGTGAAATGATCATTGAATGAATAAGCGTGATCATTTGCAATAACAGCAGTCACGTTTTCCTCTAGCGAGCCCTCAGCAGCTTTCATCTTCCTTGTTTTTAAGACCGCTGTGGGACCCTCGCAAATAATTTCAGTTTCATGATTACCAACCTATCGAATGAGATACGGATAGAGTCTGACATTGTGGTTCCTTCAAACACTGTTACCGATATTTTCTGAGATTAACTCTGTTCATTGTGATCACACAAACAGGAATCCATATTTATATTCAAAATTAAAGGATGCAAAGTAAAATACAGTTATTAATGACAGTGGAAAGAAACTAGCTTCTTTGGAATAAAAAAAAATGGCTGGAAGAGATACTTCCAGATCTCTTTACCAATAATAAATTTGGACAATACATAATGTCTAGGGAATAGGTCATTGTAGCAGAGAAGTCATAGCAGTAAAGCTATTTACATGATGCAGCTATTAAAAAATAATACCCCCAAATCTATTGCTGTATTGTGTCCTCACAGGAACCCCTCATCTCTCTATTTTCTAATTTTAGTAAAAGTTCCAGAAAATATTACAAATCATTAAGAAAAAAAATGAATAATGGAATTTTCAAAGACTAGCTGTAGACACATGCAAATCTCACATTTTCCTGAGGTTAAGCCTTTGCTGTCCCTTTCCATTACACTTTAAACTTGAAAGAATATTTATAGGTAATCTGAAATTTTTTGGTCCCACATCTCTCAACAAAGAGATTTTGTTTCACCTCTACCATATAAAACTAGAGACAGGACATTTTTGCAAGATGAGGTTTTTTTTCACTTCCACCTTTTAAAGCCACACACTTTGTCTTCCTAGTCTATTTCCAAGTACACTTTAAGCAAGCATTGTCAATATGTGAGTTGAAGCAATATAAAGACAAATCTCCTCTTAACCAGCCATTCCATGGAGTCTGCGGGGATGCACAGCACTGTTAATTCCTCTGAGCTCCATCTGTGGGAATGATGAAACCCAGCCATTATGGAAGATTATGAAGTTAAATTAATTTGGTTCTTCCATTATACAGCAGTCTTTTGGAGATGCTTGCCATTTTCCCTTTAAATGTCATTATTTCTAGATCTTGTTAGCAGCTGATGCAATTAAAGAGGATATAATGCTAATTTAACAATACAAATAACACTTTCCATCATGTATGTTGAAAAGATGCACTGAAGAGAGGACCAGCCACATTGTACCTGCCTGCCATAAACAAACAATGTAACTTGTACTTTAAAAGAATAAAATAAAACCAGCCAGTGTGCATTGGATTCTTCAGTGAATTCTTGAATCAATACTTTTGTTTCATGTTTTCATGTTCTCAGTAATGTTAACGTATCCAGTTACAAACTCTTGCCAGTAAGAAAGAAAATATGCCCTGATGTGTACCCTTCTAAACACTTTTAAAGAATCACGCTTTCTTTTCATTTGGAATTATAATTCTGATTGTCTGTTGTATCTTTGCAATCTTCAGTGGATAATAAGTAGACACACTTAATTCCCTAAGCTAATCACCTGAGTTGAAAACCCGGGTCACATTAGCAGACCCAATAATATCTCTGATCTTGTGCAAAAGCGGCACATATAAGCACAAAAATAGCATTAATTATGATATTTATTCTGCCACTGCAGAAAGAGATCAGCAAGACCAGTAAGCTAATGATCTATACAGCAAGTATTAAAAACAGATGTAGTCCCATTGCATTACAGAGTAAGAATGATTCTTAATAGGTGTTAAACTTGCACATTCTTAATAAAAGGAAATGCAATAAATAATTTTTTTATTCTTTTCAGTCTTTCAAGAATTATTTTGTTAGTTGTATACTTAATAAAAACTTCGGTAATTCAATAGCCAACATTTCTAGCAAACAGATCACAGATCATAGATCATAAATAAAAGCCTTTTTGTTCACACACACACAAAAACCCACCACTTTTTTCTTTGCTGGGGTATTTCCAGCCTTTTCCTTTGTTTGCTACGAAATGGCTAAACGCTTTTAATTGTTTGTAAGGGGCACTTCGAGATACAAGATACCATTTGGCTCCTTAAAGTCACAGTCGGTCTAGGCACAGGAGATTCCCCTTTGGCCTTATGCAATTCATGGATTTTTCTTGATGGGTGGAAGGGCGTTGCAGTCGATTACGAGTCGCAGCGTCCTCAGTTCAGAGATTTATGGCCAAAACGTGACGTTGCCACCCCTCCCTCCGCCACCCCGCAGTGCCTGAGTTTGGGCTGACTTGACACCGGTGCATTTACTGAGGGGTGTGCGGCCTCGGACGAATTCCAGGTGAAGGCAGCTGGCCGTCAGGGATGCTGAAGTCCGCAGAGAACGCGTGCCCGGTAACTGTTGGATCAGGCAGGCACCCGCAGACGGCGAGAGCAAATAAAGCTGCCTCTGATTCAAGATCTTAAATCCTTGTCCCAAATGGGCGTGAAAACCTTTGAGTGGTTATCAGTAGCCCAGGAATCTAAAAGTGCAAGTGTATTTCGAACTGGGAACGTCTTTAGTTCATGGATATTTACAGTCTAGGAAATGGTAATTGGGTTGAGATTAGGGGACAGAACAATTAAGTCTAAAAGATTCCAGCTAACTAAAATATCTCGTAAACATAGCACTACACTATCGTATAGCCCGAAGTTTGCCACCAGCGACCAGAAAGCCACACCTTCCACACTATCCTTTTTTCCCCATCTTTTCTCTTCTGTCACTGGTCCCAAGTCAGTATTGTTTGTTAATTTCAGAAAAGAGGATCTGGATTTGGGACCTTGGAAAGCTTTATTCTTCTTCCACTACTAGAGACTGAATTACTGTGACTAAGGTTGTCAGAGAGGAGTGGGGTGGGGCGGGAGGGAGAGAGAGAGAGAGGAGGGGCAAATTCTTTTAAAATGTAAGCCTGTCCCTCCCTCCCTCGCTCTCTCAGAGGAAGGGGGAGCTATAAAATTCTCCTCAGCACACGCTATAAATTGCATTTTGCTGAAAGTTTTAATATTTAATTTAAAGTCAAAGGATATTTTTTTGACCATTTTAGCTCTTGCAGTTCATCTGGGAGAAAGTCCAGGTGGCAAATGTAATGTAATTCAGTAAAATTTTCCAGCATAGCCTTATTGAAGGCAAACAGCTTGAGTGGAACAGGTACTATTAGATGCAAATCAAAAATCTGTTTTTGTTGACAGAGAGGCAATTAGCATTCATTAACATATTCAGAACTTTGAAAGTGGGCTCAGTGGCTCTTCTGAGGAAGGAAAGTCTTCAACAATAAATGCTGGAAAGGATGTGGAGAAGAGGAGGGAGTGCAACGGAGGAATAATTAAGAGCAAAATCACTCTTCAGAAAGTCCTTGAGGATACCTTTGGACAATCTTATCACTCAAGTAATGTTCAAAGTTAGCTGGGAGAGCAACTGCTGATGCTTTTGTATTGTGGAACAGAGGTAAAGAACTAATCCAACACTTCTTGAAAGACAAGGAAAGAATGTGGATTCTGACACTTAAAGCAATTAGTCACTTTGAATTAGCCTAAAAAAATATGAAGACTAANATACCTTTGGACAATCTTATCACTCAAGTAATGTTCAAAGTTAGCTGGGAGAGCAACTGCTGATGCTTTTGTATTGTGGAACAGAGGTAAAGAACTAATCCAACACTTCTTGAAAGACAAGGAAAGAATGTGGATTCTGACACTTAAAGCAATTAGTCACTTTGAATTAGCCTAAAAAAATATGAAGACTAATTCAAGGAAAATTCTTCATCTTTTCTTATTTGTAACATGATAGGAAATATTGTTAATAACTGCATTAACTGCCTTCTGATTCAGATGTATTTTTCATGCATTATCAAAATAATCTTCCATTATTTGAACACATTTTAAAGAAATTCTGCAGAATGCAAAAGGAGTTCACCTTGTTTTTAAAAACAGAAGCAAAAATGATCCTAGCATAGGTAATACTTTTTTTTTTCCACATGAGATGTGATGAAACCAAGCCTCAGAACATTTTTTAATGTTGATAGAGCAGGCTTGAAAAAACTTGTCCTATAAATTAAGCTGTTCTGGGGGCAAACTCATGTTGTTTTTAAACCACAGAGTGGGTCAGTGGGTGTGGTAATACACATGGTTGAATGGTGAATGTATAGATTAAAATACATTTTGCCACACTAGTTTCCAGAGGATTGTTTTGGCCTGGTGTTCCAAGCCATGAGCCAAAACTTTGGTCAGTATTTTGACAACAGAGCCAGGAAAAACAAAAAAGGCTTAGCCTGTGAGAAAGAAATGAAGATGTAGTGAAGGAAAACAGTAGTCTCTCTGCCACTGCCTTACTCAATCCATATGTGGGCTTAGACACAGGAAATACCCACCATTCACCGCAATCAAGCCAGAGGCTTGTGCATCAGAAAGTGCCTTGTGGAACTAATTGGACTCTATTAAGATTGTCATTGACATGGGAAAACATTTTGAAATTTTAAATCAGAACATGCGATGTACACAGAAAAAGATAACAGTCACATTGTTGGTTCAGAACTACAAATACAGGCATAGCACACATGTGGACATGAAAGATTAGTATGCTGTATTCGGTGAGGTACTGTATTCATTATCATTCGGGAGCGTGTTTGTCTTACTTCATTTTATATGTTTGCTTTTCATCTACGATCTTTCCAGGATGGGCTGATTTCACTGAGTATATTCTGGCAACAGCTCAGAGCAGAGAAAATCTAAGCATTGCCAGTTGAAAATCATCATCAACAAAATTCACGGTACTTGCCACAACAGCAGAATTTACAGGAAAAAAATATGTAGTTTGAAACAATGAAACTTCCAGGGAAGTTTTTCACTCATGAGACTGGATGAAACCACATGTAGTGTAAGTATTCATGTACACACACACATACAAATCTAACTTGGCCAACAAATCTTTGGGAAAGAGTATACTTCAGCATTTCCATTACAGATGTCTTTAAAAATTACCCAAACATGGTGTATGTTGGAAGCTTATCTCCCTTTTGTTCTTGTTACAGTCCATCATATTATTACCTTGAGGACGACCTACATTGGAGTGTATGAGCTTTGTTCTGACGACTCTCTCAGTGTTGCGGTTGTCACTCACATTTGTTTTATAGATAAGGCGAACTTGTTAATATTTGGGGGCCTAAAATCTGTATTTGGTTTACCTTTTAAAAAATATAATTTCCCACCTTATGAGGAACATGCTATAATTCATTCCCTTTAGCTTTCTGGAAGGCATGACTGTGCAGTCATTTGGGTCAAGATTTATTTTATGTGAAGGGTGTCAGTAACCATAGTCACATCCATTTGAAAAGATAATTGATGGTTAATATAGACAAGATGATCTCTTACCTANTGATATCTAGTAATAATTGTGGTCCCAGAATATAATCAATCTAGAATTTCTTTCTTTGAACATTTACATCATGCAGAGTTTTCGTTACAATCTTGTTAACATCTTTTGTTGAACTGAACTCATGTTAGAAAAGAAAAACAACACTGAACGTGTTGAACGTGTCCTCCTTCTTAGGGAGGGAGGAATTTTTCTTAAATCTTGGATGAGATATCAGCGGTAGCACTTTACCTTTCCTTCCCAAAGGAAGTTAGTGTTCGGTTTTATTGATCAAATGGCGCATTTATAGGGACAAAAGTTTGTCTTTTAATTCTGTTAACAATTATGTATACTTTTAGCAAGAAGACGGTAAATTCTGAAGCAAAACAGCTTCCAGAAGAAAACCACTCTCTTTATCTTCTGCCTACCTGTTTAGCCACCCAGAACATATCCTAAAGGTATCTTTTCATCTTTACTTCTCTGATACTCGAGGGCTTCAGGACTCTCTAAATAAATGAGGTTCTAACGTCCTCTTTGAGGGAGGCTATGCATTTCTGTGTCTTGGATTTGGACAAAGGAGCTGTTCATAGTCTTTGGGGGGAAATAGTCTACTCCTACTTGGAAACAGCCTCGGGAACAGTATCCGTTTCTGAGGTTCCCCGGAAAAATCCCCACAGCGTGGGGTGCTCCAACATTTACGTCCGTAGACGCGTCGCGGTCGCTCTTCCACACCTATTGGATAAGGGCAGCTGTGAAGAACCAAAAACGGATATGTATTGGGAGAAAAGAAGGGAGATTCTCGAATTCTAAAGCAGTACCATCATTTCTAGTTTCACTTCTCTCCTCCCCACCTCCCCCACCCTCCCATCCAATTTGCAGGGCCACGTGTGCGATTCTACATCCCAGAGTCTCTTCTCGAGTTTCTTATATAGTTTTTGGGTTTTTTCCCCCCCTCTCAAGTCGTCAGAATAATAATGCCGAGGGGGTAAAGGAGCCTGAAATCGAATTGCAGAGACAGCAGGCAGAGCGACCAGACGCGCCTGCACACAGCCCCAGCAAACCGGAGCCTCTCCGGGCTTTTTCGAGACCGCATCCAGTTCAAATGCGCAGCGTCCTGGGCTGGAAGAAAAAGACGCATCTTACGAAAGAAGCTAGACTTCTATAACGTGAAGGCGAAATCGGCAAAGAAAATCCTCCTACCTGAGGTGAATTTCGCTTAACTCTTTGAACCGAGCTCAAGTTGTTTCAGGGTCTTTGGTCTTGCGATTCCTCCTACGTCGCCACAGACCCACGCGCGTCTCAGACTGTCCCTGTTTTCAAGCTTCCTAGCTCCATTTTCAGGTCAAATGAGTCATCCACGTTTGATCATTGCAGCTACATTCGCAGGAATTCTTGCACAGGGAACCCCTCTTTCCGAGACAAACGGTTTGATCAGCATTTCTAACTCGCGTTTAAATTTCAACATACATTCATACCCCCCTGTGCCTGGCCTCGAGGCAAGTATACTTTCAACCGCACAGGGTACAAGTAAACGTTCGTTGGTGCATTTTGCTTCCTACGATATCATTGCTTCTGACTGCACTTCAGAATTCCCCACGGTACTGGAAAGACACCCAAACCTATTGAATAAATGACTTGAGACTGCTGAGAATTTTTATTTAACAACAAAGATGAAAAATTGCTATAAGCAGTCTCTGTGGGAGAATAACTCCTTTTTCACTCCAACAAACGTTTTGTCCCAGCTGATCATCAGTGGTTTCCTTAGCTGATTGTGAAGTGGTTTGAGTTTTCCTCTTGCCTATATAAATCAGTTTTATGATTTGAAGGAAAATATCTATATCGTGTTAGATTTAGGAAAATTATTTGGCTCACCATTTGCTTCAGAATCTACAGCAAATTAAAACATGAAATCTTGGGACAAAGCTTTTAGAGGAAAGTTGCCATGAGTTGTCAGTATGCTGTGTATTCTGAAAAATGATGAAATTTATCTTTCAGACTCCTTCCTTTCATACTTACTATAAACGTCATGGATTTGGGCTCTGATTCAGTTAATTTATAGATTTAATATTACATAAAAGCACTAGTTTAAATGATGCACAAAGCAATGTAAAATGTTATTCCTTGAAGGATATCTTAAGCTATCAAACATTTGTAGATAAAGTAGAATACCCTAGCAAAACAAAGCAAGCAAACAAAATGTCTGCTGTTAGGAGAGANGCTCTGATTCAGTTAATTTATAGATTTAATATTACATAAAAGCACTAGTTTAAATGATGCACAAAGCAATGTAAAATGTTATTCCTTGAAGGATATCTTAAGCTATCAAACATTTGTAGATAAAGTAGAATACCCTAGCAAAACAAAGCAAGCAAACAAAATGTCTGCTGTTAGGAGAGAAACCACATGGAGGCAAAGAATAAAGCAAAACAAAAGAAACAAACAGGCATAAACAAAAATGGGAACAAAAGAAGTCAACTTCAATCAGCAGTTCAACTCTCTGAATATCTGAGTAATGTTCAAGGACACACTAGGTTTTCATTATCTAGAACATCTCCTCAATGCCTCTTGTTACATGTTAAGAAGTAGAGACAATTACAGTGTTGGAAACATCATTTTCCTCACTCTAAATATTTTGTGCTTATCAAACAATGGATAGTTTGCTTTCTTCCTTTCACTACTCCTTTGGCACTAAATTTGGCACTTAGATGGTGCTTGGCTTTGCATGCAAGGCAAGGCAGTTAGAAAATTATCTTTATAGCTACCTCTGGTGCTATTCTTCAGGCGTACTGTTGGCTAAGAGAGAGATGATTGCTTCATCTAAAATGGCCTCAGTCCACAACCTATACATTTATAGAATAACCCTTTATGTTACCTCTTTTCAATGAATTCAACGTTTCTTATCCTAGGCATTCTGAAGTCAAAGTAAACTGCTAAGTTTTATTTTTGCATGACGATAGAACTCACAACATGGAATAGATTTTTTTTTTTTTAAGTTCAACAGTAATTTACAACTGTAAACCTAAAGTCAATAAAAGTACTATCAGCTATCTGCCAAATACTTGGTCAGGAAATAGCAAATGAGATTTAACCTAGATAAGTACAAGCAATAGGTCTGGGAAATATAATCTAAAAGTCATAAACTTGAGGTTCTACTCCAAACTCTTCATGAGTCAAGCTACCAAATATTTCCATTCCACTGGCCATTAGAGTTTACTTATGAAGCATACAGTTCTGTTCCAGACTATACTGAAGGAACAATTGTGTTGGATGTTTTAAAAATGCACTGGCAATTTTATTCTTAGAGGAAGAGGTGCTATTTTTTACATTTCTTAGTTGTGAGAAAGAAGAATAAATCTGATGCTTGTTTGTCATCTGATATTATAGGGACGTAAAAGGAACAGTCAGGCCATTGCCTTCGGGCTGCGGGGAGAAACCAGTGACTTCCACATTGAGGAATCATATTCCCTCAGAACACTTGTTAGATATCCTCTCTTTGTAAAGGTAAAGGCAGCTTCCAAGTGGATATGTTAACAAGTAGAATGATCTGGATAAAAGCAAACTGGAAGCTCAGGAAAGCTCCACCTACAGCAGTGGTTGACAGTGAAAAGTATGTATATGCCAAGAGAGAAAGATGAAAAAAAGGGAAGAAAAGCAGCCAAATGAAATATGCAGAAGGATTGCATCTCAATCACTTTGGAAGACTCACCTAAAAAGAAAAGATCAACAAAACATACGTGTTTTTTTTTTTTTAATTAGTCAAATGTACTATAAAGTTTGCCATAGTAAACATTTATGAGACAAAAGATAGAGGTAAAACATCATCTGAAAATTATCTGTAGGTCTTTAGTAGCAACCTGGCCAAGAATCCTAGCCTTGCACCCCTCACTTGCTGTCCTAAGCTAGAAGTGCATAAAGATAAAGTAAACAAACTTGTTCCCTTTATCCCAGGTCCTCTTACTGCATACTTCCAAAATCCCTGGTGTGATTAAAGAATTTGATGACATTAAGAAGTCTCTATAGGAGGAAATGTATTTCCTAACATGAGTCAGCATGGTTTAGAAAACCAGTCCTAATGTAACAAGAAATTGGATGGAAAGGTCAAAAATTTATAGCTCGTGTAATAAGTTGCCGGGTAGTGAGTAGACTTTTCCCTGGTTTATCTCACACACTTTTTTTTTAAGGGAGCAATAGGCATTGACATTTAACTTTCAGATTATAAGATATTCCAGTAGACTAAAAAAGACATGCACTTTCTATAATATAAAGGTCCTAGGGGATAGGGACCATGTCTTGAGTCTTGTGCATAACTTTTCTTGGAATAATCATTCTAGTGCTTTCGAATAATGCTTTCCATCAAGATATACTCTACACTCAAGGAATTAACATGCTTCCTCATGGTACTCTGTGATTTAACCGAGAGAAGAGAGGCCAGGGCAAGGGGAAAATGATTGGTCTTTTAAAAGTTGTTTTTTTTTTTTTTTAATGGTTCCTGTACATAAGAGCATTTCCAACTCATACCTGGAGAGTTGGCTTCACTCTTGGCTCTTTCCATACTGTCCAGTCCTCTCTCCCTGATGCTCTGAGGTAAATCTCAATCTAAACTTGTGGGCTGGATCTTCATTTTCCCTATGAACACTCCCATTTGGTGCATTTGATGATATTTTCTAGATGAAATTACACTGCCAAACTAACAAAAGAACGTTTAAAAACCTGTGGTCTGTGTGTGTGTATGAGAGAGAGAGAGGTCTTTGAATCAGGACTAGTCATAACATACCTGTCAGTACAGGGAGAATACAAATGCTCAAAGAACTGCAAAACTCCTGTTGATTTTTGCCCTCTGCCTTCTGTGGCTCTGTATTTGAAAGTTTGAGGACTCGGATATCGATGCACGTTTCTGTCACATGTGTTCTATATTTATGCCATAAGCCACAGTATAACTCTACATTTAAGGAATTTTTGTGCAAAAAAACTTTTTTTTTTTTTTTTATTGCACACAATGTAGGTTAGGCCAGCAGTTAGGATTAGCATTTTATGACATGTAAACAGCTGAATGTTCTAAGTTCAATATAAACCAACAGATACATAATTGAGTCCTTATGGCATTTACTAGTTACTCACATGGCAATCCAGAAGATAAATCTCTCTATATATATACATCAATAGATGAATATAAACTCTCATGTAGCCTCAAATGGAGAATTGTGAATATATGTTTTATTGGATTTTTGGCTTGCGTTGCAAAAGACATTTACATTCTTATTGAAAATTTTATTCATAGTTGCATTCATGTCAAGTGAAAAAAAAGCATATTTTATGTCAAAAATAAACCTATCTTGGGTGGTATAATTCATTTGCAGATTGTGACCCTAGGCCCAGGCAGGACTGTAAATCCACACTGTGTGCCTGTGACTGATTTGGGATTTGGATTTCTGATTTGGCTGAGAGATGTGCAAAAACCTCAAGTAGTCAACAGCTCCCTACTGGCTATGCATCTGAGCGGCTCAAGAACATTGTTTACTCCAGCAAGTGTCTGGAATACATTATACTTGATAAATTGGCTCCTGCTACTCCCGTTTTGGAGAATATGAAGAATTTGTATACTGTGCTGAAATAAATGTACTTTGCCCAAATAACAACTTTCCTTAAAAGAAAATCTAAATATGACTCTATCGTCTGAATCTAGGATTTCCAATATTTTAAACACTTGGCATTTCTGAAAGAGTAATCATGAACTAATTCTCCACACCTTCAAACTCAGAAACTGGTTCAAAATTTAGATCTGTTTTTATCCAGGGGCCATATGAATCGAGGTTTCCAGAAGCTGAAAAAATAAAATGGTAGGACATTTGGCTTCAAAGTTGTTTTATATATACATATATATATATATATATATATATATATTTTTTTTTTTTTTAAGAAAAGACCAAGGCTAAGGATCAAATGACTCCTTGTATTAAAACATTAAAACATTTTAGATTATATTTTACTTGAGTTATACTGATTTTTCAAAAAAACAACAAGCCTGTAGTCTAACAAGACAAACTTTCATTGGCTTTGATGAGGTCTTAGTAGACACATATTTGGTAGTTTGGGGTTACTGTTTGCTCACTGTTGAAATAATACTTTTGATCACCTATGCTTCAAGAGATTCTGGATTCACTTTATATTATGGAAATTCCTTATTTGTGAATGGGTAGAAATAACAAGTGATGAATTTAAAAAGGCAAAGACATCCTCATCAACTGGCTGAGCTGTATAACGTTTCTATTTGGACAAGGTATTGGGGTCTAATTGGGTTAACATAATTCATCAATGCATTGACTTCTACCTGAAGTCCTCCTCACCCAGTTGTTGTTTGTCATTGTTTAGTCGGTAAGTCTTGACCAACTCTTTTGCGACTGTAGCCTGGCAGGCTCCTCTGTCCATGGGATTTCCCAGGCAAGAATACTGGACTGGATTGCCATGCCATCCTCCAGGGGATCTTCCCAACCCAGGAATTGAACCCATGTCTCCTGCTTGGCAGAAGGATTCTTTACCACTGAGCCACCAGGGAAGCCCCTTCACCCAATACACAGTGTATTTTGAAAACTGTCTGTCTACACATACACATTCAACAGATAGGATCAAAAATCAGTCTTTGTGTAGATTTCCAATTACCTTCAGGGTGTTGGTTTTATCACCTAATCTATAATCTGTGGTCTTTGAAGGTGAAGGATTAGGTCTCATTGTTCTGCCTGGCACTTTGTGGTACCTACTACAAGTTAACAGATACTCAATGACTGATAGCAACAGCAAAGCTCTCGTGAATCTAGCCGATTTTGAAAGAGTGTGTACCGTAATACCCGTATTCATGCCCTGCTTTACACTTTGAGAGGCCTCTTTGCTTACATTATCTCATTTGATGGGAATAATTGAGTGGGGGGTGGGGAAGGGATTTCATTCCAGAGGGAGAGAGAAGTGCAAACATTTGAAGGCTCACTGAGTCCTTATAAGAGCAAATCTGAAGGTATTTGCATATCTTTCACTGCTTGTGATTGGATCCTAGTCAAGTAAGAGGAATATCTCACATTGCTACTGCTGAGTCACTTCAGTTGTGTCTGACTCTGTGCAACCCTATAGACGGAAGCCCACCAGGCTCCCTGGTCACTGGGATTTTCCAGGCAAGAACACTGGAGTGGGTTGCCATTCCTTCTCCAATGCGTGAAAGTGAAAAGTGAAAGTGAAGTCGCTCAGCCGTGTCCAACTCTTAGCCACCCCATGGACTGCAGCCCACCAGGCTCCTCCGTCCATGGGGTTTTGCAGGCAAGAGTACTGGAGTGGGGTGCCATTGCCTTCTCTGATATCTCACATTACCTACCTGTAATGGATGCTTGGTGGCTTTCCAGATGGCACGAGTGGTAAAGAATCCACTTGCCACTGCAGGAGATGCAAGAGACAAGTGTTCCATCCCTGGGTCTGGAAGATACCCTGGCGGAGGATACGGCAACCTGCTCCAGTATTCTTGCTAGGAAAATTGCATGGATAGAGGAACCTGGCAGGCTACTGTTTATGGGGTCGCAAATGAGTTAGACACTATTGAGTCTCTCTCTTTCTCTCTCTCTCACACACACACACACTTCATCCAATGCTGAAATTCTTTGAATCAAGAGTCTCTTTAGCCCCTATTACAGATGCAAAGGGACTCTGAGGTGACAGAATCTCTCCCCTACCCTCCCAAAGAGTACCTTGATGCCCAGAAAGGCAAAACATTTAATAGCAAGGATACAGGGTTAGACGAGGATGTTTAGGCCAGGCCCCCAAGCACGATTCTGGGGAATCCACTTACCACTCTTCGCCTCAGTTTCCCTAGCTCTAAGAAGAGTACATAATTTTAAGACCAATTGCAAAATTATTTGAATTCTGGACGTTTTGATAAGTTTCAGTCTTAACTGCTTATGCCTTTATACCCTCCCCACCCCACCATGAAAAAAAATCACCGTGTCACTCCACCCACCTCCACCTAGTTCCTCCTTGTTAACAGAGAAAACCCCACCACCCTTTGGCTCAGTGGAAACACCGCGAGGGCCCAGGCATCCGAGCCACCCCTGGGGGAGTGGGCACCAGGCCCAGACTCCAGGTTGCAGGCCGAGGGTGGTTGGGGCCCAGTGAGGGGGTTGGGGGGAGGCCGGTTGGAGGAGAAGGGGGTACTGCGAAGACCCGGGGTGCTGGAAGGAGGGTTCCCCTCGCCAGTACCGGCCCCCATGTCGCCGAGCACTTAGAGCCGCGCCAAGGGCGGCCCGCGACCAGGAGGCACAGGCGCATTTCTGAAGGAAAGAAAGAAAAAAGCTTCGACTGGCTCGAATTTCTGGAAGCCAGAGCAGTTTTGGTCCTAAGCACCAGCACAGAACCCCTCTTAGCGCTGCCTCGGCCTCTCCGTTACCCATTTTCGGTTTGGTTTTGGAAGAACCGGTTCCTCAGCCCCGCGTCGCTGAAGTTGTGACCCGAGTAAGTTCAGCCGCCGGGCCCGGTCGCCGGCCACCCTCCCCTCGCGCGCTCCCTTCCCACCTTGGCCCCCGGCGGCCGCGCTCCCGCCCCTGCCCGGGCCGCCCGGCCGGCTTTGGCCTCCAGTGGGGTTGCGGTGACCAGGAGACTTTGTTGTGAAAGAAATCTGACCCTTGGGCTCCGAGGCCGCAGCCGAGAGAGCCTGGTGCCGCGACGCCCGCGGCCCCACCCGCGCCAGGAGAGTGGCGATCGCGTCTGGGGGGCGAGGGTAGGGGGGAGAGAAGTGGGTGCAGCCAGGCGCGGCGCCCCGACCCCTGCCTGTGATCGCGCGCGCCGCCTGCCACGCGCGCCCCGCGCCGCCGCCGCCTCGGCCTCCTTCTCGGCGTGGGCACTGCCGCCAGGTACGCGGAGCCACCTGGAAGGGTGCGGCGGCGCGCGCGCAATAATGGGGACGCGCGTCGGGCGAGCCGCTGGGGGACGCGGGCCTCGCCCCGGGCCCTTGGCGGCATCAGGGCGCTTCACGTGAGGGCTATGTCTGGGGCCGGTGGGTTTTCTTTGGGGGGAGGTGATGACTGATGGGGACGTCGTGGGGCGGAAAGGGGGGTGGCAGTCATCTTGGCCTTATTTGCTGTTGCGATTGCTCTCTTGGACGGGTGCTTGTGCTTGAAGCTCCAGTGATAGGAAATATTTGGGGAGCAGTTTGGACAGACGAATATTTAGTGCATTGTAGCCCCTGGAGTTATGTCTTTTGGCCCAAAGTGGATTGTTTGGTCCAATTCAAAGAGACCAGTTAAAAGAAGTAGCAGATGACTTGGAGGAGGTCAATGAGGGCGAGGCATTATTATTCTATGAATAATTAGGGAAGTGAGGAAAAATAAACAGGATCTCTGCTTTAGCTTTGGTGAAGATGGAAGGGGGAAGGTGAGAATGATTCAAATGTTATAAACAACTATCATTGTTTACTTCAATTGAAATCTTCTCTCATCCAAATTTTCCCCCCTAAATTTGGACATTTTATTTTATAATTGGAAGAAATTTGCTTTACAATGTTGTGTTGGGTTTCCACACTACATCTCAAATCGGCCATGCTGTGCTTGGTGGCTCAGCTGTGTCTGACTCTCTGCAAGCCCATGGACTGTAGCCGGCCAGGCTCCTCTATCCATAGGGATTCTCCAGGCGAGAGGACTGGAGTGAGTTGCCAGGCCCTCCAAAGCCAATTACACACAGTTTTTTTTGTTGTTGTTGTTCTGGGAGCCAGACTGACTAACACTAGCTAGGTAAGTCATCTCCTGAAACTCAAGGCTTCTAGAAGCTGGTGCAAAGTTGCTGTATAGCACAGGGAGCCCAAACCTGGTGCTCTGTGACAGCCTAGAGAGGTGGAATGGGGAGGACGGGATGGAAGTTCAAGAGGAAGGTGATATACGTATAATTATGGGTGATTTGCCTGCAGTGCAGGAGACCTGGGCTGGATCCCTAGGTTGGGAAGATCCCCTGGAGGAGGGCATGGCAACCCACTCCAGTACTCTTGCCTGGAAAATCTCCATGGACAGGGGAGCCTGGTCAGCTACAGTCCATGGGCTTGCAAAGAGTCACACACCGCTGAGCCACTAAGCACAGCATGGCTGATTTGAGTTATAATGTGAAAACCCAACACAGCATTGTAAAAGCAAATTTCTTCCAATTATAAAATAAAATATGTCCAGATTTTGGGGGAAAAATTGGGTGAGAGAAGATCTCAAACCTGTTAAGAAATGTAAGTTGATTATATATTCCAAAGAATCAGTGGTGCCAGCACCGAGGATGCCGGGTAAATGGGAAGAGCAGGACTGATGGAGGAGCAGGATGTCCATGGAGGCCAAAGAAGGCCTTCCTCCACGCTGTTCAGAGACCTCTGTCTCTAGCTCAGGACTGTCCATTCAGCCTAGCACTGGGAAATGTGCCATATATCGAACATCTTGTTACATGGATTCAGATGGTTTCTGCCCCGAAGGAGCGGTTTGGTGGACAATTGTGACTCATAGGACTAGTACTTGGGAAATATATGGACAGGCTTCCTGGAGGCAGGACTGGATGGGCCTTGAAGGCTGTGTA
Organism: Neotragus moschatus; assembly: GCA_006410615.1. Taxonomy (NCBI): domain Eukaryota; kingdom Metazoa; phylum Chordata; class Mammalia; order Artiodactyla; family Bovidae; genus Neotragus; species Neotragus moschatus. The sequence goes on from SJYA01002183.1 coordinate 3,491,428, forward strand.
GCAATCTGGGTGGAAGGTGTGTCCTCTGAGTAGAGAGCTTTCATCACTAAGCGCATTGGGAAATAGTCTAGGGAAACTGCAGGTGAGCAGGAGACCTGGATGCAGGAGAGATGCCGAGGGACCTTAGCTGGGGACAGATTGGAAAGGGCTTTGCTGTCAGGCCAAATGGACTAAGTCAGATGTGTTCCCTATTTGGAAGAGAGCAGAAGCTAACACGTTTCACAGTTTGGAACATATGAAGGCCGTGGGGAAAAGGCAGAGGAAAGTATTAATATAAGATGTTACAAAATAAGTATGAAAACATCAATTAGTGGGGTTATTTAGCTTATAAAAATGTCAAAATGCTCATAAAAGGTAATTAAAGAGAGGGAGCTTAACAAGAACAAGATTGTTGCACTAATTGTCTTAGTAACCTGAAATACTGAGGTGTCCAGCTATCCTTACACAATTGACTTATGATAATTTTGGTATGTAAAAAACTAGAAATGATGAAGTGTAGTGTGTTATAGTTTTATGACCTTTCATCCTTTACTAAATGATTATTATCCATTCACATTTATTGAGCATGTACTATGTGTAGGATGTATTATCAACCTTCTCCATCCTATTAGATGTTATTGGTGTCATTTTATAGATAAAGAAACAAGCTCATTAAGTTTTCCTATGAGTGTAAACGAGCTGCCCTGGTGGCTCGGACAGAGGAATCTGCCTGCAACGCAGGAGACCCAAGTTCCATCCCTGAGTTGGGAAGATCATCTGGAGAAGGGAATGGCAACCGACTCCAGTATTCTTGCCTAGAGAATTCCATGGACAGAGGAGCCTGGCAGTCTACAGTCCATAGGATCCCAAAGAGTCAGACATGACTGAGTGACTAACATTTCTTTCTTTCATGAGCATAAATGAATTAAAGACACTTGAACCAAAACTTCAGCATAGTGAGGTTTCATAATTCACAGAAAGTGTTCAGAGAAATTCTTATAACCTTTCCCTAGGTAACACTTTTCCGATATCTTTAAATGTTATTCTTCCTTCATTTATGAACTCAGTCTAAGATGCAAGTAACTCTCTTTCTGTTTGGAGGAAAGTTCAAGGAGGTGGGAGAATTATCTCCCATTTTGCTGGTGACTTCTAAAAGTATAGAATTCACTGTTTTATCCTTAAGTTCCTCTAAAAGTTATGGTGAAATAGGACTTAATGCACAGTAGTCTTCTATTTTTAATAGGAACTTAGAATATACTCAACTTTGAATTATCTAGAGTTGTTTCATTTAGAAACCAGAGCCATTTATTTGTATTTAAAGCAGTGTTTATTATTTGTACCAATGCTTATTGTCTGTGTGAATAAATGCAAGACAGTGGGAAAAAAAAAAAGAAACAAGTTCCAAGAGGTTCATTAATCTTTCTGAGATTACAGAGTTGATGAGTGACAGAGTACCTGACTCAGATCCCTCCCTACCTTCCCTACGTCATCAGTGGTCTTTTTCTCCCCCCTTGGCTGCATCAGGACTAGCTGTCTGGGGCTTTCTGTTCTTCATAATTTCTACCAGTGACTTGAAAAAAGGAAACTAATGGAATGTTTTTGAGGTTGGCATATTACACAAAACTGAATGGCTATCTCAGATCGTTTTCAGAAGAGTTTGTGTGTCCCTAAGCTCATAAGCGCTGGTAGTATTTGGCTCCAGAGGCCACTGACCACAGACATGTTGTGGTGGGGGTTGGGTGGGGAGGGGAATCAGAGCATTAACTAATTTCTAAAAAGATGAGTAATTAAATTTGGGGGCTTGAAAGGAGATCGGATTGTAATCTGAGGAAATATCATCGTAATCTTCTGATGTTTCAAGGATTACTTTGTATCAAGGGCATATTAAAATACATCCATGTTGGTGCAGAAGAAAAATGGACCCTAGAAGAGAGGGTGTTGATAGGTCTATTTCAGCTCAGTACAAGGGAAAGGCTCATAAATGTTAAACCTTCCAGCTGTAGACCAAGTCGCATGCCAAGTTGGTGAATTTCTGTCCCCAGAAGCAAGTTGGCTGTCAGTCAGGGAGGCTTCGGGTGATTCCTGCCCTAAATGGAACTTGGATTCCACAGCTTTCTTCTGTGGCTCCATCACAACGTCCCATATCATGTATATTCCCATCACATTATGCCACCTGGTAGCTCTTCTCTTAGTGAATTCAGGAGAGAGGGCTTTGTTAACCATTTCAAGGTTTGCTCTAATGTAAGTTGTCCTTTGATTTTAAGAAGAGTGAAATCCAAAGAAACCTTGAGTCAGTGCCTTTTTCTCTGACCACTTAATGCTTTCTCTATCACCGTCTTTGTTTTTGGTGTTTTGGCTTCTGAGACTGCAATCCTGCAGTCTTATTCTGCAGCAAGCAATCCTTACTCTTGTCAAGGTGCAACTAAAAGTAAGAGTCAGCAGCCAGGAAATGAGGAAATTGCTTTGCTTAACTTTGCTTGTGATTGTCAAGGGTAAAAGAGCAGCGAGGCATTTATTCTCCAGTTCTTCTTGAACTGCATACATAATCTGCATGCATCCTAAAGTCTAATGAGGAACCTGGGTCCCCTAGAGTAAATACGTTATGTAGTGAGCTGACTGTTCATCTCTGCCTCCATCCATGGTTAAAATTGCCTTTGGATTTCAGCAAGAAATGAAAGAAAAAGAAGTGACATCAGAGCCTGAGAACTATGTTTGCACCTTATTTTTGTGACGAAAACTGCTTTTTTGTTCTGGACAGCTGAAGTTATTGTGGATTAAGCAGTCAAGCAGAAATAGATGTTGCATGCCTCAGCGGGGGAGTGTTGGTGGGTGAACATTTGGATAAAGACCACCACTGACGTCATGTTTGATTTGGAGGGGCAAGAACTTACCATCCCTGATGAAGAAGGCAATCACTGTCCACACCATTTGTGGCTTCATTAATGGTACTGGGAAAAAAGGAGGTTGACAATTGATAGGAAATATAAATTTTGGCACATTAAAAAAATCAGTTTTATACAGTATGTAGGACAATGAGTTTGGACAATTATGTATACTCACATGATCATGGCCATTAAGATATAGAACGTTTCTGGTGGTGGTTTAGTCTCCAACTCGTGTCTGACTCTTTTGCGACCCCTTGAATTGTAGCCTGCCAGGGTCCTCTGTCCATGAGATTTCCCAGGCAAGAGTCCTGGAGTGAGTAGCCATTTCCTTCTCCAGAGGATCTGATGGAACCCAGGTCTCCTGCATGGCAGAAGGATCCTTCACCAACTGAGCCACCTGGGAAGTTCCCTCATGCCCTCTGTAGTCCAACCCCACCTCACCCACATCTTTATCCCTGGCTCCACTCCCCTGCTTTCCACCTCTATGGATGAGTTTTTGTGATGTATGTTTAACATCTTCAGAGGTATTTGATGGTAGAGCTTTCTGTGTAAAAGCAAAGGAGTAGCTATTTCAGATCCCCTTTTCCTTGAATAAAGTAAGGAAATTCATCATTTAGTTATTTGGTCAGCAGCGAACAGCCATTGAATGGAACCAGTTTAGTTTGCTACCAGTTGTTCAAGAGCAGAAGTTATTTTAAAAGTAAAACTAGAGTCTTGGGAGGCGGAGAAACTATTTCTGTGATCCATTGTGGACAAACAATGTCTGTGGAGGACTAGCAATGCCCCAGATTCAATAACGGCAACAGAACTGATACAACAGCCTGGTGAAATTTTAGATGAGTTTCTCACGTGAAATTATGGTTTAGATTTTTTTCTTAGATGCTTGAATTTTTTTATGACATAAAAGATTTATAGGCCTGTAGTTCTCAAGCATTGTGCAATTATATAGCACACTTCTCCTCCAATCCCTCATGGGTTTACAACCAGTTGTCATTGTGGGAAACATTGACTTCTTCTGTGCTTCAGTAGAAATTATTTTATGACAATGGCTGTGAGACTCAACCAACTAAGTCATGTGACCTGGTGAGTTACCTTGCTGAAGGTAAGAGGGAAAATGATTAGAAAAATGGTAAAAGATCCCATGTTTACTGAAATGTGTTTGACTTCTTTTAACTTAAAGATTTTTTTAAAGATTTTAAAAAATTGAAGTATAGTTGATTTATAATGTGATAGTTTCAGGTATGCAGCTAGCTAAATGATTCACTTATACATACATAGATACATCTGTTTTTCAGATCCTTCTTCCTTATGCTAAGTTGCTTCAGTAGTGTCTGATTCATTGTGACCCCGTGATCTGTAGCAGGCCAGGCTTCTCTATCTATGGGATTCTCCAGGCAAGAACACTGGAGTGGATTGCTATTCCTTTCTCCAGGAGATCTTCCTGACCCAGGGATTAAAGCCAGGTCTCCTATATTGGCGAAGGAAATGGCAACCCACTCCAGTACTCTTGCCTGGAAAATCCCATGGACTGAGAAGCCTGGTAGGCTACAGTCCGTGGGGTCGCAAAGAGTCAGACTTCACTTCCTTCACTTCTATATTGGCGGCGGGATCTTTACCACTGGCGCCACCTTGGAAGTCCAGGTGTGATAACGTTTGTAATAACATGTTTTTCCTTATACGTTATTACAAAATGCTGAGTATAGCCCCCCACTTTGACTTTTTGTCTTGAATCTGTGAAAACAGATTCTATTCCAAAAGCAATGTTGAGTGAAAGAAAGCAGGTGACGAGTGTGATAACCATGCCTACGTTTGTCAGCATAGTGATGCCTACATCAATGATTTAGTTAAGCTTTCAAATACCCTGCAATAGTTTTAAAATGCAAAAGTTTGTCATGAAAACAAAAATTTGGTAATCTGTGATATAGGGAGCTTCATGAATGTTGTCAAGATTACAGATTCTTTTGTAGCAACTTTATTGGAATATTTTATAAATATGAGTGCTGTGTTTCATCCTTCCACTAGGGTCAGTGTTGTTATGAGAGAAAAATCCAAATAAGTGAATTTGACTTGAAAAGAATTAGCATTTTTAGCTATCATACCTCTTGATCCTTTAATTATTCTATTTGGAATTTTTGCTTAAAGAAATAATTAAAAGAAGGAAAAAAACTTGAATAAAGATATTGAAGTGTTATATGCTATAGTGAAAGAGTGGAAAAAATTCCCAAATATCCCACTTTATGGAAACATCTCCCCGATGGAATATTACACAGACATTAAAATGATAAGTGTACAGACTATAAAATACTTAGGAAAGGATAAGAGAAACCAGAGAAACACAAGTGTGAATATTTGCTCTGATTATGTCTATATAAAATTGTGTATGCATACAGACATGTTGGGTTGATGGAATTAGAGGTGTGTTTAGAGTTTTCTTTATTATGTAGAAAGTACTACATTGAAATAGTGTGTAGGTCTAATACTCTTGGAAACAAAGCTTGAGTTCAACTTTAGTTACTGAATAAACACATATTATCATTTTCCTAGTTAGTGTCAGCTCATTGGGTTATCCCCTTGTCTTATATTCTTCCTCTGAAGGAAGTTGCATATGGTGGAAATAGAAATCTGGTCATATTTATTCAGACATTCTGTAAAGAACAGAGGCTTCATACTTCAAACATTAGAACAGCAGCACCAGTAAATCAGTGGAAAAGCTATAAAAGCAAATAAGTGTGTCAACATTTATTTCTATAGAAACTACATCCCCAGCCATAGAATTTCACTAGCATAGAGCTGAACTTGATTTTCCTTAATGAGTTCTATGGTTGGGGAGTGTGGTCCTTCCAACAACTGGAAAGGTCAATGAGAATCTGGTTTTTGAATCTGACTCACCTGAGCATGCCAAATCTCTGTTTCCCCTGATATAACCATATTTCTGAAGAAGGTGAGGAAAGCAAAGAAGAAGCCACCTTGAGACACAGCCGCTCATGGAATAGTGAGTTGAAGAAGTCTCTGGAGGTCATTTATCCAATGGTTCATTTCACTGGAGGCTTCTGTTTGTAAATTTTCTTAGAGACCCCTTGATTTGATATGTTTATTCAATCTGCAGTTGTGGTCTTCTGGGGACATATTTCAGAATAGCCCTTTTCTTTTCTACAAAGCAGTGTTCAGCTGCTAGTTTCCTTCTGCTTCTCAGGAATGTTAGAAAACTCAACACTTGGTGAGAAGGCAAAGATGAAAGTGATGGTGTGTTGTAATGAAAATACTCTTTCATCCAAGGAGCTGCAAGTTACTAACAGTGTCTGATGGGTCTCTGGTTCATTAGAGATGATTTATATGTCATCTAAACTAACCCCCCCTTTTTTTTAGAACCAGCAGGAAAAATTTAAATATATGTGTTGTATAAAAATTTTGAAAGGATTATTTTCTTCCCAATCATATTAATCCCCACCTCCACCCTCACCTTGTTTTTCTTCAATCTGGGAAGTCTATTCTATCCACCTGCCTAACTAGACCCTTTCTCTATTTCATGGCTCTGTACCTTACACACTTATTTCAGCTTCTCATTTTCCAATCTTTTGATCTGACAATAGTCAGAATGTTTTTGATGACCGTAAAGAATCTGCCTGCCAATGCAGGAGACTCAAGAGATGCAGGTTTGAGCCCTGGGTCAGGAAGATCCCCTGGAGAAGGAAATGGCAATCCACTCCAATATTCTTGCCTGGGAAATCCCATGGGTGGAGGAACCTGTTGGCTATAGTCCATGGGGTCGCAAAGAGTCAGACATAACTGAGCACATACGCTACTACACTGCAGCTACTTATACTTGTGATGAGCTAGAACTAAAGTAAAAGTAAGATAAGTTTTACAGGTAAAATGAGGTGCTGTTGCTTATTTTATCAACTGCCTGGCAGTTGGAGAATGGGTGGGGAAAGAACAGGAAGTGTCAATGTGGAGTGGGATATGGGCTTACAGAACCCCCTTTTTTTTTTTTAAATTGGGAAGAGTTTAAATTATAGCAGGAATGCATGGAATAGATGTATTTTTCTCCTATATTTGTGACCCTATTGTCTGTAGCCCACCAGGCTCCTGTGTCCATGGAATCCTCCAGACAAGAATACTGGAGTGGGTTGCCATTTCCTTCTCCAGGGGATCTTTCTGACCTCATGATTGAACCTGGGTCTACCTGCACTGCAGGTGGACTCTTTACCAACTGAGCCACCAGGGAAGCCTCAAAAAAGTTTCTGTATCTAGAACTATTCTGTATTTTAACACTTAGTTTGTTAGTTGCAGTGGAGTATGAAATACATTTCCAAATATGGGTCTATAGGTATCATTGTAATGTAATCACCAGGGGTGCAATTTCATAATGCCTTTGGGCCCCCAAAGTGGGTTTTATGTGATTGCAAGATTTGTCAAATTGTAGTCTTGATTTGGTGTTTTCCATAGCATCTTTTATCAGCATATACATCTAACATTTATTTGCCATTGTTTCTTTGCTGGTGTGTCTACAATGATTTTAGCTCCTTCCTACCCCACTCCCCCAAGAGTGCCAAATATAAAGGAAATTCTTAAGGTTTCCATTAATCTTGTGTCAGAAGAGTCTGTGTAAGTTTACATTTCATGGTGTTTCATCAACAGTCCAGAGGATTGGGACTGAAGAAGGCATAGCTCCCTCCGGTGCTGGAAAGGTCAGTTCAGAGTCAGTACTGCCTGTTTCTTCTTGCCCAGATCCTCCCACTGTCCCTCTTGCCATCTGCCTGCTTCTGCTCAGCACCAGATGCCAAGGTGGACACATGGCTTGGGGCTGTGAATGCAATGTATATGGACTGGCTTATGGTACCTGGCCACGTAGGGACACTTGTGATGCCACGACACCTGTCCATACTGCTTCACAAATCTCCATAAATTTCATGTCACCAATCCTTCCGTCAGCATGCATCTTTCCTCTCCATCCTACACTTAGATCAACCTCCTTGGACATTCTTCTATTCCTTTTTTCCTGGGAACCACCTTAGTTTAGACAAAATCTCTTTGAAGTTCAACTCTAAGTACTCTTTAGGTCTGTGTAGTTTTATGAATAGCTATTCTCTGTGTGTGTAATATGTAGGTAAGCAGGTAGATTGATAGGAATCAACTAACCTGTTTTTGCTCGAGCGTATTTCTTAGGGTATTTGAACAAATGTTGAAGACCTAAAAAAGCGATGAGTCCTTTTCAAGTTGATTGAATGATAGCACCACCATTTAACTACCCATCTACTTCCAGCTCTTAGTTTACATGTAGTCAGAAGTTGTTATGTATCAATACTATTCATTCATTCATTCAGAATATTTAATGAATGCCATATGTGATCAGAACAAGAGAGGGAAGCATGGTCCTAGGCCCTCATGGAGCTACAATCTAGTGGTAGAGACAGGTATAGAAATAATGAGTCTCATTAGATAAGTGCTGTAATCGGGGCAGGCTTATTTATAAACCATGAAAGACCAAGTCCAGTGCGGGAATTAAGGGCTTACCAGAGCCAGGCTCCTAAATATCAGTAGACCCAGTCATAGCATATATTTCATGGTTTGGATTGACATGTAGAAATCTGGAAACAACTATGCTGATTTAGCAAGCAGGAGGATTTGTAAATAAAGTCCATGGGTCTCTGTGATTTTGTGATTTGTGAGTCATAGTCTTTCTTAGTGGAGACATCTACCTGAACTAGATGAATGCTGACTCTTTTGGCTTCTCAATAATCTCAATCTTCTCTTTTTTAGCCCCGGAAACAATAACAAACATAGTATTTTGTACAGAATGGTTTCGTCTTCAGAAGAAATAAAATGACAGATGAAATACCTTTCATGCTCATGTAACTTGACCATTCTTAATACCTTAAACTGTTCAGTAAGTTCAATATGGAAATATGGAAAAGAAACACATGGGAAATAATCCTGGAATATCAAATATACAGGGTTTGATTGAAACATGTTCTCAGGACAGGTATGGAAAGGATGGGAATTTAGGGGAAATCAGAGGGGGCTTTATCCTGGGCCTGCCCCCTTCTGTGAGGAATGAGACTGGACTTTGTCTCACCACATATGAATGCACTGTGGGAGAATTATGTGAAACACTTTGTAAACTGTAAAGCATTTTACCAATGTAAGGCAGAATTATTATTATTTTAAAATACTACTTTATCACCTGAAAATGTTAACTTGCCTCTAGAGAGCAAAGAAAGCCATGGAAAAAACAAACAAACACAAAACTCTGGTTTCTATAATAATCTCTTCCCTAATTAGGCAAGAAATCCTCTGAAAGCAATGGTGGTAGATTTTAAGATTTGGTTTTGAAATTTTGTGCAATTCAAAATAGAGTTGTGTGTTGTGTTTTGAGGGGTTAGCAGGACTTAACTATATCCATATGATTTTTATTTACTGACATTGTTTTTTGTTAAAACTACAGGAATATTCTGCTCTACTAAGGACTGTCCAGATTTTAGGAGCTAGTTTTTTATCTTATATTGTCCGAAAAGCATCACTTTTGTGTTTACAGTGAATAAGGCATATGTTTTCTAATCCTCATAATTGTGAGCAAAAAGTCGTATCATAAATGAGAATTACTCCAGCATTTCAAAATTACATCCCAAATGAGCCAAGCTTGGAATATTTTACCTGAAAATCATGTATGTAAATGCATACTTTCATTAAATTATAAATCTAAGCTCTCATCCAGTTAAAGTCTCCCATTTTGCAAATAATAAAACTGAGGCTCAGGGAACCAAAATCATTTGCCTGAGATCATTTCACTTGTTAGTGGTAGAGTCAGAACCTGAATTCAGATCTCTTAACTTCTACTACAGTGGTTTTCTTACCATGCCTACATGAAGTTCAAGTACCTTTATAAGAAGTGATTCTGAAGTTTACATGACTGTATGTTCTCTGTTCTGTAATATTACCTTAGGTGATACCAAGATTGTCTTTTTTTTTTTTTCTTAAATTTTCATGTCTATTTAAATATCTGTGTTGAAGTTGATGTGAGGAGTGTAGATTAATTTCTTAGTTGCTAAGACCAAGCAAGAAAAACTGAGAACTTCTTTCGGTTCCTCATTTGAACTTGGGTATGAAAATTAATTCTGAGAGTTAGGAAATGAAATTAGGCAGCCTGGTGGCTATATTAATACTATTTGAAGATAACTAACCATAGAGTATATTTCAAAATACTACATTCGTCGTCTATATCTTGCAGCATCCCCAAATCCCACTCTTCTCGAAGGTGTTGAGTCTCTTGAAGTTTCAGAATTGATCAACCGTGAAACTGTGACCTAAGTAAACTTGCTAAGAAATGGTATAATAATATCCTTGCCCTGAGGGTAAAACACTCAACTCTAGATTTTTCTCTTTTATTCTCTCTCAGACTACAATCATATTTCTTTGTTAGTATTTCCTCTTGGCATTGTGGTACAGCTGACATTGACAGATAGTGTGGAGAAACCAATTTCAAAAAGAAAAAAGAAAAGAAAAAAAAGGCTCTTGGATAGCTGGGCTCAGAAATAATGTGTGTGGAAAGCTCCCTCACTGCCCTCTTCATTCTTTTTTTTTTGACTTGGGCTGCAGCTGCTGACAGCAGACACACTGAGCTATAATTTGGCCACGTTTGGCTCATGTAGATTGTGATAAACAGTGAGCCCATAATATTTATTTTAAAGATTCATTCAGTGAAGGTAAGCATTCCTGACTTGTGTATACATGCTAGTGAATGGAAAGCTGCAGATGTAAAGATCGGTCCTTAATTTCATGCCACACAATTAATACGGCTGCTTGATGCTCTGTTCATCACAGGTGCTGGGGTGTTGGAAGTCTTTGAAGACGTGTGGAGCTAATAGCCCCTATATAATTCGGAAGAAGAAATCTTCAATGGAAGACCCCCGGGGGATAAATGGACAGTCTGTAAGTAAACAGAATGTCAGTCCTAAGGCAAGAGTTATTGCTCTTAAAATCATAATTACTATTTTTGTTGTAACTTGAGTGTCTGGAAATTCCTCAAAAGCTCTGTCCCAATTTTTAATGATTTTTAGAGTTATGAATTAAGTAGTGTGCCATTTCATCAACCAAATCTAATTTATATCTTCCTTAAAGGTATCAGTTATCAAAAGTAGAGTTCTAGAGTAAAAAGCTAACCTTTAGTATTATTTAATTTTACCAATATGCTTAGTGTAATTTTTAGACTTCTATTTTCCTTTGCCTCAGGGAAAACATGTATTTGTCTCATGAAACTTGAAATTAATGTCTAAGTTTGGGTTGTTTTGTACGTATTTGTTTTGATGAACACACATGTCTGTGTGTGTGTGTGTGTGTGTGTGTGCACGCGCGTGCACACATTATGTGTGGTAAAAAAATAAAATGTTTAGTAGTTTCACAGTTTGATAAACTCTTGAGTGGGCTTTAAATTAAGGAGAACCTTTGGTTTTATTTTGTTTGTTTATCTTGTGAGCACAAAGAAAGGGTTTGTAAATTTTCCTCAGGTTCATACTAGGAAGAGAGCAAGCTTCTTTTGGCTCATAAGCAAATATTCCCAGTTAGGGATTATTTTATAAATAACCTGTGAGTGGTTTCGAACTTGAAAAAGTCAATCAATTTTAATTAAAAAAAAACTTATTTCAGTAAGTAGAAAGTTGTTTTCTTGGAAACTTTCCGTAGCAATATTTGAGGTGGCATTCCATGACTTTGCCTTTGAAAGTCTCAGATCAGTTATGACGCTTTTTAGTCCTGTGGTTTCATACCTCAGCTTTGTTCACCGTAGAATTATTACAAACCTGAAGTATGATCTTTAGTAATGCTGTTGTGGTTCCTGTAAATGTGTGTTTTACAAGACCTACTGATTGTTATGTAATAAGCAGCAACAGCTAATGGATTAGGATTTTAATAACAAAGGGTCAAGTGCTATCAAGGTGCTTTTGCAGTCATACTGTATGCAATTACAGAGTGTGTTTTATGGATCTCCTAAATCATCTTGTGAGGTAATTCACATAAAGCACTTCGAGATCATTCTGTTCGGTGTAGCTTTCACCCTAAATGGAAAAGTACCCTTAACACGTTTAATTTGTTTGTCCTTTTAAACTTGCTATGGGCCTGTGATGCTCGGTTTTCTTATTGTATGAAAAATAGTTCTGTAGTGCATATCAAATATGTGAAAAATAAATGCAGGAGTAACTTACTACTTTCTACTCCTTTTATATAATTTTGCTTCTTACATTGAGACAAGTCAAAGTGTTGGTGAATCACTAACAGTTTCAACAAATAAATGCTATAGATAATATTTCTTTGGAGATTTTAATATTCTGCCAATTCTCATTTACTACTGAGAGAAATNTGCTGCGATTCATGGGGTCGCAAAGAGTCGGACACGACTGAGCAACTGAACTGACTGACTGGAATACAGAAAGAAACACTTCTATACTTCGTGTTCCATTCTGAATATGTTTGTAGCGGTTTGAAAATATGTTTATAGTACTCTTCCCTTTAAGACATGGAGTCTTTTAATGATGAACCCCTTGCGATGAATCCCTCTCCTTGGGTGTGATCTGCACTTAATGACTCACTTCTAATAAGCAGAAGCAAGGGAAGAAATGGTGTGCCACTGTAGATTCCAGGTCATGAAGGCTGTTGTGGCTTCCTCCTTGCTCTCTCTTGGATCATTCACTCTGAGGGAAGCCATCTGCCGTGATGTGAGGACCCTCAAACAGCCTTGTGTAGAGGCCTGTGTGCAGGGCTCTGAAGCCTTCTTTCTCTCTCCATGTGAGGGAGCCTTCTTGGAATAAGTCCTTCAGCCTCAGTTCAACCTTCAGATGAAGCAGCCCCAGCAGAAAGCTAAGCTATTAATACATCCTCATGAGAGCCCTGTTAACCCAGTAACACTTAGATAAATTGCTCCCAGACTTCTGACTCTCAAAAATTGTGGGNTTCTTTCTCTCTCCATGTGAGGGAGCCTTCTTGGAATAAGTCCTTCAGCCTCAGTTCAACCTTCAGATGAAGCAGCCCCAGCAGAAAGCTAAGCTATTAATACATCCTCATGAGAGCCCTGTTAACCCAGTAACACTTAGATAAATTGCTCCCAGACTTCTGACTCTCAAAAATTGTGGGGATCTGTATTTTTTTTCCCCAGGTAGTAGGAACCTTGTATTTCCAAAAAAAAAAAAAAAAAAGAATTAAAATCAGTAATGAAAAGAAAAAAAAAACCTTTTTGTTTTTCCTTTTCCTTACCAAAAAGAAGGAAAGATTGTTGAAAGGATCCAAGATTTTTTTTTTTTTTTAAACACTACCTGGAAGAGATCATTGCTTCTGGGCTGTGCAAATACTGAAATGGATGGTTGTTCATTCACTGGTTCTTAGTTTTACTTACATCCTGTATAAACTAAAATTCCTTTTAGGAATCCTAAAGTGTATGGAAATTTACTTTGATGCCTAGAAATTCTCAAATGCTCTAGTGTATCAAACATCATTTGGCAAGGTATATAGTATATGCTCATTTATTTCTTTAATGATGCTGCTGTATTTCTTTCAAGGGATAGCCATCTCAGATGTTTTTTAAGAATAAAATTTTATGCTTTGGGTAACCACATAATAACCTTAATATCAGTCATGTTTTACAAGGGAAAAAAATTAATGCTAGATTATTTATGACTAAAATGATATGTTACTTAAAATTTCATTTCTAATTTCTATTAAAAAAACAGAAGTAGATTTTCTTGGCATAAGAAACAGTGTCCAAATTCACATTTTACTTTTTTTAATCTTGATGTTTGCATTAGTGATTTGTCCACCCATGTTTCTCTGAAATATTTTAAAAACATGCATTTACCTGACCTCATCTGTTAGGCTAGGAGGGTTAACTTTAAAAACTGGATTTAAAAATATTTTGTGTTCAGGTGTATAAAATTATATGCCCTGAAAAATGTTCATAATTGGTTAGTTATGCCTGCATTTAGGGCTTCCCAGGCGGCACTAGTAGTAAAGAACCTGCCTGCCAATGCAGGAGACATAAGAGACTCAGGTTTGGTCCCTGGGTTGGGAAGATCTCCTGGAGGAGGAAATGGCAACCCACTGCAGTATTCCTGCCTAGAGAATCCCATGGACAGAGGAGCCTGGCAGGCTACAGTCCATAGGGTTGCAAAGAGTTGGATGTGAATGAAGCGACTTAGCACCCATTTAACCACTTATGTTTTCAAAATAGGAAACTGTTGCTGGCAAAAAGCTGACTTTATTACTAAAGTTCAGTTGTTTAAAACGTTCACATGAGACATTAGAATTAGTGGTTTGCTCAGATTCCATATTGTTTGGGGAAAAAAAATAGATCATCACTTGCTATGGACTAGCAAAATCAGATCTGTATTTTAACTTAATTGATTTTGTCTCTTAAAAAATGGTGATTCTTCTGTTTACCCTAGAATAGCCTTTTTAAAATATGGTGCTTGATTTCAGTCAAAATGGATACATTTTTCTCCCCATCCTATTCCTCTACCGTCTTAGGACCACCTGGATCATTCTCATTTATATATGTTAAATTCAAACTGTGAGTCTGCTGCCCCCTTAAAACAATAGAGCTAACAACGATTTTCAAATCTTTCAAAGCGTGATCTATTTGTGATATTGACATGTGTATGTGCTCAGTCATGTTTGACTCTTTGCAAACCCATGGCCTTGTAGCCTGCCAGTCTCCTCTGTCCATGGATTCTCCAGGCAAGAGTACTAGAATGGATTGCCATTTCCTGCTTGAGGGGATCTTCCCAACCCAGGGATCAAACCCAGGTCTCCTGTGTCTTATTGAATGGGGATCCTAATTCACAGAACCATCAGCAATGGCAGCCAGCAAAGTACTGGGCTAATTCACATGTGCCATGAGCCTGTGTCGTTACCTGGAGCATTAGAGTCCTCTGAAGACTGTCTTCACTTCTTGGAACAAAAGCAACAGGCTGCAGTTTTAACTGAAGTTAATGGCTTTTACCTGTCCTGCCAGTAAGTGTTCAATAGATTTTGGTATTATTTTGACAGACCAGCCTCAAAATCTTACAATGTTCTCACCAACCTTTAAAAATGACAAGATAGTATAGTATGAAAGGTATTTGGAAAAAGTAAAATTTATGATCCTATAATTCAGTGAAAAGTTTTAAGATGATAAATGTATTCTGCTGAAAAAAAAAAAACCCAAATATTGCATATTAAATTGAGATTTTGTTACAAGTCCTATTAAGTTTTTGCCCAAAAAGTTGTTTGCATCAGTAGCTAAATTCTCTATTCATTGTAATTTTTGAGTCATTGAACCAATGATAGTGCTTAAACACTATGTATGTGCCTGTGTACTCAGTGGCTTTAGTCATGTCCAACTCTCTGCGACCCCATGGACTGTAATCTGCCAGATTCTTCTGTTCATGGATTCTCCAGGCACAAGTACTGGAGTCGGTTGACATGTTCTCTCCTCTGAGAGATCTTCCTGACCCAGGGATCGAACCCATGCCTGCTGTGTCTCCTGCATTGGAGGCAGAGTCTTTACCGTTCACTGCAAGTTACAGGGAAAGACGAAATGAGCTGATTTTCTTATGAAGTGTCAGCTCTAGGTCCTTGGAAATGTGCAGTGCCTGACTATTACTAAAAAGAATATATAACATTTATTAGGCACTTACTACATAGCCTGGCTGTTCTAAGCACTTTTGACATATAGCCTTAGCTCATTACTACTAGGTGATAATCTGTTGAAGACTCCTGCATGGGAACAAGGTGGAACTGAATTACCTCTAAAATCCCTTTCACCGCTGAGATTTAGTGAATCCATGATTTATTACCTAGTGCTTAATGAAATAGGAAGTAGAGCTATAAGGATCAAGGTGATTTTTCCATATTCAAGAAGGCAAAATGCATAATGCTGTCTGTGTTCCTTTGGGGTTAGTGTATAATTTTGAAGAAAATGTGCTATATTTTTCCAGAAAGGTTCACACAAAGCACATACAGATTAGAAATACTTCTACTATTTCATGCTAGTTTTCAAGCCCTCCATGAGTCCCAAAATATAGTAATAAATTCCTTTTTTAAAATAATATCTAACAAAATTATGTATTATGTACTACAATTGTATCATGTACTACGTACTACGATTAAGCCATATAAGTTTTATCTGGTTATAAATTAACTCAGAGTAATAAACTTGTTCCTTTCCTTTTTTCTTTCATTTTTAGCAGAAGAGTGGTTACAAATTTGACCTCAAAAAGTGAAATCTAACTAATAACTTGTGAATAAGTAATAAAAATCTTTGAAAATATATGCAGCCTTGAGAGAAAAGTGTAACAGGGCTTTGTTGTGAAATGTTTAGAAAACACAATTTACCTCACTTTTCTTTGCATTTAGGGTAAAAATAAGTATATTTAGAGTTTTATGGTTTAAAAAAGTGTGTTGAGATTGTATTTCCCCCTTCTAAGTTTTACAGAGGTAAAGGAATTCTACAATGATTTCTCCAGTTAATAAATGCCTGCTTTTGTATACATTCTACTTTTATAAATTTCTGCAGGGAATCTACAGGTGAATCTTCGTTTTGCTTTGAACAGTCTTTTAACTTTTCTTATTTCTTTAGAAATACTTGAGTTGCTTTCCAAGTGTAGTTCCAAATCTAAAAACCTAGTCTGTGAGTATTTTCAGTTAATTAGAATACAACGCACAAATACGATCATCTTATCAGCCTTAATTCCATGTTACTGAAATGTGATATTGAGCACCGATTAGGGATATGACTGAAGACCTCATATTCAGCCATTTTTGTAGTTTTTTAATCTCATTATTTGTTGATGCTGTTTCCATCTATTAATCATACTATATAAATATATATATATACATTTTTTTTCTTCTTCTTCTTTGATTTAACGCCAAGTAATACTGGCTTGTGTGTATGTTAGTCACTCCAGCCGTGCCTGATTCTTTGCAACCCCGTGGACTATAGCCCGCCAGGTTCCTCTGTCCATGGAATTCTCCAGGCAAGAATACTGGAGTGGGTTGCCATTCCCTTTTCCAAATGCTGGTTTGAGTTTAAAAAAAAGAGAGATTTTTTTAAATAGAGGGGACTCATATAGGATTGGAGGGGTATTTAAGTATATCCAGTCTCATGATAAATGGAACTTTTGCCAATGTGGTTATATGTTGAGATTCACGGAACTTTAGGGAACCAGAACGTATTTGCAACTAACTACAGAGACAACTAACTGTAATTCCTTATGTAAATTTTAGAATGACATGTATTTTTAAAATGAATTTCTTAAAAAATTCTTGAAAATACCATATTTGAGGTTCATTTATCTCATGTGCATATAAGAAAAAAAATGTATAAATGATGTTCCCAACTTCAGTCTTTATTTCTAATCTTCATTAGCTTTTTGATAGAATTAGCACCACTTGACCAAGAGCTGGGCTTAGCTCACTCAAGCTGAACTCTGGCCTGGCCGTGTGGAGTGGCGAAAAGGAGCTTTTCTTCATCTCTTTCTCTGAGGTGTGGTTCTGTTTACTTTGGAAAGAAAAGATACAAGTATCTCCTAAAGTGGATTAGACATGGCAAGACAAGATGATACATTTGCACTATAAACTCCCAAGCAGCTGTGAGAAGGCCTTCTGTGTGAAATTTCTTACCTTCTTAAAAATCTTGATAGAGTTGTAGCTAAGCTCTTAACAGTCAAAAACAAACTGCCAATGAAGTTTATTTTCTTTTTTGCTGAGTTTTCTGGACCATTGTTCCGCTTGAGGGGCCCTGTTTGTTAGTTTTGGCTCGGGGACTTCTCTTCCTTCAGGGTAAGCTCTCCTTAGGCACTTGTACAAGTCGGTACTCAGGGGCTGCTCACAGTTTATTCACAGCCCCGGCTAAAGCATAATTCAACTGCATGACTTCCTGTCTCAGAGGAGGGGGTGGCCGACAAGGGGCTTTGTATCAGTAATATAAAAATATAATGGATTTTGTGGAAAACTGGGACATTTTTGTTTGTTCTCATAAAAGATTCCTGCTGGAAGTTTTATTTTAAAGTTGGCTTTTATTTTTTTTTTTTTTTTGCTGTGACTTACATGGATCCTGATCTGATTTTCTGCTTTCACGGCCTTTTTTGAAAAAAATCTAAAATATTTAATTCAACATTAGCTGTGCTTACAAGCTACATAGCAGAATAAAATCACATTACAAACATTGTAGTATTAGATTTTATCACCATTTATTTCTTCTAGCCTGTCCAGGGATTTCTTCATGTTCAGTAGAACTAATTTGCAGTCAGACACTGAGGTCTTCTAGAAGGCCAGCAGGCTCCAGAAATTAATTTATCCAAATAACCGATCCCTCCTAGGCCAACCATAGAGGGACACCAGAATGGCCTAAGCAGGCAGAGCCTCCTTTTGAAGTCTGGAATGTTTTGACTGACTTGAAACAGGCGGCTGGAATGAAAGGATAATTTTCAATGACCCAGGGGATTTTTTTTGCCATTTTCAAATATTAGGTAAAACAAAGAGAAATTGCCTGCTCTAATTTAGAAAGACTTAGTAATCAGGAAGGCGACCAGACTGAGAATAAAGTTCCAAGGTATAGATATATATATAGCAGAAGCTTATTTACTAAGCTTAAATTGCTGGCAAAAATCAAAATTATACCCTTTAAAAAAAACCTCCCAGGGATGTATTTAAGTAAGTATCTCTGCATTTTCATCACCTATACCTGTATTATTTTCTTAGTATTAAAAAAGAAGAGAAAGTTAATTGCTTTGATTTATCACCAGCTAAAAATAGTGCCATTATAATCTTAATTTTATTAAACAAACAGGAGGTTGTAATTTAAATTAGCCTACTCTACTAAATTGGTTTACAAGAAGCACTGAGTAGATATTTCATATTTGTCAAATTTTCAAAACATTAACAGAATTTAAGGTTATTAATCCTCTAAAGCAAACTGTCACATTAGCTGAAGCGTAGGAGAATCCAGGTATAACAAATGATTTTTGATGACCAGGTCAGAGGAGTAGATCAAAGTCATTTTGAAGAGATTTCTTCCTTATACTCTAGTTAAATATTTATTGTTGCCTAAGAAAAAATACCTTTTCTGGTTTTGGTGAAAAAAATAAATTAAAAGTAGGATTTGGTAACTAAATAACTGCACTGTAAGACAGAAATAGGAAATACTTCTTTTCACACAATACATTCTTTGCACATGTATTATGCCTGTAACACTGTTATGCATGTAGTATGTGCAATCTTGCACATAATATGATAGCATTAGTTAGGAAAAAGGATTAAATAAAACTTGTAATCTAACAGTTCTGGATACTAGGAGATGCCAACTGGTTTTAAGAATTTAAGCTTTATTTTACAGTTTTGGAGATGTACAAAGTAATTTAGGTACTGGTGCAGTCACAAGGATGCCAATCCTGTTTCTGACACTTGGTCACTCTAACACTGGCAAAGTATGTCTTGAATTAATTTAATTTAAAAACAAACTGTAATTTTATTGATTTTGATTTGTTTTCAGGCTTGTTTGCTAGTTTTGAATTGGGGTGATTGAAACTCTACATTCTCATTACTGAAGCTGTCAAAACTTTTCCTCTAAGTTTCATCTTTTTGTACCAGTTTTCCGTTTTATTGGCAGCCCTTGCAAAGCAAAAGTACGTGATAAATGTAAGAAAAATCTCTGGAGGCAGAGTGGTATAATGGAAGGTGTCATTCACATTATTTTGGGGTGTTACAGAGAGAAAACAGTATTGTCATTCACCTTTATGCCATCTTCAAGTTTTTCTTTTGGCCACTAAAATTCTGAGTTAAAAATTGTCAGCTCTTTAGTAAGTTGTGGGAAATAGATTGTGGAAAAGAAAGTAATTGAGAAGTTTAAGTAATAGTTGACTGGAGGCCAGCAATGTTGATGAATTTAAGTGGAAAGGGGAGTTAAGCTATCTTTGGTAGTAAGAACTAAGGCTACGTAAGAACATGGTAGAGATTTGAGAAATGTGTGCAGATGAAAATGTAGGAGGATAGGGGAAGGAGGGATTGGGATGAACTGGGAGATTGGGACTGACATATATGTACCACTGACACTATGTATACAATAGAGAACTGATGAGAACCTACTGTATAGCTCAGAGAACTCTACTCAGTGCTCTGGGGGACCTAAATTAAAATTAAAAGAAGAGGAGAGATATGTGTACATATAGGTGATTCACTTTTCTATAACATAACATTGTAAAGCAATAACAATTAATTGTAAAAGAAAATGTAGGAGGATAATTAGGAGATAATAGTTGCTTATGGGTTTCCCTGGTGGCTCAGTGGTAAAGAACCTGCCTGCCAGTGCAGGAGACACAGGTTTGATCTCTGGGTTGGAAGGATCCCCTGGAGTAGGAAATGGCAACCCACTCCAGTATTCTTGCCTGGGAAAAGCAATGGACAGAGGAGCCTCGTGGGCTACAGTCCATGGAGTCACAAAAGAGTCAGACCCAACTTGGCAACTAAACAATAGCAAGTTGCTTATACTAGAGGACTACATTGAAGAATGTGTATTATCCTTTGAGACATGGGAAAAAAATAGAATTTCTAATTTTGCCCTTTTAAAAAACATATCTTGTGTGGATTTTATATGTAATATATTAGTAAAGCACTGTCTGAATATAATGTGTGTAGATATGTGTTGCTCTTTTTTAAAAAAACTGATCAAGAATTAATGTTTAAAAGCTGTTTGGGAGAACTCCAAAGCAAGCCTTCCTAACCAAGAAACCTTGACAAGCCACTGATACAACCCCACCTATAGAGAGGAAATTACATAATAANATGTGTGTAGATATGTGTTGCTCTTTTTTAAAAAAACTGATCAAGAATTAATGTTTAAAAGCTGTTTGGAAATGGTTAATTTTGATAATAGCTTTATATGCTTCATCCCACATATTTTCCATTAGGAATCAATGATTGTGCATGTTGATTGGAAATTTAAATAATTGAAATATGCAACTACTTTATGCTCATGATTAATAAATGAATATAGGTATTTTCAATTTGGAGATAAATATTTTGTATTTTTCTCTGTGTTTTGAACAACATATCTCAATGGGATTAGTCATATTTTATGTTTAAAAAGTAATACTATACTATTTTTTAATTAATATCATTGTCATGTGAATGTGTGTCATGTTTACATATAATAATGAGGAATACTGAGTTAAAGGTAGTTAATCATTTCTTTAAAATTAAACTAATGGACTTCATAATAGCTTTATTTTTCTCAACACTATTCATAGATTTGTCTCTTCTTCCCAAATTACTATAACTTTGACTTCTGGATAAATAACACTGTAGGTAGTTGAACTGAAGTGAAAGTGTTAGTCGCTCAGCAGAGTCCAACTCTGCAACTCCATGTAGCCTGCCAGGCTCTTCTGTCCATGGAATTCTTCAGGCAGGAACACTGGAGTGGGTTGCCATTCCCTTCTCCAGGGGATCTTCCTGACCCAGGGATCGAATCTTGTTCTGCATTTCAGGTATATTCTTTACTGTCTGCAGGGAAGCCCTGCTGCTGCTGCTGCTGCTAAGTCGCTTCAGTCATGTCCGACTCTGTGCGACCCCATAGACGTCCTCCTTGGTAATAAAAGGCTTAGTGAGGATGGGCTGCTTTTTTCCCCCTAAATATGTAAAAGATTTTCATGTAGAAAAGGAGTTCGTCTTAGTAGGTTTAACTACAAATGACAGAGGATCAAAAGTTCCGTTTTGGACAGTTTAAGAGGTTTTGCAGATCTGTGGGCAATTTCTGTGCACAGCTTGAAAATTTGGATGTGGGTTTCTATTAATAGAATGGACTGGCCTAAAAGTACAGACTTGGGGTCATCAGCAAGTAGAGGATACTGAAGACATTATGGGAGGTAACACAGGACAAGTGTGTTGAGAAAGAAAAGGACCAAACGAGACAATTTAGAGGGATATAAGATTCAAGGAGAGGAGGGGGAGCCAAGTATAAGATCTGAGATGCAGCTGGAGAGGTAGATGAACCAGAGATAGAGAACTTGCAGAAGAGGGATAGTCAATGGTGCCAGGTTCCTTTGAGGGATTAAGATGTATAAGTACTGAAAGATATGTAATGGACAACACCCCGTTAGTCCTAGTGGCTTTATGAAATAGTGAAGGGTGAAATACAGATTACTTTTGTTGATAAATAAATGGAAATTGAGATACTATGATTCAACCTCCCTTACCAGCAGCTTGGCTGAGTTGGGAGAGAGATTTAAGTAGAAGGAGATGGATGGAGGAGGATTTTTGGAGGTGAAGGTGTCTATGCAGGGGCCCATCCTTCTGATCCTAAACTCCCTCCAGAGTTCCTCCTTGCCTCTCCTCGTATGTCCCTCCTTTTCAGAGAGCATAGTACTATAGGAAATGGGAGAAGTATTTTAAAAAGCTATATTTTTAGTCACAGGATATTTATATTTGCTAGTAGCAAATAATCATTTGCATGTTACTGGCTGAGGATCAACTTGGACTAAACATCATGGTTCTAAAAGTTATACTTTTTTCTCTTGAATTCATGTATTCGGTGCCCACTTCTCAGCCTGACAGAAGCCTCCTCCTCCTCCTGTTCTGAAGTCAAAGGCCAACCCTTCTGTGAACTCTGCTTTGGTAACATCAACTCATTGGATTCTCTCTTCTGTGATCCTTTAAGAGCTCTACTGTGGTTATTAGTAAGTTGATTTACAGCTAGCTGTTCACACATCTCTCTTCCAATGAGCTCACAGAGGAGCACCTGTCCTGTGTCTTAATCACTAGCCTATCATGTTGCCTGGCACTTAGTGGTTACTCAGTCCATGTTGCTTGAATGAATGAATGGATAAGGAAAGATGTGAGAAAAAACAAGCCACAAGTATTGGGAGAGGCACCAAAATACTGTCTTTGTGGCTGTAGGTTTTTTTATACTCCTGATACTTACCTGTGTATAAATAGCTAATGACCATCATGACCAATAAAGAGTGGCTGATTATTACAGTTAATTGGGATCATGTTTTTACACCATGATCCCTGTTTATTCAAAGTAGGAATGTACTTTATTTATTAATCTCAGCCTTTTGAAAAGAATATGTTTGTGTATATAATATGTCAAATAGAGACATACTTAGCTTATTACAGTCATCATTAGTTGTCAAGAATGAGAAACAAAATTAAAATTTCAAAGGGAACTTTGAATTGCAAACTGTTCTGTACTCTAAATACTATACAATTATAGTTTTAATAGAGGCTATAACACTCAGTGGACCGTAGTTGGAAAGTTTTGTTTGCTTTTAATTCTTTACAGTGTTTACTGCCACAGCATAAGAATCGTCAAAGAGAGTGAAGTACAGATTAGTGTAAAAAAAGGCTTGGGTTAAGAAATGTTTTGCATAATTTTCTGTTTTCTTTCATTTCTTCTAAACTTGGCACTTTCCTGTCATGGTACTGTCCTGGTATAAACTGCATCAGTAGTAAAAAGGTGCTGGTGCATAATTAATTAGCTTGTTATTTTGATGTTGTTTGGATTCAACTTGATTGTGAACTTGTGGTTAAGTGCATACTTTTACAAAGCCAGCAACTGAACACTTCATTTGTTCTAAAAGGATAAATGAGATTAATTTCTCTTAGACTTAATATCCAGGCTTTGGGAAGGGGAGGATTGTTGAGGGAGAGCATGGCCTTCAGGTCATGTGACTTGAGTTCTCATTTGGCCATTGTCATTCACTGGCTTTATGACTCACATCAAGTTACTCATCTGGCCTTCCTTGTTCAAAAAATAAACTAGTAAAATGTTATGGAGTTGCAAGAAATACATGATAGAGTAGTTGGCCTCTGGTAGCTACTCAACTAGTTGGCCAGTCTCTTTCTTCTAAAACAATTCTTTTCTGCTTTCTTTTATTCAACACTAACTATAAGTACATCATTGTTCTTTTTTACCTTGCTGCCAGATAGGATGACTCAAGGCAAGTTTAGTGCTGATAATGGAGAGTTGTCTTATTCTAGGTCTTAGTATCGTTCCCTGCTTTTTTGTCTATTTTATTCATTTATGTGTCTTTAAGTTTTCAAAGGCTGCTCTATTTCTATACGAATAGTACATTGAAAATGAAACTTCCTGATACAGAGAAAAGCTATTTAAAAATAAAGCAAGTCACCTGGATTACCTGCTACTGAGAAATAACCATTGATAATAAAAGATATATACCATTCCAGACTTTTCCTGATGCATATGTGCAGACCACACACCTTTCTTCAACACTATTATCCCTCCACATAAAGAGAACTTTTTTATAATTCATACAAAAAATTAGAAACTACCTTCATACAAAGAAAAGAGGATAAAAATTAGCCCACTTCTCCCTTTCTCTCTCATCAATTTTTGCTAGCTATTCTTTGGACATTGTCAAGATTTATAACAATATCTTATGAAAATCCTAATAGCTGTTTAATCTCAAGTACTGAATATTCTTTACTATCTCAATGAGTCTAGTGTTTATTACACTTTTTTGTTTGTTTTGAAATTTTTAGTACAGTGAATTTTCAAGAACCATTCATGGGGTGCTATGTTCCCTGATTTTGTGCTCTCTACACATTGCAATCATGGTCTTCTCTCATAGCTGTAAAATAGTTGGTTTCCTTACCCATGTGGGATCATGTCTGACTTTGGCTTTTTATTGCTTACATCTGGTAGTGATGCTGGAATATAGTAGGTACTCAAACGATATTTAGTGAAATGAAGAATAGCTCAACAAATTAGTTCAGTCTGCATGAGGACGTGTTGAAGGTTTCTCAGTAGGAAATTAAACTCTCAGTTTTTTAGCACCATTAATCTGGCTTTTATGGACAGGGTAGTTTACAGAGACTTAGTGAAGAAGACTCCTTAGGAGACTGTTAACAATAGTGGGTGAGATATGAAGATGAACTCAACATATTCTTCAAAGATGTCAAAACAGTTAGAATGAAAAGAAAGGAAGAGATGCAAGACTTATTACAAAGAAAGAATGAGAGATCTTGATGAATAGTTGGGATGTCTTTAGTCACTTAGTTCTTCAGCTAGGGAAACTCCTTTTCTCCTATTGATATATTTAAATTTAAATATTTATGTTCAATTAAAAACCCATCATCAGTTAGCTTATGCCACNATTCATAGTTCACGTATTGCTGAAGCCTGGCTTGGAGAATTTTGAGCATTACTTTACTAGCATGTGAGAAGAATGCAATTCTATGTAGAATTTGCTTCTCCTTCTAGGTCTGGAGGGCTTCCCAGGTGGCCCTGGTAGTAAAAAACTTGCCTGCCAATGCAGGAGACATAAGAGATTTGAGTTGGATCCCTGGATCAGGAAGATCCTCTGAAGAAGGAAATGGTAATCCTCTCCAGTATTCTTTCCTGGAACATCCCATGGACAGAGGAGCCCGGTAGGCTATAATCCATGGGGTCAGAAAGAGTCGGACATGACTGAAGTGACCTAGCGTGCATGCTAGAGCTGGAGGAAGACATCTTGTATTTATCTAAATTAAACTTGAACAACAACCTGGTTCCTGTTTGGGAGAATAATGGATACTTTGATCAGCAGGAGGCTTCCAAGATCATGGGCCAATCCTGGTTTGAAGGTGATGGACACTTAGAGTCCAATGAAAGGTCATTCTTTTTTAATATATATTTTTTAGCTCTTCTCATGACTACAATGTAGTCTCTGATGATTCACTCATTGCTACCTTTTTACCAAACATATAAGTTGTATATACTGTAACAGACATATGCAACTGACCTCCTGGAGGAGGTAACGGCAACCCGCTTCAGTATTCTTGCCTGCTAGAGAGTCCACGGAGTCACACAGAGTTGGACACGCCTGAGCACGCACACATGTAACCGACATAAAGATTGATTGCCTTGCTATAGAAGAGGTCTTCCTTGATTTCTCATCTGGTCTTTGGGACTATCTTTCTTCCTCACATGTGGAGAGATCCCGAGAGCACCCCTGCGTTGAGCCTCTCTAGCCACATACTCTGGTAGACTGCTTCAGTAGCTAATTCTCATAAGCCTTATGTCCACTGAACAATCAGCATTCCTGGAATGAATGTCATGGTGTCTTCCTATCTGCTTCTTTGTTTTTTACCCACTGCTTCTCAGCTGGTGTGAAAACATCCATAAGAGTTCCTAGACCAGGTTAACCACAGTGGGAAAAGAAAAAGTTTGAAAGCAATTCTGCTGTTAATGCGAGAATATTTTGGTACTAATATGCAATATCTCCTTCATGGGTAAGAGAATGTGTTGTGATTGAATTTTAATGGGTGGCCTTTCTACCTTTTTTTTGGTGTCTTTTCTAGGTTTCTCGCATTAGAAAAGGTAAAAGAGGTAAACAATGTGGGATAGATACCAGATTTTTCTTTTTTTCTGGTTCTTGAAAGTTTAATAGACCAACAATAATTGGTGGTAATTGACTGATACCATTGGTTTCCCTGTGGCTCCCTGGAAAGACTGTGTGGTAAAAGATTTAAAGACAGAGGATAAAATTTACGGCCATTTTGAAGTTTCTACAACTCTTTTAGGCCACTAAGGTACCATTTAGTAAATTAGTGTTTTGTTGATGAATTTTAGTTCCAGAGGTTAGTTCACAGAATAAGAGAAATTGGCTTAAAACACTGAAGAAATCCTGATATATTCTCTCTGTGGGTAACTGTAACTTCTAAATTACAGCAAGCTTAAGTATTTCAAATTAGAAACAGAATATTGTTTTCCTATGAATATTTAACACGGTTTGAGCTATAATATTTCAGTTAGATATAAATAGAAATAACAACTCAGTTAATTAAGCAATTTGAAGATCCCTTCCTGTGTTAGAACCTGTTTTCGGTATCAGGGTATAATCTGAATGAATTAAGTGCAAAGACCCATAATACAATGATTTGCATAAGGCTGCCAACAAAAATAAACCTGGCTGTGATTAAGGCTATGACAATGGTGTTAGCTTAGCCATTCAGGCTCATGGAAGCATGCAGAACAAGAGCAATTAGATTCACAAACTGATTTATTACATGGGCTGCAGGTGTTGAGTTTTATGGGAATTGGGGATTATCAGACTTGCTTCTATTATTTCACTTTAGTTATATGGCCTTTTCTTAAAAATCATTCATTGGAACATTAAAAAAAAATTCGACTGTCTAAAAACAAGTTAATTTGACTTAAAAATGTAAAAATCTTGGTTTGAGTTTCAGTAATGTCAGCACAAAACCAGTGGTTAGAAATAATAATTCAATTCTTACCCATCACAAAACTTTACTTTTCAGTCAACAGTATGTACACCGCACTTGCAGGCAGTTGCTGATGGGAGTTGGGAGGGGGTGGGAAGAGATCTCCTGGCAAGGCATCTCCATTAACAGTGGGAGTTGAAAGGGAGCTGTAGGATATTGCCCCATCACGAGGGAAGGCCACTCAGATTCACTAATTGTTGAATCATGTGTGTTACTTGAATGGATTTTTTTTAACAGGGAACTTCTGAGGGGTAAATTATGGTAGGGAAGAAAAAATAGCCAAAAATAAGAATGTTGACTTAAAACTAAATATAAATGTTAGTAGTTATGATAATTCCTAGAATTAAAATTTTGTTGGACTCTCAAAATAAATTTCACAGCAAATCAGAGCTATTGCCACAGCTTGTTTGCTGTTATTTTTCTTGTGGAAGGAAAAATAACATCATTGTAGCCACACTGTGGTAGTAATTTTGAATATTTCAAGCATTTTTTTGAAAAAAAGATTTACTTTCAGGGCAGTTAGATTTTAGAGAACTGTTAATGTTTATCTAATATGTGGATTTTCCTTTTCTCAATTTCCCTTTTTTTTTAAAATAGGATAAAATTTGCAAGGTCATCAGGTTCAAGTTGGTGGTTTGCCTGAGTATATTCTGTATCGTGGTATCTTCCAGAAGCACAGAAAATATTCACGAGCTACTTGGGAATTTTTGATTGCTGTGTTTGTAAATACAGTATTGCTTTGGCCTTAAGAAATGGGATGAACCTTATTACAAGTTTCAAAACTCATGGTTCAGTTTTTGTCTGTGAACTTGTTTAATGAATCTTTTATTGAATTTGGCTTAAACATATTCACATATGTGTTTCTCATGGTTAATTCTGTTATTTACAGGGTGTTTTCCTTCTACATTCTTTAGATTATAAATGCTTGACTTAAAGCAGCTGTGTATTCGCTTCCCTGGTAACCCTTGGCATGTAAGGCTTGCTTTAGGCCTTGTCTTCATTTACCTTTCACCAGATTTCAAATGTGCAGCATTTTTCTTGCACTGTTTGAAACTGAGCAAATTATTCACAAATGTTATATAGTGATTGAAGTTAATGGTCTACTTTTCTTAAAATTATTTTGCCTCTGTTCTTTACTCACAAGAATACTGATTTTGGCTAGGTTATATATTGTTGAGGCCACAAGAGTAATTTGAATGCAAAAGTAAAAAGAATTTGTCTTAATAACCTATTATTCATTATGTCTTCATTTGGATAATATAGCATTTGGATAACATTGCTGAAATTGGTTAAAATAATGCATTGATTAAATGGAGGGAAAGATGTATATAATCTAAAGAAATCAGCAAACTAGAACTCTTAAGAGAATTAACATTACAGTATAAAGCATTTCTGTTTGCAAGGAACCAACAGTTTTTATAATTTTATGATTGCCTTAAAATTTTGTTGTTTCTGAGGTTTGTTTGGAATTTGTGAAATGAAGCACTGTCTAATTTCAGATCTACAAAGCCAAGCTTTGGAATTATGTGCAAAGCTATTCTACTTGAATACTGTAGTTATAATATATAATGAAACTTTTAAAAATTAGACCGAATTTTATTTTGAAATTTTTCGTAATTTATTCAGTCTTATCCTATGTAAACAAAACAGATCTCTTGAAATTCACTACAGAAAGTTTCACTTAGAAAAAATATAATGTACAGTGTATAATGAAACATAATATTTAAAATGTACAAAAGAATGAAAGTACATTTCTCCTCTAGTGGGAATAAAGTGATCTTTATATGTGGTATTGAATAAGAAGGATTTCAGAAAGCTCATATGACACAGTTCTTTATTAGTAGCTAATTCCCTGTAGTCTTTTTACGTAGTAAGAAAGGTGCAGATTCCTTATGGACAGTTTTGTCATTTGTATACTAATTAGATTACTATTTACTTGATAATCTGTGCTGTGCTGTGCTGTGCTTAGTCACTCAGTCTTGTCCAACTCTTTGCAACCCCATGGATTGTAGCCTGCCAGGCTCCTCTGTCCATGGTGATTCTCAAGGCAAGAATACTGGAGTGGGTTGCCATGCCCTCCTCCAAGGGATCCTCCTAACCTAGGGGTTGAACTGAGATCTCCCACATTGCAGCCAGATTCTTTACCATCTGAGCCACTAGGGAAGTCCAATTTGATCATCTACAATGGTATAATTCTGGGCCTTTTAGCTGTGAAGGGAGCATATTCGGCCATGGATGTAGTGTGGGGAGGCTGTTGAGTGTTAGAAACAGCAACACTGTGAGTAGCAGAAGAGCTAAATGTAAGTGTGTGTTAGTCACTCAGTTGTGTCCAATTCTTTGTGACCCCAAGGAAGCCTGCCAGGCTCTTGTCCATAGAATTCTCCAGGCAAGAATACTAAAGTGGGTTGCCATTTCTTTCTCCAAGGGATCTTCCCAATCCAGGGATCGAACTCAGAAGAAATGGGACCAAATGACTGTTTAGGTTTCTTTTAGAGCTAATATTTTGACACTCTACATAGGATTGTTTTTTGCAGTCAGTCACTAATTTCTTAATTCTCCAATTATCTGAGTGTCAGAAACGTGATTCATTTTGTGTGACCTCCTTTCCAAGGATCAATGATATCCAAACTTAGTAGCCAGAGGGCTGCATGTATTTTAGCTATCCTTCCCCTTTCTCTTACTGCCCTTTGTATCTGTGGGTTCCCCATTCATGGAATCAACCAAGCAGGGGTTGAAAATATTCGGGGGAAAAAATCCATTAAGTTCCCAAAAGCAAAACTTGAATTTGCTGTGCGCTGGCTATTTACGTAGTATTTACATTGTATTTCTTAGACAGGGCTTCCCTTGTGGCTCAGCTGGTAAAGAATCTGCCTGCAATGCAAGAGACTTGGGTTCGATCTCTGGGTTGGGAAGATCCCCTGGAGAAGGGAAAGGCTGCCCACTCCAGTATTCTGGCCTAGGAAATTCCAAGGACTATACAGTCCATGGGGTCAGGAAGAGCTGAACATGACTGAGCGACTTCCACCTTCACTTAGACAAGTCATATAGAGATTATACAGTATATGGGAGGATATGTGTAGGTTATATGCAAAATATACCATTTTATGGGCTTCCCTGGTGGTTCAGACAGTAAAGAATCTGCCTGCAATGCAGGAGACCTGGATTCAATACCTGGGTCAGGAAGATCCCCTGAAGGAGGAAGTGGCAACCCACTCCAGTATTCTTGCCTGAAGAATCCTGTGGACAGAGCATCCTGGTGGGCTACAGTTCATGGGGTCGCGAAGAATTGAACATGACTGAGTGACTAACACTGTCACTCTTTTTCATACTATTTTATGTAAGGGGCTTGAGCATCTGTGGATTTGGGTATCTTGAGGGGTGAGAGGGGTCCTGGAACCAGTACTCCTGGGATTCTTTCTGTAGGACATTTGTACTCTTTTTTCTAGGCAGTGCTTCTTTATAGCATGCAAATCACTTCCTCCATGAAAAGTCTTTAAGTTTTAAGAGAAGGTTACAACCTTTCATGTTGTAGACTGTTTTCTACTTAATTTTTGCTTCTAAAAGTTATTTCCTAAAAATAAAAAAAGTTATTTCCTCAAGCTGTTAAAACTTTTCACTGAGTTTTAAACCACATTAAAACATAATTATATAATAGTTTCTCAAAGAAGATTAACTTTGTAAACTTTCTAAATCATACCCTTCTCTCATATACATGCCATACAGTATACATTATATGTATATATACACATATCATATGCATATATATGTCATATGTACATATACCAGTCCATCAAATATTTAAAGTATTTCCATGTTTCCTAAATACATTGATACTGGTATAGCCAATATTCCCAACATTTATAATATACCTAAATTATCTGTTTATAAACAACCAATTTTCTAATTACTTCATTAAAAACATAAATTGTAGAAGCTTTTATGGTTTTGTTTACTGTGTAGAAAAACATTCACACAAAGAACCAGTAAGGCTTAATTCTGAAATGACTATTCCAGCATTATCTACCCCATGGTTACTTCATTAAGCAAATCAAGAAATCGTGTCAGTCAGTTTGGATGGTGCAGAAGAATCTCCCTTCAGGAAGTCTTGTGGTCAGTGGGCAAAAATGGCAACCAGCTTCTCAAAAGCTGAAGGCATTATTATGTACTAAAGGTCACCCACAACTTTTATAATAGAGGGCCAGCTGTGTAAACTGCAAGATGTTGTCAAAAGGAAGTGCCAAGCAAAACTCTGGTGCTGTTTGCTGACTGTGCTGAAGGGCAGAGAAGCTAAATTCTTGCCCATAGTTTAGAAAACTGTCAGGATGAGGGTAGCCTCTGGGAGGTGCCTCCATCCCAGGGCCTGGGATCCAGTCCTAGGGATCACGTTGGGCCCCGCACCTTCATCCTCAGAAATCTTCCTTAATGACAAGGCCTGGATCCTGCAAGGTTGGATTGGGGAAACAGCTGGGCAGGCTGTGCTCCTAACTGGCCTTGTTAAGCCGCCAGTTCTTCAAACCTGGAAGTAATTCTTGAGATGGTTTGGAATCAGCATTGGCTATGATGTGGTTGCAGCATTGTCAACTGAAGTTGATTAAAATACATGTCGTTTTCTATGACACTATAATTAAAATAACCCAATTTCCAAATGGTGTGCAAGCTTTTGCAGGCCTAGAGCAAGAGCTCTTTCATGGTTGAAAAATGTGTTCATACTCTGCACCACAGGATCTGAAACCATTGCCGTTAGCTCTAATTGCACAGAAGCAGTCAAATGGTGCTTGTTACGCCCCTACTTCCTACCTGAAACTGTTCAGAAACTCACACATAGAGCTTAGAGCATATCCAAGGGGGTAAGACCGGAGAAGGCAATGGCAACCCACTCCAGTACCCTTGCCTGGCAAATCCCATGGACAGAGGAGCCTCGTAGGCTGCCGTCTCTGGGGTTGCACAGAGTTGGACATGACTGGAGTGACTTAGCAGCAGCAACAGCAAGGGGTTAAGACAGGCTTTATGTGAAAAGGTTAGTGAGGCAGAGAACAGTATTTAACGGTACTGTCCTCTCTTTTGTTTGTGTCACGTGCATCTATATATTTGTTTTTGCTTGTCTTAAAGCATTTATAGTGGTTGTTACATAGTACAGTAACAGATAGTCCAGTAAGAAAATATAAAGAAACTAAGGTTTGGTGAAAACAAAGCTAGAGGTCAACTGAAGCCAGGGATAAAAGAAGTTAGCAAAGATGAACATTCCAAAAAGTTCCAAAAGACAATGCCTTGAAAAGTAGGGGCAAAGTCAGGGAAGAGTGACTAGTAACTTGATGCAAGTTTTCCCTTTTTTTTTCTGGCTACTAGGAAATTCAGCTTTGGAATTAACAGCATCCATCAGATAAAAGCATACCTTGCTCAAGAGAAACAGCTTGCTTGAAATGAATACTGACAGTTTTCTCTTCTGCTTCTCCATAAAGGGGGAATGGTAGAAAATGTCCTCAGACAACATCATTGTAGTCAAATAGCATCAGATTTCTCTTTGTATCTCACAAAGCCCTTGACATGGATAGGAGATAGCTCTAATGTTTAGTTCAGGATTTCTAATTGGAAGCTAAAGGTACGCAATGAATTTGAGGAGGTGTGGAGATCTGCTTTCAGTCAAGGTTAAAATTGAGACCATCTCAAGAAATCAGCAGTTGGATATTCTTCAGTTAATTTTCATGAATGTCATTTTATGAATCGGGGTTTTTATTACTATTTTGTTGGCTTTTTAAAATTGAGACCTAACATACAGGTAGTGAAGTATGTAAAGATTGAATCAAAGTATAGAGTTTGATGACTAGTTCAGTTCAGTTCAGTCCCTCAGTCATGTCCAACTCTGCAACCCCATGGACTGTAGCACACCAGGCTTCCCTGTCCATCACTAACTCCTGGAGCTTGCTCAAACTCATGTCCATTGAGTCAGTGATGCCATCCAACCATCTCATCCTCTGCCATCCCCTTCTCCTCCCTCCTTCAGTCTTTCCCAGAATCAGGGTCTCTTGCAGTGAGTCAGTTCTTAGCATCAGGTGGCCAAAGTATTGAAGCTTCAGTTTCAGCTTCAGTCCTTCCAATGAATATTCAGGACTGATTTCCTTTAGGACTGACTGGTTTGATCTCCTTGCAATCCAAGGGACTCTCAAGAGTCTTCTCCAACACCACAGTTCAAAAGCATCAATTCTTCAGCTCTCAGCTTTCCTTATGATCCAACTATGACTACTGGAAAAACCATAGCTTTGACTAGACAGACCTTTGTCAGCAGTGTCTTTGCTTTTTAATATGCTGTCTAGTTTGGTCATAGCTTTTCTTCCAAGGAGCAAGTGTCTTTTAACTTCATGGCTGCAGTCACCATCTGCAGTGATTCTGGAGCCCAGCAAAATAAATTCTGTCACTGTTTCCATTGTTTCCCCATCTATTTCCCATGAAGTGATGGGACTGGATGCCATGATCTTCATTTTTTGAATGCTGAGTTTTAAGCCAGCTTTTTCACTCTCCTCTTTCACTTTCATCAAGAGGGTCTTTAGTTTGTCTTTGCTTTCTGCCGTAAATTGGTGTCATCTGCATATCTGAGGTTATTGGTATTTCTTCCAGCAATCTTGATTCCAGCTTGTGCTTCATCCAGTCTGGCATTTCACATGATGTACTATGCATATAAGTTGAGTAAGTAGGATGACAATATACAGCCTTGATGTATTCCTTTCTCAATTTGGAACCAGGTGACTATTTACACATTGGTTTAAAACTGTCTCCCAGATCAAGATTTAGAATAGTTGCAGCAGCTCAGAAAGTCTTTCGTACTCCTGCCCTGTTACTGTTCTGACCTCTGTAAACATTGTTAAGTGGTGCCTCTCAGTGAGCTTCATGTAAATTCATGTGGAATCTACTCTTTTGATTCTTGCTCAATATAGTGTCTGAGATTCATCCCTTTTCTTAATATATAGAAAAGTTGTTTGATATATTGTTGTTCTATATATGTTCTTAATATATAGAAAAGTTCAGTTTTTTTCTTTTCTATAGGTATTCTTTTGTATGAATACATCACAAGTCATTTATCCTTAATGCCATTGATATACATTTGGATTGTTTCTTTTTTAAAATAATGAATAAAGCTGCTCTGGAAATTCCTATGCATGTCTTTTGCTGAACATATGCACTCATTTCTTTCAGGACTGAAATTGCTGGCCAAAGGGAAGATTCATGATTAGATTTTACTGATACTAATAAACAGTACTAAGCCGATACTACTAAACTGTATGTACACTTCCACCAGTAGTGTTGGAGCTTTCCAATTTTTCTACATCTTCATTAACCCTTAGTGTTGTTAGTCATTAAAAAGTTTAGCGGTTCTGATGATTGTGTAGTATTATCTCATTGTGGTTTTAATTTGTATTTCCTTGGTGAGTTGAATACCTTTTCTTATGCCTGTTGGTTATTTGGTTAGTGTCTTTTGCCTAATTTTTAAAAACTGGATATTTTGTCTCTTTATTAATCATTTGTAGTAATCTATATATTCTTAATATGAGTCCTTTCTTGGTTATATGAATTGCAGATACCTTCTTCCAGTCTGTGTCTAGCCTCTGTATTGTCTTACTATTTTTAGATGAACAAAAGATCCTTGAGCTTTTGGAGGACTTGGGCAGAAAAGAGAGGGTTTCAAATAATATTCTCTGGTAAGAACCTATGGTACAGTGTAATGTTATGGTAAAATGCTTAAATTATAGGTACAGGTAGAAAATAGAACAGTGAAGAATAAGGTAGTAATTGTATGGTAGATAAGTATAGGAAAAGNATTTTTAGATGAACAAAAGATCCTTGAGCTTTTGGAGGACTTGGGCAGAAAAGAGAGGGTTTCAAATAATATTCTCTGGTAAGAACCTATGGTACAGTGTAATGTTATGGTAAAATGCTTAAATTATAGGTACAGGTAGAAAATAGAACAGTGAAGAATAAGGTAGTAATTGTATGGTAGATAAGTATAGGAAAAGCGAAGAGGAACTAAAGAGTCTCTTGATGAAAGTGAAAGAGGAGAGTGAAAAAGCTGGCTTAAAACTCAGCATTCAAAAAATGAAGATCATCCCATCACTTCATGGGAAATAGATGGGGAAACAATGGAAACAGTGACAGACTTTATTTTGCTGGGCTCTGAAATCACTGCAGATGATGACCTCAGCCATGAAGTTAAAAGACGCTTCCTCCTTGGAAGAAAAGCTATGACCAAACTAGACAGCATATTAAAAAGCAGAGACATTACTTTGCTGACAAAGGTCCATCTAGTCAAAGCTATGGTTTTTCCAGTAGTCATAGTTGGACCATAAGGAAAGCTGAGAGCTGAAGAATTGATGCTTTTGAACTGAAGTATTGGAGAAGACTCTTGAGAGTCCCTTGGACTGGAAGGTGATTCAACCAGTCCATCCTAAAGGAAATCAGTCCTGAATATTCACTGGAAGGACTGAAGCTGAAGCTCCAATGCTTTGGCCACCTGATGCGAAGAGCTAACTCGTTAGAAAAGAACCTGATGCTGGGAAAGATCAAACGCAAAAATAGAAGGAGGCAACAGAAGATGAGATAGTTAAATAGCATCACCAACTCAATGGACATGAATTTGAGCAGATTCCAGGAGACAGTAAAGGACAGAGGAGCCTAGTGTGCTGCAGTCCATGGGGTCGCAGAGTCGGACACAACTGAAGGACTAACATTTTCACTTTTACTTTTCACACTGAATTTAGAAAACGGCAAGTCAGTTGACACAGTTGGCATCTCTAATACCCGGTCTTTCACCCTTTCCCCAACATGGCCTCGAGACCCCTTTGAGGGAGAGTTTGGGTCTGCAGTGTGGATGTGCTTACCCAGAATCCCACCCTTGCATTCTTTGGAGACTGAAAGAGAAAGAGCACTAGGCCTTCAGATCTGACACTGAGAGTCTGGCCTGGGCTGGGAGCTCCAGGATGCGACCCAGGTGGACTGGCGTAGAGGGGATATCAGGGAAGATGCTGTGAGAGATTCCCTGCACGTGGCCGATATCTTGCCCAATCCTGTCGGTTCTGGGGCTACCTCTCTCGAGAGGAGTCTCGACACAGCAAGCAGAGAAAGTACCCCACAGATTCTTCTCAGATGATTTCCTCAGGGGAGAAAAGCGGAAGCTTCATGAACTAAAGACCATAGTAAGAACAGGAGGGAAAGAAAATGACTCCTCCTACCCCCTTGGCTTCTTCTGTGTACACCCCAGCATTGTTGAGTGGATTGGAGGCACCCACCCAAGTGATAATGCCTCCCAGTCTAAGGTTGCACTATCAGGAGGAAACACACTATGTGTGCATAATGCTTTTTCCACTGTTAGAATTCTGACTGTCTTCACCATTATAAAGAAGATTTCTCCAAATTAGCATCGTGTCTCATTACCAGGTCTAACAGTCTGAAGGCTTAACCACAGCAGGCGTTCAGTCTCACTGTGATGGTTCTGCCCCACCCTCAAACCACAAAACCTGATGCTGCAGTGATTACCCACAAACCAAAACGCCTATAAAACATGGTTTCTGAGATCTTAATCTTTGGAGGGGAAGGCGGGAATTTAACAGGTCTCTTAAAAAGTTGGCAAGAGCTATGGTCTCTTCTGTCAATTAAAAGTACATCCAATAGAATTCTCTGCATTGTTCCAGGAGACCCATAAAAGCCCTAACCTCAAACATTGGAGCCCTTAGGATGCCTGGGACCTTGGTGAAAACCCCCTGTAATTGGATTAAGAAAGTAACTCTGCGGATTTTAATTTAAAACTCAATATACTTTTAAAATACAATAAAAAGGAAAACAAAAACCATAATCCATTTATCCAGAGCTGATTAAGAACTTGGGATGGTAGCTTTCAAACTAGCCAGTTCTTTGTTTTTAAATTACTTTGCTCCTTTGTTCATTTGTACTTTTATTTTTATCTTGTTTAAAAGTTCTTACTTGACTTAGAACCAAGAGAAAAAACAGTGGTGAAATTCTCAGCCTGTGATTCTTCTCCATTCCCAGGCTCTTTCTGTCAGTGTCATGTCACCCACAACTTGTAGGATGAATTCATTATTTGTATTTAATAGATTTATTTTTGCCAATCTAAGTGGAAATTTTTGAAATATGAAAATAAAGTTTTTATTAGTTACAGATAGATGAAAAGCAACAAGTTTTTCTCAGTATGAAATATCTGATCATTTAAATATTTACAGGAATCTTTCATTAAAGAAAATCATCTTGACACTTTATGTAACATTGCTAAGTTTGAATTTGACAAGCTATATTTTATTCACAGCAATGAATACAGAAACTTTAATATGTACCAACAAGCTGGGCTTCCCAGGTGGCTCAGTGGTAAAGAATTCTCCTGCCAATGCAGGAGACACAAGAGACTTCAATTCGATCCCTGAGTCCGGAAGATGCCCTGGAGTAGGAAATGGCAACCCATTTCAGTATTCTTGCCTGGGAAATCCCATGGACAGAGGAATGTGATAGGCTACAGTCCATGGGCTCAGAAAGAGTCAGACATGACTTAGTGACTGAACTATAAACTAATAAGCAGTTTAGATTGAAATGGGTGACAATCAGATCATCCCCAGATTTTCATCCTTGGAGTCCAGTACCATTGATGAATGACCATGAGGCTCTTTAGAGGAGTTGGCACACACAATTGAAGGATGCTGAAAGGTGTGCAGAGCTTTGCATAGTGCTTGCTGTTGTTTGTTTTAGTCACTAAGTCACGTCTGCCTCTTTTGTGACCACATGGACTGTAGCCTGCTAGGCTTTTCTGTCCATTGGATTCTCCAGGCAAGAATACTGGAGTGGGCTTCTATTTCTTTCTCCAGGAGATCTTCCCAACCCAGGGATTGAACCCGAGTCTCCTGCTTGGCAGGTGAATTCTTTACCCCGAGCCATCTGGGAAGCTCTGCATATTGCTTACATGTGGCCTATGAAGAAATTACAGGCGTGCTTCCCAACCCAGCCCCTGTTCCCTACTCTCCAGTTCCCTGGCACAAGTCAGGGTGGAGCCAAGGCCTATGTTCTCAGCCATAAAGGGAAAGGAGGGGTGTGGTGAAATGGCAGTCAGGGTTGGCAGTGGGGGCAGTAGAGGGCTGCCCTCAATGGCAGGCTTTCCAAGAAGTCTGCAATTAGGTGACAATGGAGAATAAGTACTTGGTACTGAACACTGAGAATCGTGGCTCTTGAAAGGGTCTTCTTTGTAGACAAGCACACTAGACTGTCATATGGTTACTTGAGAGAAGCTCTGGTGCTCCAGAAGACAAGGCACAGTCAGGGGCTTTCCCTCTGCTAGGTGGCACTAGCAGTAAAGAACCTGCCTGCCAATGCAGGCAGATGTAAAAGACACAGGTTCAATCCCTGGGCTGGAATGATCCCCTGGAGAAGGAAATGGGAATTCACTCCAGTGTTCTTGCCTGGAGAATCCCATGGACAGAGAAGCCTGGTGAGCTATGGTCAATGGGGTCACAAGGAGACACAACATAGGCAACTTAGCATGCACACACATGCAGCCCAGTAGCATGCTGAGGGCTGCCTTTGAATGATACATCACAATTCCCTGCTAAAGATCCATGGCCTTGCTTCAGAATCCTAGGAGTCTGTGCCATGGTTCCTCTGCTGATGCTGGCCGTACACTCCATGTAGCATCTTTTCCCATTACAGATATCACTAGTACTTGACCTGCCAGGTCATTTGGCCCATTTGGCAGGGCCACTTATATCACCCTCTGTTTGCAAAGCACCTTGGTAATGTTTCAAGTCACTTAAGAATTGAGTGGAAGCTGGATCTCTTTGTATAGAATATGTTGCCCCGCAAATCTGCTGAGGGCTGAGAGGGTTTGTACTTCCTTCTTGGTGGTAGGAGGAATGTGATTTGTCCCATCTCTTGAAGAGGATTTCCCTGTTATTAGCTGGCTACATCATTTGCAAAATGAAAGTGTAGACCCAGGAACAGGGACAGGGAAGTTGTGGTACCCATGTGCCCATCATCCTAACCCACAGCAGATGAATGATCCCCCAAGAGATTTCAACCTGTATGCCTGGGCATGGTTGGTACCTAGATCAGGAGTCCCCTCATTCTAAGTATCAAGCTGGAAGTCACTTATAACTTTAACAAAACCAAGCTGTTACAGCCAGTGCATTGACACAGGAGGTCCTCATGACCACCTTTTGTGATAGAAAATAGAAGGTGCGGGACACTTGGCCTGGAACTTTACAGTCAGTATACACTTAGGCACTTTACAGTTAATATGCACCTTCCCTTTCATTGACTAATTTGGTGCTTATTTTCCTGTCTTTTGTTCTTTTGCACAGCTGGGCAAAACTGATTCTTGTAACTTTCTGAATACAGCATGCTGTCTCTGTTGTTTGTCTTTTTCCTCAGGATGTGGCTATTCTGAAATAGAAAGCTCTTTTCACATCTTCATCTCTTAAAACTCTTGAGACAGAAATCATTCCTCTCCCTTTGGATGGCTTTGGCTAATCAGATCGTGTAGAACTGGGTAACTTGCAGAATTACCTTCCTAGACCAGTAGGGGTCAACCAGTTGACCAAAGTGTGTGTGTGTGTGTGTGTGTGTGTGTGTGTGTGTGTGTGTGTATGTCCCACATTCCATACAGAAATTGCCTGTGCATGTCTGTGATAGATATCATGGAAGTCCCAGAAATATGGAAATTGTAGAGCAGATGCCCTTCTCTCTTTTGCTAAACTTTATCCCACGACAGAAGAAAACAATCCACCATCTCATTCTGCTTCTTTTTCACCCTTTGTTCCCCACTTCTGATCTAGTATGTCAGACTTTCTGAGCCAAACTCGTTTTCTCAGCTTGAAGGAGAAATGAGAAGCAGTCTTTCTGGTGTGTCTGGAGGTCCGTGTAAGAACACAATGAAGGAAAAGCTCTTGTTAACTTGGCGTTTGGGCCCATTTTTATGCATTATATCACTGCTTTCAATGCTTGTCTTCTATCCTATATGTTTGCATACCCAGGAAAACACACAAACACATACACACACCACTGGCACTACTGGGGATATGGTCATATTCTTCCCACATCCTGCTGGTTTTCCCTAGCTTCCCCAGAGGCCACATAAAAAGTCTTCCTGTATATTCTAAATATTTGCTGAAGTCTAAAGGGGAAAGAATGTGAGTGAATTTTGCATATTGACAAAACTGCGTTTCTTTTTTGAAAAGCTGAAGTATATTTATGTTTCTTGAAAATTCAAAAGAAAACTCAGCTTCTTTTTTATTCTTTCTCCATTGTTGTTAATCTGATTGTGATTGGGTCCAGTAACCCTTCTCCTCCTTCACCACCGGCCCCCTCCCCAATTTCACCAACCCCTTCCCCCGCCGCCGACAAACCACAAAAACTTAAATGAATACTGAAGTTTTAAGCAGGAAGAGATAGGGCTTGAGTGAGATGAAGTAAGGCTTGAGTGAAAAAATGATATTTGAATAAAGTCTTGAAGAAGTGAGAGAGTGAGCTTTGTAGCTAGTTATATTAGAGGGAGGAACATTCCAGGTTTAAAGAACAGCTTGGGAAAAAGCCCTGAGATAGGACTTTTTAAATTAAGAATAAATGAGAAGAGTAGTGGGGGCCAAGTACCGTGGGAATAACCTACCCTATTACAAAGAATTTGACTTTTACACTGAGTAAAATGGGAACCACTGGTGAGTTTTGGACAGAGGAATGTCCTGATGTGGTTTACAGCTTCAAAGAAGCAGGTGACTTGTTAGGGGGTGTAGTCACAATGGGAATATGGATTTTTATTTTTATATATAGCTTTATAGCCATCTCTAAGAAGGGATAAAATATTTTCAGCACCTCCTCTGTACCCCCTTTTCCAGGTGATTTCCATCCACAAAGGTAACAACTACTTTGACAAACAGATT
Source organism: Neotragus moschatus (assembly GCA_006410615.1). Taxonomy (NCBI): domain Eukaryota; kingdom Metazoa; phylum Chordata; class Mammalia; order Artiodactyla; family Bovidae; genus Neotragus; species Neotragus moschatus. The sequence goes on from SJYA01002183.1 coordinate 3,532,451, forward strand.
TGTTTTCCTCTTTTTGATACTACATAGATATAAATCAATAGTGTAGTCTCTTTTGTGTCTCGTGTCTGTTGTTCCATAGTTTTGTCCAGTTATTGGATATGTTAGGATTTCATTCTTTTTCATTGTTGTCTAGTAGTCCAACATATAAATATGCTACAATGTATTCATTCTCTTATTGATGGATATTTCATTGTTTCCAATTTTTGGCTTTGATGAGTGAAGTTGCTATGAACATGCTTCTGGATATCATTTGGTGATCAACTGCATTCATTTTTCTTGAGTATGTACCTAGAAGTGGAATTACTGAGTGGTAGGTTAGGTATATGTACAGGTACATAGTACAGTTTCCCACTGCAACTGAGCCACTTTAAATTCCTACCAGCAAGGTATTAATATGTTGTTGCTGTTGTTCAGTCATTAAGTTGTATCTGACCCCACGGACTACAACATGCCAGCTTCCCTGTCTTTCACTATCTCCTGGAGTTTGCTCAAACTCATGTCCATTGATTCAGTGATGCCATTGAACCATCTCATTCTCTGTCACCCCCTTCTCCTGCCCTCAGTCTTTCCCAGCATCAGGGTCTTTTCCAGTGAGTCAGTGGTCGCCAAAGTATTGGAGCTTCAGCTTCAGCATCAGTCCTTCCAATGAGTAGTCAGGGTTTATTTCCTTTAGGATTAACTGGTTTGATCTCCTTGTAGTCCAAGGAACTCTCAAGAGTCTTCTCCAGCACCACAGTTTGAAAGCATCAATTCTTTGGCGCTCATCCTTTTTTACACATCCATACATGACTACTGGAAAAACTATAGCTTTAACTGTAAGGACCTTTGTTGGCAAAATGATGTCTCTGCTTTTTAATATGCTGACTAGGTTTTTCATAGGCAAATATTATTGATTATTTAATAATTAATAATAAAATAATATTAATATGGGTATTAATAGTATTAATATGAGTACTCCATAACCCCACATCTTCAGCAACACTTGAGATTATTCATCCTTCAGTTTTAACTTTCCTGGTAGATAACTTTAACTTTCTTGAGTAAATTATTATGGTTTAATTTGCATTTTCCTGGTTAATAATGATATTGGGCACCTTTTGATATACATATTGGTCATTTGGATTGTCTTTTTATGAGTATCTCTTCCTTTGCCCACTTTTTATACTGGACTGTCCATCTTTTTTATTATTGATTTGTAGGAATTCTTTATGAATTCTGGTTAGAAGTCCTTTGTTAGATATATGTCTTGTGAATACCTTTTCCTACTGTCACTTGCCTGTTTGCTTTTTTAATGATATTTTGGTAATTAGAAGCCCTGCATTTTTAATGAAGTCTGTTTTACTAATATTTTCTTTTACTGATGCTTTCTATGCCCTGAAAAAGAAGTATGGTCTTCTCTTAATTTTCTAAACAGGAAAGTTATAGAGATGAAAGCAACTTTTTTGGTTTAATCATTTTTCAGGCCTGAAGCTAAACCACTCACTAGAATATCTTGTCTCTTGTCTTTTCCCTGTCTACTTCCTCCCCGTCTTATTTCCCTCCCTCCTCCTCTCCACCTCCCTCCTTCCCTCCTTCCCTTCCCTCTTTGCCTTCTTAATTGTCCTCCTTCTTCACCTTCTCCTCTTCCTTATTTCTTCCTTCTCCTCCTCCTTTTTTCTCCATCANGTGTGTGTGTGTGTGTGTGTGTGTGTGTGTGTGTGTGTGTGTGTGTCCCACATTCCATACAGAAATTGCCTGTGCATGTCTGTGATAGATATCATGGAAGTCCCAGAAATATGGAAATTGTAGAGCAGATGCCCTTCTCTCTTTTGCTAAACTTTATCCCACGACAGAAGAAAACAATCCACCATCTCATTCTGCTTCTTTTTCACCCTTTGTTCCCCACTTCTGATCTAGTATGTCAGACTTTCTGAGCCAAACTCGTTTTCTCAGCTTGAAGGAGAAATGAGAAGCAGTCTTTCTGGTGTGTCTGGAGGTCCGTGTAAGAACACAATGAAGGAAAAGCTCTTGTTAACTTGGCGTTTGGGCCCATTTTTATGCATTATATCACTGCTTTCAATGCTTGTCTTCTATCCTATATGTTTGCATACCCAGGAAAACACACAAACACATACACACACCACTGGCACTACTGGGGATATGGTCATATTCTTCCCACATCCTGCTGGTTTTCCCTAGCTTCCCCAGAGGCCACATAAAAAGTCTTCCTGTATATTCTAAATATTTGCTGAAGTCTAAAGGGGAAAGAATGTGAGTGAATTTTGCATATTGACAAAACTGCGTTTCTTTTTTGAAAAGCTGAAGTATATTTATGTTTCTTGAAAATTCAAAAGAAAACTCAGCTTCTTTTTTATTCTTTCTCCATTGTTGTTAATCTGATTGTGATTGGGTCCAGTAACCCTTCTCCTCCTTCACCACCGGCCCCCTCCCCAATTTCACCAACCCCTTCCCCCGCCGCCGACAAACCACAAAAACTTAAATGAATACTGAAGTTTTAAGCAGGAAGAGATAGGGCTTGAGTGAGATGAAGTAAGGCTTGAGTGAAAAAATGATATTTGAATAAAGTCTTGAAGAAGTGAGAGAGTGAGCTTTGTAGCTAGTTATATTAGAGGGAGGAACATTCCAGGTTTAAAGAACAGCTTGGGAAAAAGCCCTGAGATAGGACTTTTTAAATTAAGAATAAATGAGAAGAGTAGTGGGGGCCAAGTACCGTGGGAATAACCTACCCTATTACAAAGAATTTGACTTTTACACTGAGTAAAATGGGAACCACTGGTGAGTTTTGGACAGAGGAATGTCCTGATGTGGTTTACAGCTTCAAAGAAGCAGGTGACTTGTTAGGGGGTGTAGTCACAATGGGAATATGGATTTTTATTTTTATATATAGCTTTATAGCCATCTCTAAGAAGGGATAAAATATTTTCAGCACCTCCTCTGTACCCCCTTTTCCAGGTGATTTCCATCCACAAAGGTAACAACTACTTTGACAAACAGATTTGTTTTCCTCTTTTTGATACTACATAGATATAAATCAATAGTGTAGTCTCTTTTGTGTCTCGTGTCTGTTGTTCCATAGTTTTGTCCAGTTATTGGATATGTTAGGATTTCATTCTTTTTCATTGTTGTCTAGTAGTCCAACATATAAATATGCTACAATGTATTCATTCTCTTATTGATGGATATTTCATTGTTTCCAATTTTTGGCTTTGATGAGTGAAGTTGCTATGAACATGCTTCTGGATATCATTTGGTGATCAACTGCATTCATTTTTCTTGAGTATGTACCTAGAAGTGGAATTACTGAGTGGTAGGTTAGGTATATGTACAGGTACATAGTACAGTTTCCCACTGCAACTGAGCCACTTTAAATTCCTACCAGCAAGGTATTAATATGTTGTTGCTGTTGTTCAGTCATTAAGTTGTATCTGACCCCACGGACTACAACATGCCAGCTTCCCTGTCTTTCACTATCTCCTGGAGTTTGCTCAAACTCATGTCCATTGATTCAGTGATGCCATTGAACCATCTCATTCTCTGTCACCCCCTTCTCCTGCCCTCAGTCTTTCCCAGCATCAGGGTCTTTTCCAGTGAGTCAGTGGTCGCCAAAGTATTGGAGCTTCAGCTTCAGCATCAGTCCTTCCAATGAGTAGTCAGGGTTTATTTCCTTTAGGATTAACTGGTTTGATCTCCTTGTAGTCCAAGGAACTCTCAAGAGTCTTCTCCAGCACCACAGTTTGAAAGCATCAATTCTTTGGCGCTCATCCTTTTTTATAGTGCAACTCTCACATCCATACATGACTACTGGAAAAACTATAGCTTTAACTGTAAGGACCTTTGTTGGCAAAATGATGTCTCTGCTTTTTAATATGCTGACTAGGTTTTTCATAGGCAAATATTATTGATTATTTAATAATTAATAATAAAATAATATTAATATGGGTATTAATAGTATTAATATGAGTACTCCATAACCCCACATCTTCAGCAACACTTGAGATTATTCATCCTTCAGTTTTAACTTTCCTGGTAGATAACTTTAACTTTCTTGAGTAAATTATTATGGTTTAATTTGCATTTTCCTGGTTAATAATGATATTGGGCACCTTTTGATATACATATTGGTCATTTGGATTGTCTTTTTATGAGTATCTCTTCCTTTGCCCACTTTTTATACTGGACTGTCCATCTTTTTTATTATTGATTTGTAGGAATTCTTTATGAATTCTGGTTAGAAGTCCTTTGTTAGATATATGTCTTGTGAATACCTTTTCCTACTGTCACTTGCCTGTTTGCTTTTTTAATGATATTTTGGTAATTAGAAGCCCTGCATTTTTAATGAAGTCTGTTTTACTAATATTTTCTTTTACTGATGCTTTCTATGCCCTGAAAAAGAAGTATGGTCTTCTCTTAATTTTCTAAACAGGAAAGTTATAGAGATGAAAGCAACTTTTTTGGTTTAATCATTTTTCAGGCCTGAAGCTAAACCACTCACTAGAATATCTTGTCTCTTGTCTTTTCCCTGTCTACTTCCTCCCCGTCTTATTTCCCTCCCTCCTCCTCTCCACCTCCCTCCTTCCCTCCTTCCCTTCCCTCTTTGCCTTCTTAATTGTCCTCCTTCTTCACCTTCTCCTCTTCCTTATTTCTTCCTTCTCCTCCTCCTTTTTTCTCCATCAGAAGATAAATTCCTAGCTTCAGTTTTCCATATTGCATCTGCTGAACCTGCTGATCATTTCCAAGCTATGTGGAGGCCTGTCCAGCTGAATTACAGGAAAAATGGGCAGCAGATTGATCCACTTGCTGTACAATTATATCCCCTTGCTTATACAAGTTCATCTTGTAAAGGGAATGAGTTCAGCTATTCATAGACTGAACGTAGACACCATAAGGCAAAGACAGTATCATTTTATTCCTTACATCATCCAACATCTTGCATATTTCCAGGACATATTTCCAGTAGGCACTCTGAAAATATTTTTGGTATGATTAGTGAATTGATTCTGGAAAAAAAAAAACCCAAGAAATAGGTTCTTGTATTCAATATCACAAGGGTTTCCTAGGTGTTACTAGTGGAAAGGAATCTGCCTACAGCACAGGAGATGCAGGAGACATGGGTTTGACCCCTGGGTCAGGAAGATCCCCTAGAGGAGGAAATAGCAACCCACTCCAGTATTCTTGCTGGAATAATGCCATGGACAGAGGAACCTGGCAGGCTACAATCCATGAGGTTGCAAACAGCTGGACACAGCTGAGCACACACACATTCGATTTAACAACTTAGAAGCTATCATTTCCAGTACAGTATGGGAGATGGTGTAAATGCTTTTCTGGTCATTCAGTGACTTTCATCATAAAACTGATGACAGTCTTGGCTAGAGTTTGCTTCCTCTTCGTCTTAACAAAAAATACTGTTCATTCAAATGCAAATATATATTGTGTATATTTGCTGTCTCATTTGCTCTCGAAAGTTCATTCATCAGAAAAAGAAATCTAATATTCTGGCCCATTAAGAAAAGCCATTTTTACTCAAATAAATTTCATCAGACCTTTTTATAGTTAATATACACATGGAGGCAAAGTCTTTGAGTTTGTATTGGGTAGCTATACATGACAAATATTTGCTTTAGAATATTCTAAACAGGTTGATATTTTGCTTAAAGATCTGCTTAAAACTGAAGCTTAAACTACCCTTCTACTGATTTTTTTGGTGAGCCAAGTCTAATGTTTCAATTCCTTAGTGCTAAATCCATTGACATACATTATTTTGTACCCCACAGGACTGGGAAATTAAGCTCTGGTTTGAAAACAAGAAAGGCATTCATGGGATTTTTACTTTTTGGTTGAAGTTGCCTGCATTCTTTTTTTTCACTTTGCAAGGTAAATAAATTGCTCAGAGGCTAATCTTAATCTCTCAGTTTTATGGACAAATCAGTGGGATTTAGTTGAAACGGTTCAAGACAATGCACATACACAATTGATTTAACTGGTGACAAGAATAGAGAATAGCATCTACTTTTAGCCAAGTTACTGCTTTTGTTCTGTTTTATAAAGGCACACAAAGATGTCTTATTCTGCCCCATTTTGTGTCTGATAATTTCATGTCATATATAGATAATCTCCATTTACATTTTTCACACATTTTAAATGCACATTTTAATAATGAAGTCTTACCTATTGACTAGAACTGTGGTGACTAAATGGCCTTAGGGTTTTTTAGTCTGTGAATGTATGAGATTAGACAAGAATTACAAACAAAGTCAAGGAAACTTTAACAATACCTTATGGATAAACTTTACTTAAGAGTAAAGCACTAGGGATTTTTTTTTTCTTTTTTTTTTAGGCGGGGGCAGGGGAGGAGTGAAAGAAATAAGAGCAAGAGGAGGAAATGAAAATTTTAGGTGACTGCATGTCTTGCTTGAAATACCAGGGATTATAAAGAATCAGAGATGATTTGGGAGAGGGGTGGGGAGAGTAAAAACAACTCTCTTCCAATTCATTGTTTCTAGTCTCTTCAGGACTGTTTGTGGAAGACACAGACCATTACATAATAAACATTTTACATAGAAATCATTTTTGTCTGCCCACATAGCTCACTGACAGGTATTAATGGGAGGTGCAGAAATGGGAAAGCACAGTTGAGTGGTGTTCAGGTATCTGGGGAAATGCTATCCACTGTTGAATGATAGAGTGTCTTCATTTTCATATCTCAGAGGCTGGGTGTATTTGCTGGTGCCATGGGATTGCAGCTATGATTTCAGGTGTGGGAACATAGTGTCCCTGAAGAGCCAGTCCAAGGGGACTTTCTTGTAAAGAAAGTGTTCTAAAGGTATTGGAATTGATTACTTCTGTTTATTTCACAAATATTTATGAAGCACATGCTGTTGTGGGTGCTGGAGAGACAGCAGTGAGCAATCCAGACCCAGATTAATCCCTATACTCGTGGAGATTACAGTAGGAGGTGGGGCAGTACCATAAATATAATAAATAAGGGAATTTGATAATGTGTGAAATGGAACATAGAAAAAGAAATTTGAGCAGGGTAAAGGGAATAGGAAATGATGGGGCAAGTGTGTTGTTATTTTAAATAAGATGTAGTAGGTGGATCTCATCAGGAAGGTATAAATGGAGCAAAATCTTGAGGGAATTAAAGATTATGAGAAAATCAGGGGAAATCTTTCAAGGTGGGTAAAACAGCTAGTGATAGTGAAGGAATGAGGAAGCATGCTTGGTGAGTTGGAGCATTAGCAAAAAGACGAGATTGCCATGGCAGAAAGAGAGTTAGAGAAACTGGTGAGACCAGATGCCAAAAGGGTGAAAGGAATGGCTGATGAGGGTAGTGGCCCCTTATCATTGGGAGCCTCATAGGTCATTGTAAGGACTTTGGCTTTTCTCATAAAATCAAGAAGTCATTGCAAGGTTGTAAGCTGCATTTTGCATTTTGCTTGATACCCACAGAAGAATGTTATGCAAAAATAACCATTCTTTTGTATCGCCACAGTACCTGGTGCATGGCAGTCTTGGTAAATATTTGTCAAATGGATGAATGAAAATAGCGACCCACCCATTCACAGGTTTTTGATCAATCTGATGATAAAGTGCCTTATTGTGGGATGGTTGTGTTTTCTCTGCCCAGGATGCTATAACGAATAAGACTTTCCATGGAAGGCCTTGCATGCCTCCTCTCACCAGCCCTGGGAACCTGCTTAGGGTTTGGCAGCTCTTTCCTGGAGGAAGCACAATAACTGGAGAAGAATTTTTAGAGCACTCCTGCCTGTGTATGGCTGGTGTCTGTGGCATGCAGGCAGTACTCTTGCTAGCTCCTTCTTTGACTTGAGTGGCTGTTCAGAGGAAGAGGTTTTTAAAATAAGACCTTAATTTGTATGAAGCCCTGTTCATTCACGCCATCATTTTCAGCCATGGGTTTTCCAAGCACAGAATTTTCTTAAAGTGGCTATTGTAGAAAGTATGAATGTACCACACCCCTGTATTACTAAATTCAAGTTTGCTGCACAACAGGCCAGTAAATAGACAGATGAGTTATTGGGACAAGGAACAGTGGCTTTATTCTGAAAGTCAGAAGATAAAGAAGATGGTAGAGTAGTGTTCCAAAGAACCGTCTTACGTAAGTTAGAATTTAGGCTTCTTTAATACTATACTTTGGCCACCTCATGCGAAGAGTTGACTCATTGGAAAAGACCCTGCTGCTGGGAATGATTGGGGGTAGGAAGAGAAGGGGACTACAGAGGAAGAGATGGCTGGATGGCATCACCGACTCAATGGACATGAGTCTGAGTGAACTCTGGGAGTTGGGGATGGACAGGGAGGCCTGGCGTACTGTGATTCATGGGGTTGCAAAGAGTTGGACACGACTGAGCAACTGAATTGAACTGAATACTAAAAGGAGAGGGAGTATGCTCAGTTGTTGCAAACTTCTTGGTGCTGGAATCTTTTGTCCTTACAACTGTCTACATAGGTCAGGCCACAGTAGTCTTGTAAACCTCCAACAAGACAAATGTTATTCTCTATTCTGAAACTTTTTGTCTCTATATGATGGACAAGTATTATACCTTTAAGGATCAGAGTCTTGAGAATGAACATCCTGTATATTTCAAGCTATAGGCCACATTCTTTACTTGTAGCAAAAGCAACAGAATATGCAGTGGTTAAACTAAAAGATCCAGTATGGAGTCAGATTTCTTTTTCCCTAGTACACTTGCTGTTTCTCACCTCTTTGTTTATATAGATGACTCTGCTGGACAGTCACTAACTGTGCTATTTCTATATAGTATCAGTGATGTATTTATACCAAATAATGTCTTTGGATACCTCTATAAAGTTGGAGGTGGTTCTTTTTCTTGTCTTTCTTTACCTCAGTAGGCTTCATATGTTCTTAAAAATAATTGTTGCTGATTTGTATTCCCTGATGTTAACTTTATTGAGTTATAATTTACAGAATGAAATGTACAAATCTTTTTTTCCTACAATTCTGACTATATTAAAGTGTACAGTTTAGTCTTTTATGTATATTCACAGTGTGTGAATCCATCACCACTATCTGATACTAAAATATTTCCATCACTCCTAAAAGAGAGCTGCATAACGATTAGTGAAGTGAAGTGAAGTCGCTCAGTCGTGTCCAACTCTTTGAGACCCCATGGACTGTAGCTTATCAGGCTCCTCTGTCCATGGGATTTTCCAGGCAATAGTACTGGAGTGGATTGCCATTTCCTTCTCCAGGGGATCTTCCCAACCCAGGGATCGAACCTGGGTCTCCCACATTGCAGACAGACGCTTTACCGTCTGAGCCACCAGGGAAGTCCTTACTTTAAAACGTAATGCTTTATTTCATTGTGCTTGTAGTCAGTTGTCTTGACTTCACATTCTATCTTTTCCTTGAAAGAAACTCGATCTCTTATTTCTGTTACTTGCCTTATAACACTGGCCAGAATTTCCAAAAAAAGTGATAAATAGTTATGACAACAGCCATCCTCCAAGTTGTGTTCTTAATTTTAATGAGAAACCTGCTAATATTTCACAAATTATTGGGTACCATTCTGCATAACAATAAACTGCATAACAATTAGTAGTCACACCTAAGTCCTCCCTCCTCCTAGCCCCTGGCAACCACTAGTCTACCTTCTGTATCTATGGGTTTGCCCATTCGAGACATTTCATATAAATGGAATCATACAATATGTGACCTTTTGTGTATGAGTTCTTTCATTTTGCATAATATTGTCAGGGTTTATCCGTGTTGTAGCATGTATTAGTACATCCCTCCTTTTTGTGGCCTAATGATACTCCATTGTATGGATATACCAACGTTTACTTATTTATTCACCTGTTGATAGATATTTGGGTTGTTTCTACTTTTTGGCTAATATAAGTAATGCTGTTGTGACAAACCCAAGGTCACAAAGATTTACCTATGTTTGTTTTTTCCTAAGATTTTTATAATTTTAACTCTTACATTTAGATCTTTGATTTTAAGTTTTGGTTATGATAAGTGGTAGGGTTCTAAATTTTTTCCTTTTTTTCCACGTAGATATCCAGTTGTCTCAGCACTATTTACTGAAAAGATGGTTCTTTCTTCATTGAATAGTTTTGGCACTCTTGCTGAAACTCAGTTGAGATGTGTGATAGCTTTATAGAAAGTTTTAAATTAGGAGATGTGTCCTCCAAAATTGTTCTTCTTTTAATATTATTTTGCCTATTTTGGATCCCTTGCATTTCCATATGATTTTAGGATCAGCTTGTCCATTTCTATAAAGAAGGCAGTTAGAATTTGCTAGTCTTCCAATTCATGAACATAAAATGTCTTTGTATTTTTTTAATCTCTTTTTAATTTCTTATGAACAGTGTTACGTAGTTTTCACTGTACAAGTTTTGCCCCTTCTTAGTTAAATTTATACCTAGATATTTTATTCTTTCTTGATGCTATTGTAGGTAGAATTGTTTCCTTAATTTCACTTTCAGATAATGTGCAAATCTAAGTGCACAGTTCAAACATATTTGAGACATGAATATACCTGTGTTACTGATCTTTGGTAAATTAATGTAATGAGAGATTTGAGTATAATTATACCTTAATTCGGAGAAGGCACTGGCACCCCACCCCAGTACTCTTGCCGGGAAAGTCCCATGGACGGAGGAACCTGGTAGGCTACCGTCCATGGGGTTGCTAAGAGTCAGACATGACTGAGTGACTTCACTTTCACTTTTCACTTTCATGCATTGGAGAAGGAAATGGCAACCCACTCCAGAATTCTTGCCTGGAGAATCCCAGGGATGGGGGAGCCTGATGGGCTGCCATCTATAGGGTCGTACAGAGTCAGACATGACTGAAGTAACTTAGCAGCAGCAGCAGCAGCAGCAGTAGCATCCCTTAATTACAATTTATTGAGGCTATAGGAAGGTCATGTTGATTTAAAGATAAATGTACTTTTGGAATTTTGTCATGTCTATCCCAGAAGAATTGAGTGTTGTAAATTTTCTATGTAAGCTCTGTACGCTGAGACCAACAGATAATGCAAAAATGTGACTTATGATCCTTGGAGAACATCACATGGTTAAAGTGGATATGAGGGATTGAAAGGTTAAGGTAGGGAAAGGGGACAAGAACCTCATATTTCCTTCATTCATAGTTGTTTGTAAGATAGCTGAGCCTGTATCAGTTCACTAACCATGAAGTTTGGTTGAGAATTTCAGGTGAATCATGACTTAGAAATAGGATAATTTGATGCAGTTATTTCTGTTGAAAGGCTAATTTAAATTTCAAAATATTCTATGACTCTTAAGAGTATACCTAGTGAAGACTGAAATGTCTTAAGGAATTTATTAGTTTGAAATTTAGTTATGTCAACAACAAAACAGATAATATAAGTTTCTATTTCAGGATCAACTGAGTCATTAAAAAAAAGGTGAAAATTATAGTCAGCAAAGATTTTTGTTTATAAATGCAAACTGGAAAAAAGGAATTTAATGGCGGTAAAAGGAAATTGGAGGAGGAGCCAAATCTTTTGTCTTTGCCTGCCAACAATTATACTGTCATACTTATTTTGAGCCTATAGAGTTAGACTTTGAGACAAATGAGAGCAGGAAGCAATAATATAGTAAAAGAAAGGCCACTGTGATTTACTGCCTACTTTTTTTTGGCTCTACATTATTCTTATTATTATTATTTTGCCTATGTCTTTAAAGCAAATAGTTAACATTTGAAGACAAGCTTAGCTTTTTAAAAATAATTTTTAAAAAGCATATGCACATGCTTTAAAAACATTCAAACAGGACAAAATAAATCTTTCTTTTGCTCTAAATCCCCAATCCCATTCCCCAGACAACCCTTCAAATTTCTTCCTTACTTTTTCAGAACTCTTTCATACAAATACGTATACCTAGCCTTGTTTGACCCAAACTATACATATTATATGTACCTTGATTTTTCAAACTAAATAGTCTGTTGTTAGTTCCACTTAAAAACTTTAATTTTCTATTTCATTTTTTGAATAGCCATTATAGAGTGTTCCATTGTACAGATGGACTGTAAATTATTTAGCCAGTCCCCTATTGCTAAGCATGTGTGTTTTCTTTTTCTTTTCAATTATAAATGATCTTTAAGTATCTTTGATGTAGAAGAGATAAATAAAAAATATTGTATGTCTTTTCATTGACTATAAAAATTATTCTCTGCATTCTGGAATGAAGTGTTTCAGTTCAGTTGTTCAGTCATGTCCGACTCTTTGTGACCCCATGGACTGTAGCATGCCAGTCGTCCCTGTCCATCACCAACTCCTGAAGCTTGCTCAAACTCATGTCCATTGAGTCAGTGATGCCATCCAACCATCTCATCCTCTGTTATCCCCTTCTCCTCCTGCCTTCAATCTTTCCCAACATCATGGTCTTTTCTAATGAGTCAGCTCTTTGCATTCAGGTGGCCAGAGTATTGAAGCTTCAGCTTCAGCATCAGTCCTTCCAATGAATGTTCAGGACTGATTTCATTTAGGATTGACTGATTGGATCTCCTTGTAGTCCAAGGGACTCTCAAGAGTCTTCTCCACCACCACAGTTCAAAAGCATCAATTGTTTGGTGCTTAGCTTTCTTTATGGCCCAACTCTCACAGTCATACATGACTACTAGAAAAGCTATAGCTTTTACATAAATTATCACTTTCAGAAATTTATGTCATTATAAATGACATATAATGACTATGGATGTTGTTGAAAGCAATCTGTAAAGTTGGCTGCTGCTGCTACTACTGCTAAGTCACTTCAGTTGTGTCCAGCTCTGTGTGACCCCATAGACGGCAGCCCACCAGGCTGCCTCGTCCCTAGGATTCTCCAGACAAGAACACTGGAGTGGGTTGCCATTTCCTTCTCCAATGCATGAAAGTGAAAAGTGAAAGTGAAGTCGCTCAGTTGTGTCCAACTCTTCACGACCCCATAGACTGTAGCCTACCAGGCTCCTCCATCCGTGGAATTTTCCAGGCAAGAGTACTGGAGTGGGGTGCCATCACCTTCTTGAATTATAGCTGTGATCTTGATATGATGTATTTCTCTAAGAAGATGCTTTATTCTGCCAGATTGTAAAGCAACATGGTGCTGTGGGATGGCTGAATGTCTTCATGGGCACAGTTGCTGGACAGAGTGGCTTAAACAGAGGTAGTCCTTATTTCTATATTCCATTGTTTCCATGGAATATGTTGCTCTTGTTTCTGTATTCCATTCAGTCTCATCCATGGAACCCGTCAATGTTGTGTATTCATCTGAAAAGTGGTTCCCAATTGAAAGGCACCAGATTAAGTTCCATTTAAATCTGAACTCCTCTTTTCCTAAACCATTTGCTCCCAACACACTCATACACAAAGGCTATTGGACCAGTTTGGCAGATGGAGCCAGCAGCCAAGATTTTGTCTAGAACTAAATATAATGGGCTGGAGCACATTATCCAAAAGACCAAGTTATGAACAAAGGAGATGCAGACTGGAGTTTCAACAGCCTTCATACAGGCGTTTGCCAGGATGAGAAAGCACCAGTCCATGCTGAGTAAAGGCATTGTTCCATTCAGTAAATGATACTCCTAGGTCTTGCTCCATTTTTGACTTCCCACTTTTCTCTTCTTCTCCATCTGTCTAATGAATGAAAGTGAAAGTGTCAGTCCCTCAGTTGTGTCTGACTCTTTGTGACCCCATGGATCTCAGAGGACTGCCAGGTTCCTCTGTCCATGGGATTTCCCAGGCAAAAATACTGGAGTGGGTTACCATTCCCTTCTTCAGGGGATCTTCCCAACCCAGGGATCAAACCCAGATCTCTTGCGTTGCAGGCAGATTCTTCACCATCTGAACCACTGGGGATACTCATTCTTTAAAGGCCAGAGAAGTCCCATTCTATTCATGAAAATACACAATTCCCACTAGGACCCTTGGTGCATGCCCTTTCTCTGATTCTTGTGAAACCATTGTATTAATATATACTAATATTGTTCTCAACGTGTACATTGTGATAGCTTCAGTTCTATAATATTTGCATCTGATTTGTTGCTCTTTCCAGTGATTTATGGTGATATTTTTATAGATTAAAACAGATTAGAAGCTTCTCCAGTCTCTCTCTTACTTTATCTGATACTTCGGTTTCTATCACTCTATCCCCCAATATCCCACATGAACCTGACCCCTCACAGCCATTGGCTTTGTTTCTGTGCCTCTCATTGGCTTTTCTTCCTTCTGCCAGAGTCTTTGAGCAGCCTGTCTTCTCGGATTGAAGCACGGTCCTGGCTCCTTTTTGCTTCCTCATCTTTCAGATCTATGAGCAAGTATTGCTACTTCAAGGGAAACTTCACTGACATTCCTGACAACTGCCTCTAGTTTTGTCTCTTACAGCTCTCTTTATGGCACTGGCTTTGGCTGAAATTTTACCTATGGGATTATTTGATTAATACCTTCCCCCCACCCCACTTAGCTATTAACTCTGTGAAGGCAAGGGCCTCAACATATTTTTGCTTAATAAATATTTGTTGAATAAATAAATCAATCGATTCATATTATAATACTGTTATTTTGTATTTGCCTTTCTTTATTTAAGAAGAAGGAAATGGCAACCCACTCCAATATTCTTGCCTAGAATATTCCATGGACGGAGGAGCCGGGCCAGCTATATATAGTCCATGGGGTTGCAAAGAATCGGCCACAACTGAGCACATTTATTTATTTAAAGCCGTTAAGCTGGAATTGGACATTATTTGGGTTCATTTTTATCTAAGCCATAGCATTTATTTGAGAATGCTTTACACATATGTCTTATATATTTATGTCTTGCTGGAAAAATCTTTGACAGTTACTTCTTTATACTATTTATTTAACAATTGTGTACTCTCTCTGTCCAACTCCCCCCACTGTTATACTGTGTTTTACTTTTTCTCTCTAGATAGTAAACTGACAATACAAATAAATGTACACGTGTATGCACAGATACACAGATGCATGCATGCATATGTACAGAGACACACACATTTGTGCACATACACATCTACATATACACATATATTTCCAAAGCCACATCTAAAACCCATGTGCTCAGTACATGTGTATTCAATACTTGCGTGGTGTAGGATTAAAGTATGTGGCTTAAGCAGCCTGAGTTGTAATTTGGCCATAAGGTCACTTAATGGCTGGCAATTACCTTATATAAGATAGTTAGTTTCTCCAAGCCTCAATATCTTCACTGTAAGAAAAAAATAATAATATTACCCTAATTGGATTGTTGTGAAATGTTAAGTGGGATTATGAATTGTAGGGGATTTAGATAGTGGCAGGTGTAATAATAATGAATTTTTTGAGTGCTTAGTAACTCTTATCTGTAGTAATAATTAAATGATCATGGACTTGACCTATTTTTAATTCAAAAATGCATACAGGGTTAAGTCAACAACAAAAACTACAGGGAGGATATTAAGAATTTGGGGAATACCGTTCTGAGAAAGGCCCTAAGTGATGACCTATTAGATATCACCACTATCTCAGTAGAATTTCTCTGCTACTTGACTTGAATGAGCCTTGCAGTTTTATTTTTAAAGATATTTGAAACAACGCATTTGGTCATGTGTTTTTCCTTTAATAGAAACGTTGATAGCAAGAAAAGGGCAATTGGCTAGAAGTAGGCATTGTTTAAAGTTGGCCGAATGCCTTATTTTAAAGAGAAAAAAGAAACCAAGCTGTAAACATTAGACTAGTACAAGCTTACAGAATGATTTCTTAAAAGAGAGAAAGGCAGCTGCAAAATGGGATCAGTGTTTTTATGGCTGAATATAAGATGTCTGTTAAGCTCTGAATGATCTTTGCGTCTATTAATCTTCCCAACGCAAGCAGGCATCTTGGTTCCTAGGAAATATTAATAGTAGTAGATCCTTCTGCAGAATTGCTTGTGTGGTTGGAAGAGGCTTGCAAGTCTTACCATAAGCATACAAAGTGTGATTTTGTATTGGCCAGTTTCAGTGACCAGTTTATAATGGAGAAATAGAGGGCCATAAAAGGGTTTTGCATGATTTGAAATCAGAAGTAAAGTTTAGATGTTTGATAACCACAAATATGCCACTCCAGAGACTTCAATTTAATTGTATGATAACATCCTCTTCTCCCATCCTGTCCCAGTATCCAACCAACCACAACATGGCAAGAAACAAAACAAAACAAAATTCCTTTTATACTCTGGGAAGTTGGAAGCTCCCTGCTATGGGAGGCTGTGCCCGTAATCAAATAACTTGTAACAGTTTCAAAATTTATTAATGCATTACCCTGGGATGAAACTATAATCAGGACAAAGTAACACAAAAATTAGAAACTGAATACAATATAGTAATTTTAGTGTTTTATAAGAAAGAAACTATTTTTCCCAGGTTTAATTTATACACACATGCATACACACATATACGTAAACACACAATCTTATACATACGCAATCCTTACACACACGTTGTTTAGTCGCTAAGTCGTGTCTGACTCTTTTGCAACCCCATGGACTGTTAGCCTGCCAGGTTCCTCTGTGCATGGGATTTCCAGGTAAGAATACTGGAGTGGGTTGCCATTTCCTTTTCCAGGGTATCTTCCCAACCCAGGGATTGATCCTGTGTCTCCTGCATTGGCAGACAGATTCTTTATCACTGAGCCACCAGGGAAGCCCTGTATGCACATATACAATCATTATGTGAAAATTATGTGTGTATATGTCAGTAGTTATCAATCAACTTTATTGTAGTTGCTTTGTGTAGAATTTTTAATACTAAACTCTCTATACATTCAGAAAATAAAGCTTACATGCCTCTGTCATTTCTGAAATGAATTTTCAAAGGCAATTTTGCAACAATTGTTTTCTATCTGTGCTCAGATTATCTAAATGATCTCAATTCTAACCCTTTCCCCAGAGTAGGAAGCAATTCAGATTCTATGCTAATTGAGTCTTGTGAGTCTTATGAAATATTGGTTTTATTGTAGGGATTGCTGTCTCCAGGGCTTAACCAGGACCACCAAATATAAAATTCTGAACCACACATTGTTTGAAGACCACTGATTGTCCCAAGATGAGTTAAGTAAGAGTAGTAAACTTTTAAAAGATGTGGGAAAATGAATGAATGTCTTAAGAGTTAGGTTTTTCTCCCTTTTTTCCTTTTTAAAATGTCCATTGGCACTGCTATTTAATATGTTACAACATTTTGAGCCAGCCCAGAAAGAGCTCTAGTCAGAAATTAAAGGTAAATCAAGCACTTTTTTCTACCATATTAAGTAGATACAACTTTAAAAAAATTCTTTGTAAAAAATTCTACATACGTTTTTAGCCAGGCAGTATTAAGTTTGCATCACTACATGGATGTCTTTCTCCTTCATCCTTAAATATGTAAGACATTTTTAAAAACTGAAATGTCTTTGCATTTCTTGCATAATTAATCTTTTCTGTATCCTTTTGATACAGATATTAATTTTATCTATGTTCAGAGTTAATTAGTATGTTAGCCACTGAAGGCCCCTAGAGACTATATACTTTAAGCATCTCACCTTCGAGAGAAAAGCCCTTAAGTTCTTCTAGTAAATTCAGAGTTGATTTCTTGTTTCTTGTGAAATCACATGTGGATTATGAGTTGAATCAGAGGAATTTCATCATTTCTGTTGGCTGGTGCAGTAAAGAGAAAGAGAAGTAACTCATCCTAAGTATCAAATGTTAAAGTAAAAGCCATGGTAGAAAGCAAATCATTTGAAAACAACCACTCAATTTCCCCCTTTATTCTTTAAAATCTTATTTGAGAGCAGTTGCACAGACTGACTGATTAGACCATGTTTAGTGAGAATCTCACAAGTTTGGTTGGAAAGAGAAACCATCTGGCCAATCCTAGCAAAAGGGGAACCCTTTTCCAGTATTAATTAAGTTTTGTGTTGAATGCTTGTTTGCAGTTATTGACTCCGGTAACTGAAGAAGAGAGGGTTTTTATTGGAAAGACAACATCAGATCACAGGGTCGAGGGACTTACTAAACCTCCAGAAGGGTGATACCTCATGCAGTTCAGGGACTATCACTCCCAAGTTTTGCCATTAAGGTTTCTTACATCCAGTAGTGATCTTCCATTTTCCTGTGTCTTTGTTTCAATGATCAAATGCTCCAGATAAAGAATCTGATTGATCCAGCCTAGGTTATGCATCTGCTCTCACATTAGTCAGTTGTGGCCATGAGGAAGATCAAGGGCGGTGATATGATATACTTGAAGTTCATATGTGCTTATCTGGCTGTTCCTAGAGAAAGAGGAACCCTTGTGAACTGGAGATGCACCTAACTGGCAACTACTAAGCCCCCAGTGGGCTAATAGATAATGTAAAAAAAATTGACTGTGTTATACATATTTGCACATCCATGTGTACACACACACACACCTTATGCCAGATCTCAAAACAGGAAAGGATCCTTTTGGTTCAGGTTCATATTCTAAGGCCAAAAAAATAAAAAAACAAGTGCTAATGTCTATTGGATGTCTACAATGTGCTAAGCATGACACATGGATCTTTTCATTTGCTCCTCATGACAGCACTGTGAGATGGGTACTATTGATATCTTTATGTCCATTTTACAGGGAAGAAAGCTGAAGCATTAGAGAAGTTATTTATCGTCCCATCAAAGTTCTCTAAGTGGTAGGAGTATATCCATCTTTGATTCCAGAACCAACAGTTTTAAGGTGTTATTACCATTTATTCAACTGAAAAAAAAAACCCACACCTGTTACTTACACTCATTGAAATATAGCTATTTGTTTACAGCTTTTCTCTTTTCCTGAGATTTGAGCAAGCTGAGTTTGGATTGTCTTACTTCTCTCTGTATTAAACATCTAGCACAGTACCTGAGTCCATGGGGTTGCAAAGTGACTGAGTGACTGCGCACAGAGAGTATCTGATATATACCAGGTATTGTAATTAGTTTGAATGAATAAAAGAATAAATGAATGAGTATTTGACCCAATATGATACCAAGTTTCAAAGATAATTCCCACAGTAGAGTTAGCTAAACCTCATTGCAATATGCTGACTTCAAGAATCATTTATGTAGCCCCTACTAACTTTAGGACAGACAATATGAGGATATATAGATATTCATAAAAATAAATGGAACTATTAGTTAAGTATTAAATTTGTGGACATAGATGTCATCAGAGCTCAGAGAAGCATGTTATACCAGAGGCTGGAGCATTTGGGGAAAGCATAATGGGGACATAGAACTCAATGTGGGCATTGCTAGCTGGAGGAAAGATATTTTAGGAAGAAAACAGCACTGACAATAGCAAAGCATTAATAATTTTTTTCTTGCAGTCAGATGCACATAACATAAAATTTCTCATTTTAAGCACTTCAGTTCGATTCAGTTCAGTCACTCGGTTGTGTCCAACTCTTTGCAACCCCATGAATTGCAGCACGCCAGGCCTCCCTGTCCATCACCATCTCCTGGAATTTACTCAAATTCACGTCCATCGAATTGGTGATGCCATCCAGCCGTCTCATCCTCTGTCGTCCCCTTCTCCTCCTGCCCCCAATCCCTCCCAGCATCACAGTCTTTTCCAATGAGTCAACTCTTTGCATGAGGTGGCCAAAGTATTGGAGTTTCAGCTTTAGCATCAGTCCTTCCAGTGAACACCCAGGGCTGATCTCCTTCAGAATGGACTGGTTGGATCTCCTTGCAGTCCCCAAGGGACTCTCACGTGGAAGCATATAATTCAGTGACATTATGCACTCATGATGTATGTTTGCGATTGTTTGGAAAACAGTGATCTGACAAGTTCTAATCAGTGGACTTGACTGAAATTCTCTTTAGACTGGTGTAACTTTTTACTATAGTCTTAACATTTTTCCCATTACCCTCACCCCAATTTATTTATGAAAAATTACATCATGATTTCCACAAACTTGGAATTGCAAACCTGGAAGCTGCTATATGTAGAAACATAAACTCAAAGGCTATGAGATAAACCATACCAGATGAAAGAGTAGTAAAAATCTTACTGGCTAGGAGACTGGAGATCAGAGTTTTAACAGTAGTTCTGCTATGGGGTTCCAGGTGGTGCTGATTGTAAAGAATGCCCCTGCCAATGCAGGAGATGTAAAGAGATACAGGTTTGATCCCTGGGTCTGGAAGATCCCCTGGAGAGGGGCACGGCAACCCACTCCAGTATTTTTGCTTGGAGAATTTCATGGTCAGAGGAGCCTTGTGGGCTACAGTCCACAGGGTCACAAAGACTCAGACATGACTGGAGCGACTTCATACCCACATCCATTGCTATGAATAGGCATGTTCTATTGCCTATTAAGATAAATTTCAGTCAAGTATTTATGTATCTAAGTTCCTTCCAAGTAGTAAATCTCATGTATGCAAGTATATTGAAATGGTGTGTGAAAGAATGCTCTGTGTTTCTTTGAAGATGGGTGTAGTCTGGTCTTAGTACTAGATACAGAGGGCTTCCCTGGTGGCTCAGATGGTAAAGAATTTGCCTGCCAATGCCAAAGATGTGGATTTGATCCCTGGGTCGGGAAGATCCCCTGAAGAAGGGAATGATAACCCACTCTGGTAATCTTGCCTGGAGAATCCCACGGATAGAGGAGCCTGGTGGGCTACAGTCCATGGGATCACGAAGAGTCAGATATGACTCTGTGACTAAAGAACAACAACAAGATACAGAGGCCTAGTAGCAGTCTTACTGTGTGTAGCTCTTGGATCAGTTGTGCTACCAAAATTTTGCCTTTGAGCCACTAAAACCTCAAACTCAGGGCTACAGACACCTTTCCTACTAAAGTTCAATTCAACGTGGCGCCAGCCTATTGAGACTTAGTAAATCATCTACCAATTCAAATTTTTCAAGACTTAACTGCATCCCATGAAGTATTACAGAAAAATTACTGAAATTCTTACCCTAGATATTCTAATGTCCCAAAATTTATTATTATTATTATCAGGCTCTCAATATTTCAGGCAACTGTGCATGTATACTCATGCATAATAATGTATCATTTCTGCTAGTATCCAATCCAACTGATGACCACTTCAGATGTTTTGTATTTTGATATGCTTTTTTCCCTAGTCAATGGCTCTAATGGGAAGAGGCCCTTAGGCACTTAGAACCATTTAGAAACTCTCCAAATTAATTACAAAGTAGTGAGTTTTGAACGATACCCTAGAGACACTAAAGATCATTTTTGATTCCAAAGGTGCCAAATTTCCTTGGAAGGAGGAAATAGCTTATAACTTGATTAACCTGGTAAACAAAGCTTACAAACAATAAAAACATATAAGAACATAAGTATATTCACTTCCTTTTCTTAGGTGCTAATAATTTTTTTTTATTGTTGTTCCTTCTCAGAAGGAAATATGCCACAAAGGAAGGATATTGACTTATAAAACATTTAATACTTGGCAATAATACCATAGTTGGCAAACAGCAAAGATGACTCTAATGCCTAATTCATTAGACATTGTCTTAAACACAGGGGATATTTAAAAACATTAGATTCTGAAAAACACATTAATTTGGTATATATTTTTTAAATGAATGTTTAAAATGTATATCTTAAATTACATTTATTTTAACAATAATGATATATTTCTAATGCAGATAATTCTGTGTCTTGTATTTAGCTGATTATTGCTTTTGAGAGGAGAACCAGGCTGCAATTTACCAGAATGAAATAAATTTACAACTTCATTAACCTGAAAAGCCTGAAATGGTTTAGTATATGGCTGTGTACCTATTTATTCCCAGCTGGTATTTTATCTGATAATGTAAATAAATGTTCTAAGGTACATATAGGCACCACAAAGTTAGTAAACATCAAAGTTTAAGCAAAAAGTCATTTTTAAACCCACAGGTCTGAATGGCTTTTATCCAAATCTTACCTTACCCAGTGGTAAGGGTAAAGGGAAGACTTCTGACCTGTGACTTCCCTTTACCCTTACCCAGTGGTAAGGGTAAAGGGAAGACTTCTGACCTGTGACTTCCCTTTACCCTTACCCAGTGGTAAGGGTAAAGGGAAGACTTCTGACCTGTGACTTAACTTCCAGGGTTTCTCTTTTTCTTCAGAAATTCTATTTAACTTCTAACATAAATGTATTTTCCTTGCTCAATTACTTTTATCCTCTTTTAATGAGAAAGCAGTAACTTGCTGAATTCAGAAAACTTCTTTTACGGTGCTTTATTGGGGAAAATTTTGTCAAAAAATATGTCTGTGGTCCTGTTTATAGTGTGTGTGGCTCTCCTTATGTTGATTCAAAATTGTGTCTCCACACCTGCTTACATAAATGATATGTATTCTTGTGGACATTTTGCAAGCACTGCATGATAGCATCATTCTCTTTTTGAAGGCTTTGGGTTTGAATGTAACTGAGTCAGGTTACTTTGTGTATTCACAGTCCTGCCAATTACATCACTCAGGGCAAAATGTAAACCCAGTTAAGTACTATGCTCTTTGCCAAATGCCAGTGTTTCAACAGAGTTCTGCAGAACAAGTATGGCTCTGGGTATGCTTTGTTCTCACCTGTATATACACAAAAGCTGGATCCTTTCATATGTGCTCCGACATAAATATCGTGTTGGTAAGAAATCGTTGCTTGGATATTTTCATGGTCATCCTGAGGCTGCCACAGCTTTTCAGGGTGAATCTCCACATGATTTTGGAAATATTGCTAGCCCTAGCCTAAAATCTTTAAAAATAAAATTACTTTATTTATTTATTGTATTTCTGTCTGTCCTGGGTCTTTGTTGCTGTGAACACTACTCTCTAGTTGCAGTGTGTCGGCTTCTTATTGCAGTGGCTTCTCTTGCTGCAGAGTATGGGCTCTAGGGCGTGTGGGCCTCAGTAGTTCGATTCCCCAGCTCTGCAGCACAGGCTCAGTAGTTCTAGCACGCTGGCTTAGTTGCTCCATGGTATGTGGGATCTTCCGAGACCAGGGATCAAACCCATGTCTCCTGCATTGGCAGGTGGATTCTTTACCACTGAGCCACCAGGGAAGCCCAGCCTAAAATCTTTTGATGAACTTTTTAATGAAATAAAATTATTTCCCTGCCAAAAAGGCATATCTTTTCAGAACAAGACTGTAGCTTACTCATCTACAATGGGATGTTTTGCTAGGCTCTTTTTTAACATGTAAATCCTTTTTTTTCTCCTATGAAGTATGAATATGATCTTTTGTTTTGTAGAATCCGTGTCTTTCCATCCTTTTAGGTGGTCAATAGGTATTTGAATAAATGCATTTAAAAACAAGGTATTATTGTATTTTAGTTTGTGAATAATTTTGCCTGGTCTTTTCTGAATTCAAAATACATTTCATAAACATTTTCTAGCTCTGTTACTAGTATTTAGAATCTCCAGGAGATTTGAGTTGATATCTGAGGTAAATGAACACCACTATTCTAATACCGATGTGAGTTTGTGGACCTAAAATGTAGAATTCCTCCTTTTTCTAAGGAGACCGAATTAATAGGTTTTTTTTTTTTCCCTTGCCACTTAAGAATTTCTGAACATCTTAACACAATGTGGCAATTGGCATCAATGAAACTAATCATAATATAGGGCTGCCAGTGGTGCAGTCACTGTGAAGGGACTTCCATGATCAAAATTTTAACCAGAAAGTGGGCCTGTAGTTGGCATGTTCTTCGAAATAAGTGATCTGATTTATAGGAGTGAGTTCAAATGAAACATTTGCAAAGGACAGTCTGGCCTCCCACACATCAGCCTGGGGACTTTGGTATTGTCTGGTGGTTATTGTAATAATTTGAGGACTGGCAGAGAAGACGTAGCTGTGGGAAGCCACAGCGCTGAACCCACTCTCTCTGCATTTGCCTCCACACTTTCTTGTTCTTTTTTCTAATTTCTCTTCCTGATGTAAAATTGTTTTTCTTTCACTTTTAATGAGTGAGGGAGCCATATAACTTTTTCTGGGTGAAGAATAAATTGCTGACACATAGAAAAGAAAGGCAAGTTCCTGAGATTTTGCTGCTGTGAGAAGGGAATAAGCTAGTGCCTCTAGCCTCAGGAGATCTGGTGAAGGCAAAGGTGAAGGGATGTGCTGATGAGACCTCTTGTCTGCAGAAGGGCTGCCTGATGCTCACCTACGCATCACACAGTGAGAGCCGTCATTCACTATGGCTTCTTATAATTAACCATCATCTTTGTAATGCATATTAGCAAAGCAAACAGGAGAATTATGTGCTATTATCCATGCATCTAGTTTTTAAGGTTATTTTTATTATGAAAAGGATCATATATGCAAAAGCATGTATAAAATATGTCTATACCATTTACTAAGATCATGGCATCTGGTCACATCACTTAATGAGAAATAGATAGGGAAACAGTGGAAACAGTGTCAGACTTTATTTTGGGGGGCTCCAAAATCACTGCAGATGGTGACTGCAGCCATGAAATCAAAAGACGCTTACTCCTTGGAAGAAAAGTTATGAGCAACCTAGATAGCATATTCAAAAGCAGAGACATTACTTTGCTGACTAAGGTCCGTTGGTGGTCAAGGCTATGGTTTTCCCAGTAGTCATGTATGGATGCAAGAGTTGGAATGTGAAGAAGGCTGAGCGCCAAAGAATCGATGCTTTTGAACTGTGGTGTTGGAGAAGACTCCTGAGAGTCCCATGGACTGCAAGGAGATCCAACCAGTCCATTCTAAAGGAGATCAGCCCTGGGTGTTCTTTGGAAGGAATGAGGCTAAAGCTGAAATGCCAGTACTTTGGCCACCCCATGTGAAGAGTTGACTCACTGGAAAATACTCTGATGCTGGGAGGGGTTGGGGCAGGAGGAAAAGGGGACCACAGAGGATGAGATGGCTAGATGGCATCACCGACTTGATGGACGTGAGTCTGAGTGAACTCTGGGAGTTGGTGATGGACAGGGAGGCCTGGTGTGCTGTGATTCACGGGGTCGCAAAGAGTCGGACATGACTGAGTGACTGAACTGAACTGATACCATTTAAAGTATAATAAAAACAATTTTGGTATGCAGCACCCAAGGTGAACAACAACAAAATACCCAAAGTGAAGAACAAGAACTCTACTGGTACCATGGATTAATCGTCCCCCTCCATGACATACTGTTGTTGTTGTTCAGTAGCCTAGTCATTTCCAATTCTTTGTGACCCCATGGACTGCATCAATCCAGGCCACTCTATCCCTCACCATCTCCCAAAGTTTGCCCAAGTTCATGTCCATTGCATCATTGATGCCATCTAGCCATCTCATCCTCTGATGCCTTCTCCTGCCCTCAATCTTTCCCAGCATCACGGAATTTTCCAATGAGTCAGCTGTTTGCATCAGATGACCAAAATAGTGGAGTTTCAGCTTCAGCATCAATCCTTCCAATGAGTATTCAGGGTTGATTTCCCTTAAGACTGACTCCATGACATAACCCATGTTTTAATACTTAGCATACTATTCTTCTGTTTATTTGTAACAGATTCTACCTTCAGTAGCCCATCTGAAATAGTCTAGTAGATAGCTGGGTTGGTTAGCAATATTTGCTATGTGGTAAATCCTCACTTGGAAAGAAAGCTGTGATAAACCTAGACAACATTTTAAAAAGCAGAGACATCGTTTTGCTAACAAAGTTTCATATAGTCAAAGCTATGCTCTTTCTAGTAGTCATGTACGGTTGTGAGAGTTAGACCTTAAAGAAGACTACTGCTGCTGCTGCTAAGTCACTTCAGTCATGTCCAACTTGGTGCAACCCCATAGACAGCAGCCCACCAGGCTCCCCCATCCCTGGGATTCTCTAGGCAAGAACACTGGAGTGGGTTGCCATTTCCTTCTCCAATGCATGAAAGTGAAAACTGAAAGTGAAGTTGCTTAGTCGTGTCTGACTCTTAGCGACCCCATGGACTGCAGCCTACCAGTCTCCTCCATCCATGGGATTTTCCAGGCAAGAGTACTGGAGGGGGTGCCATTGCCTTCTCCAAAGAAGGCTGAGTGCCAAAAATTGGTGCTTTCAAACTGTGATGCTGGAGAAGACTCTTGAGAGACCCTTGGACAGCAAGGAGATCAAACTAGTCAATCCTAAAGAAAATCAGTCCTGAATATTCATTGGAAGGACTGATGCTGAAGCTGAAGTTCTAATACTTTGACCACCTGGTGCAAAGAGCCAGCTTATTGGAAGAGACCCCGATGATTCAAGGAATGAGTGCTCAGTGAATATTCAGGGTTGCTTTCAGTTAAGATTTATATTGATTATATGTTGAAATAACAGTATTTTGGGTATATTAGATTCAATAAAATACATTACTAAAACTGCCTTTTAAAAAATGAGGCAATTAGAAAACTTTCAAATTACATAAAATTACACAAAAAACTTAAAATCATTTGTTCACATTGTGTTTCTATTGGACATTGCTTGTCTATATCATATTTACTGCCAGTTCTTCTATTTGTATATTCTCCTTCTCCTTCCTATGCACTAGATTTCTTCAGATTATATGATTAACACAAACTCCAAACTTCCAAGTTAATTTCTGGCCTAAGACTTCAATGGCCCTAGAGGTACTCTCCCATCCCCTAGAGATTATTTTAAGTTAGTATTTCCCAAACTCATGGGCTTCCCTGGTGGCTCAGTGGTAAAGAATCTGCCTGCTGATGTAGGAGACATGGTTTGATCCCTGGGTTGGGAAGACCCCCTAGAGAAGGAAATGGCAACTCACTCCAGTATTCTTGCCTGGGAATTCCCATGGACAGAGGAGCCTGGTGGACTATTGTCCATGGGGTCACAGAGTCAATCACAACTTAGTCACTGAGCACACATTCCCAGACTCACAGGACCATCAGATGAGCAGAGTGTTTGCTGAAGCAATGCTGTCAGCCTCTTCTAAGTCCATGGAATCAGTTTCTCCTGGGGGTAGTCCTGTGTTGGCCATGGTGGCTAACCTTGCATTAGGGAAGAAGATTCCACAATGGTTTTTCCTTTCTGTAGGACTAAGTGTGAACTTCTGGAGGCCTTTCACAGTCCACTCAGGTGCTGTCTTTGGATGACTGTCTCCTCCTCACCCCCTCATTCACACCATCTTCCAGCTACACTAACCTGTGTGTTATACTCTTTCCTGCTTTGGGTTTGTGTTTGTTCTTCTACTTACCTGAAACTCTTCCTCCCAACTGTGCCCAGCCCAATGTACTGTCCTCACCATTCACTGCTGGCCTCTGTAAAATGCTATACTTTCTCTTCTCCTCACTCCAGGCAGTGATAAGTGCTCTCTGCTTCATTTTTTTACGACAAGGGTGCAAAACTCAAGCCGCATGTTTGAATCACCTGGGAACTTCAAAAAACTCCTGATACTCAGGGAAAATACCTAATATTTTGACTTACTTGATCTAAGAAAGGTCATGGAGATGGTACTATTTCTTCTAAAGTTCCTTAGGATGCTGCTGTCAAGAATCACATTTGGTGGTTTGGCTTTACCACACGTTGTAGTTGTTTGTTCACATGTCTCCTCATTCTAGACTGAATGCCTGGAGAATGTGGAAAACATTTTATTTTCTTTACATCACAGATTCTGGGTATGAAAAATGCTCAAATACTTTAAAGATTTTTTTTAAATTATGAAAGTATGATTTATAGGAGACTTGGAAAATACAAAACAAGGTTACATATAGTTGTACTACATATTACAATTTTTTTATGTAGATACAGATTTTTAGTTGGAGTTTCACTATCGAACTCTCAAAAACTAATATAATGAATACACAGAGAAGCAGAAAGATTTAGTAGACCTGAAAAGCACAGTGAACCAATTCAACAAATTAAGATTTATACAATTTTCACACAACAGTAGGATACAAATTCTATTCAGGGTCCTATAGACTGTAAACTAGGAGACACTGGAACATATCCAGGGACATAAAACAAAGTGCAAAAATTTCATGGTCTAAAGGTATTGAAATCCTCTAGAGTCTGTTATGACTGTGAAACTGTTTTAGAAATCAATATCAAAAGATATTTGAAAATAACCCGCATATTTTCAAGGGCAGTGTGACATTCACCAAGAGAGATCTTCAACTTAGCTTTCAAAAGCCTCAATAAAAGTTAGACTGAAAAACCACAGAGGGTGATTGCAGAGAAGAAAGCAAAAAAAAAAAAAAAAATGCTCAAATATGTTGTGGATACATAGTTCAAGGAATAGATGAAGGAGGTGACAAAAAGTAGCCATTTTAGGAAACTGATTCTATTTTGAAAACTTAAGAGAGAGACTTCTCTAATTTCAAATGCTGATAATATGGAACACATTTGCAAAATTGGAAAACAGGCTTAATTGTGTGATTAATTTATTTACCAAAAGCCAGATATTGGATATATAAATTGAAAGATACTTTTACATAATCAGAAAAAAATATAACTGAAGTTAATTGGACAAACAAGAATTTTGACCAAGAATATAAAAGTCAATTAAGAACAGTGTTGGAAGGACAAATAGCCTATAACTAATCTCTAGTCTCAGGGTACCATGAACAGTAGTCTTTAATATGAATATGAAGAAAACAATAAGAAAGAGGAAAGAAAACACTTTAAAAAAGAATATTTATATTTGAAAAGTCAACAATGTTAAAGAAAATTCATTTGAAGCAAAAATAAAAGTATAAATAACAAGCCTGTATAGACTGAGGTTGATATGGAGACATAAGAATCAAGGCATATTCATAGATGTTTTAGAATTCAATGTTGTTGAAGATAATAAAGATCAATGTGGCCAATTTGGGGAGTTAAAAAAAGCCCAGTATGACAAAACTTAAAGACAAAATAGTTGAAAATGTTTTGAAAGCCAGTATAGATATGAAAGAGAGGAAATCGAGTTAGGAAGAGACTTGCCAAAAACCGAAAGCAAAAGTTGCAGCTAAGGCCCTTGGAAGTGCGTGTAAGTAGTCACGCAGTCTAAGATTTTTGAGATTTCTCCAGCACATTTCAGTTAATAAGAATTGAGGTATAATGTGAAGGCATGCCATAATGAGCATGGGAAAACATTGGGAGAAGTCCCAGGCTATGTCAGAGAAATGTGGAAGGTCTCTTACCTAGACTGGAGTAGGAAAAGTTTTTAAAGTTTGTCCCTGGCTCTGCCCCTCCTCCCCAGAATATCTCTGTGAATATAAGAGTATTAGACAAGCTTATCACATAAAGTCATTGTTTTGGAATCTTAAAGCCGGAGGATACCATTGAGATATCACTTTAGCAATTTTACAAATGATAGGATCACCATTAACTGTTGGTGACAGAACCAGGATTAGAAACCAGTCTTGCTAATAACAGCCTAGTTTTCAAATAAGCAATGGTAAGTGAACATTTGGATGACATAACATTATTTAGATGCTGAGTGAACACATCTGGAAAGCATATAGAAATAGAAGTGTGCCAACACTCTCCATGGCTGTATCTATGATCCCCACAACCGTGATAGGCATGAGAAAAACCAATGTAATGGTGTCAAGAAGAAAATAATGCCGCATCTGAGGTGAGAAAACATAAAATGATTTTGCAGTGCTAATCACGAGTCTTTCTTTCTCTGCTTTATTTTTGTTTTACCTGATCGCATTTAGTAATTTGCCTCAATACTTTTTTGAAGTTTATAAACCAATATGTTGATTCCAGTGTCTTTCTACACACTAGTCTCTTCTCATCTTCTCATCCTTCTCTATCTAGGTTTAGAGACCATAGTCATCATTTTAATAACACTCGTGCTAATATTGTAAAATATTCTTGCCCCTCGTGTGTGTGTATGTATATGCGTGTATGAGTGGAGTGGTGTTTTCTTTACTTATCTAGCAATGTTCCATTCTTCAACAATCACTTTCTCCATTTTCTTCTTGCCTCTGTGCTTTGTATACATCATCCAGTTGCTTCATTAAACATATTTATTTTGATGTCATAATAGCTCTGCAAACTCAACTGTGTACAGAGTTGGACTCGAGATTTTCCTCCAAGCCTATGTCTCCTCCAGTGTGACTCCACTCATTTCCTAGTTGCTCAGGCTCTCAACTTTAGAGTCCTCCTTTCTACCACTTTCTTTCATCATCCCTATCTAGTCCATCACCAAGAACTGAACACATTTCAAGTTGACTAAAGGAGCTTCAGTTCAGTTCAGTTCAGTTGCTCAGTCGTGTCCAACTCTTTGCGACCCCATGAATTGCAGCATGCCAGGCCTCCCTGTCCATCACCAACTCCCAGAGTTCACTCAGACTCACGCCCATCGAGTCAGTGATGCCATCCACCCATCTCATCCTCAGTCGTCCCCTTCTCCTCCTGCCCCCAATCCCTCCCAGCATCAGAGTCTTTTCCAGTGAGTCAACTCTTTGCATGAGGTGGCCCAAGTACTGGAGCTTCAGCTTCAGCATCATTTCTTCCAAAGAACACCCAGGGCTGATCTCCTTTAGAATGGACTGGTTGGATCTCCTTGCAGTCCAAGGGACTCTCAACAGTCTTCTCCAACACCACAGTTCAAAAGCATCAATTCTTTGGCACTCAGCTTTCTTCACAGTCCAACTCTCACATCCATACATGACTACTGGAAAAACCATAGCCTTGACTAGATGGACCTTTGTTGGCAAAGTAATATCTCTGCTTTTGAATATGCTATCTAGGTTGATCATAATTTTTCTTCCAAGAGTAAGCATCTTGTGATTTCATGGCTGCAGTCACCATCTG
>SJYA01002183.1:3564114-3575245 GCA_006410615.1 Neotragus moschatus
TTTAGTTCCTCTTCACTTTCTGCCATAAGGGTGGTGTCATCTGCATATATGAGGTTATTGTTATTTCTCCTGCAGTCTTGATTCCAGCTTGTGCTTCTTCCAGCCCAGGGTTTCTCATGATGTACTCTGCATAGAAGTTAAATAAGCAGGGTGGCAATATACAGCCTTGACGAACTCCTTTTCCTATTTGGAACCAGTCTGTTGTTCCATATCCAGTTCTAACTGATGCTTCCTGGCCTGCATACAGATTTCTCAAGAGGCAGGTCAGGTGGTCTGGTATTCCCATCTCTCTCAGAATTTTCCACAGTTTATTGTGATCCACACAGTCAAAGGCTTTGGCATAGTCAATAAAGCAGAAATAGATGTTTTTCTGGAACTCTCTTGCTTTTTCCATGATCCAGCAGATGCTGGCAATTTGATCTCTGGTTCCTCTGCCTCTCCTAAAACCAGCTTGAACATCTGGAAGTTCACGGTTCACGTATTGCTGAAGCCTGGCTTGGAGAATTTTGAGCATTGCTTTTCTAGTGTGTGAGATGAGTACAATTGTGTGGTAGTTTAAGCATTCTTTACCACTCCCTTTCTTTGGGATTGGAATGAAAACTGACCTTTCCTAGTCCTGTGTCCAGTGGTGAGTTTTCCAAATTTGCTGGCATATTGAGTGCAATACTTTCACAGCATCATCTTTCAGGATTTGAAATAGCTCAAATAGAATTCCATCACCTCCACTAGCTTTGTTCATAGTGATGCTTTCTAAGGCCCACTTGACTTCACATTCCAGGATGTCTGGGTCTAGATGAATGATCACACCATCCTGATTATCCAGGTCATGAAGATCTTTTGTACAATTCTTCTGTGAATTACAGGTAGTTATATTTGGAGCAATTTAATAACTAATAGCTTTCTTTAGTAATAAATTCAGCAGTTCTTGGTGGTTAATGCAGTATGACTAATGACACAAGAAAGCAAACTCTAGTCATGTGAAGGGCTGTAAGAAGTCCTTAGGATTAATACTAAAGGTTTAAATGAAAAGGCAAATAATTAGTGAATTTCTGTTCAGATAATGAATATTGAAAGTGTCAGGAAGTATGAATTTGATTCTTAACACTGGTCTCCTTAGAAACTTAAAAAAAAAATTTCAAGGTCCATGGGCCGTCTTAGACCAAATAAGTCAGAATTTGACCTGAGTATTAGTAGTTGGTTTTTTTTTTTTCCCCACTTTGTTTACTTTTTAAGTTGAAGGATAATTGCTTTACAGAATTTTCTGATTTTCTGTCATACATCAATAAGAATCATCCATAGGTACATTCATGTCCCCACCCTCCTGAACCCTTTTCCCATCTCCCTCACCATCCCACCCTTATAGATGGTCACAGAACCACTTTTGAATTCCCTGAGTCATACAGCTAATTCCCATTGGCTATCTATTTTACATATGGTATTGTAAATTTCCATGTTACTCTCTTCATACGTGTCACTCTCTCCCTCCTCCCCTCCCCCATGTCCATAGGTCTGTTCTCTATGTCTGTCTCTCCATTGCTGTCCTGCAAATAAATTCATCAGTACCATCTGTCTAGATTCTATAAATATGCGTCAGTATATAATATTTGTATTTCTCTTTCTGACTTACTTCACTCTGTATAATAGGCTCTAGATTTGTCCACCTCATTAGAACTGACTCAAATGTGTTGCTTTTGTGGCTCAGTAGTATTCCATTGTGTATGTGTACCACAGCTTCTTTATCCATTCATCTGTTGGTGGACATCCTGGTTGCTTCCATGTTCTAGCTATTGTAAATAGAGCTACAGTGAACATTGGGGTACATGTGTCTTTTTCAGTTTTTGTTTTCTCAGGGTATATGCCTAGGAGTGGGATTGCTGGGTCATATGGTGGTTTTATTCCTAGTTTTTAAGGAATCTCCATACCATCTTCCATAGTGGCTGTATCAATTTACATTCCCATCAGTGATGCAAGAGGGCTCCCTTTTCTCCACACCCTCTCCAGCATTTATTGTGTGTAGATTTTTTGATGATGGCCATTCTGACTGATATGAGGTGGTTTTTCATTGTAGTTTTGATTTGCATTTCTCTAATAATGAGTGATGTTGAGTATCTTTTCATGTGTTTTTTTAGCCATATATGTGTCTTTTCTGGGGAAATGTCTGTTTAGGTCTTTTCCCCACTTTTTGACTGGGTTGTTTGTTTTACTGGTTTTGAGTTTGTATGAGCTGCTTGTATATTTTGGAAATTAATTCTTTGTTGGTTGTTTCTTTTGCTGTTTTTTTCTCCCATTCTGAGGGCTGTCTTTTCACCTTGTTTGCAGTTTCTTTGCTCTGCAAAGCTTTTAAGTTTAATCAGGTCTCACTTGTTTTTGTTTTTATTTCCATTTCTTTAGGAGGTGTGCCATAGAAGATCTTGCTTTGATTATGTCATTGAGTGTTCTGCCTATGTTTTTCTCTAAGAGTTTTATAGTTTCTGGTCTTACATTTAGGTCTTTAATCCATTTTGAGTTTATCTTTCTGTATGCCATTAGGAAGTGTTCTAATTTCATTCTTTTGCATGTAGCTCTCTAGTTTTCCTAACACCACTTATTGAAGAGGCCATCTTTGCCCCATTGTATATTCTTGCCTTCTTTGTCAAAAATAAGGTACCCATAGGTACGTAGGTTTATCTCTGGACTCTCTGTCTTGTTCCATTGGTCTGTATTTCTGTTTTTGTGCCACACTGTCTTTATGATTATAGATTTGTAGTGTAACTGAAGTCAGGAAGGTTGATTCCTCCAGCTCCATTCTTCTTTCTCAAGACTGTTTTGGCTATTTGGGGTCTTTTATGTTTCCATATGAATTGTGAAATTTTTTGTTCTAGTTCTGTGAAAAATGCCATTGGTAATTTGATAGGCATCATGTTGAATCTGTAGATTTCACTTGGTAGTATAGTTATTTTCACAATATTGATTCTTCATACCTAGGAGTATGGAATATCTCTCCATCTATTTAAATCACCTGATTTCTTTCATCAGTGTCATATAATTTTCTGCATACAATTCTTTTGTCTTCTTAGGTTTATTCCCAGATGTTTTGTTCCCTTTATTTCAGTGGTGAATGGGACTGATTCTTTAATTTCTCTTTCTGATTTTTTGTTGTTAGCATATAGGAATGCAAGTGATTTCTGTGTATTGACCTTGTGTCCCGCGACTTTGCTGAATTCACTGATTAGCTCTAGTAATTTTCTGATAGTTTCTATGGGGTTTTCTATGTATAGTATCATGTCATCTACGAACAGTAAGTGTTTTACTTCTCTTTTTCCAATCTGGATTCCTTTGATTTCTTTTTCTGAATACCAGTAGTTTTGAAAGTTCTCAGGTGATTCAAATGTGTAACCACATTTGAATACCACTGATATAAGCTTTTAAAGTTTTCTGCTATTTTCACTCTTAAAGGCACCTTTTAATTTACTTCCTCTATTCTCTCTTGGACTTTTAAAACTAAAATATCAACAAATACAGCTGGAACAAGGCATTACTCCCTATTCTGTAAAGTGCAGTGTGTGCACACTTTGACTTTCAGAGTTTACCATTTCCAAATATTGATTTTAGCTTCAGTTGAATGGGAGCCTATAATTGAGATGAAATGGGTCAAACTCACATACATGACTTAAGATAAAATACTCCTAGTGTATCTGCTAATTGTTGGTGAAACATCTATTATGTCTTGATTTTGGAAGACTAAAAACTTCATAAATCAGAGAAGGTAATTTGTAAAGATGTTTCCATTCTATCAATTGATAATTTTCTGGATGATGAAACTTAGAATTACTATCATCTCTGGTAAAAGGTAAAAATGTTTACAAAAAGTTTTAAAAAAAGAACCCTGATTATAAGAGAAAAAAATAAAAAGAAAATATGAAAAATAAGCAAAAATCTTTCTCATAAACCCATAACCAGATTGATGTTTCATCTGTTCCTTTCTGGTGTTGTGTATATGTCTGTATGCATAAATAATTTATAGATTTGTCTCAGATCATGGTTTTATATTCTGCTCTTGTTTTCTTTATGTTGAAACATTATTTCACATAATTAAATACTTTTGGAAGATATAATTTTAAATGACAGCATGATATTTAATCCATTCATACTAAATTTTAAAATATTTCTCTAGTTTTGGATATTTTGGTTATTATGCTAATTGATATAGTGAACACATATATGTTGGGAATTAACACAGGTGTGTGATTGTTAGATCTAAAATCATGTACCCTTTGAAAGTTACTACAACACAGTGCAAATCATTTTCCAGAATATGAGTTTTTATCCCCATAATCAGTAAATAAAAATATCTGTAATTTTACTGTACCCTCATCATATTAAAAATATGGCTTAGATTCTTCCCAAATGGGTAATAATAGTATTATAGTGTACATTTCTCTGATGATTAATGCAAATTAACATTTTTCCTATTTAATTGCCTGTTGTCATTTCTTCTTTTGCATATTTTTAGTTCATGATCTTTTCTTCAAGAATCATTTTTAAGGAAGTGAAAAAAGCATTTGAGAAATGTAATTCCAATTTAATGTAATTAAATGTAATTCCAATTTAATTTATGTACTTTATAGTGCATAAATTTATAACTTTATAGTGAATCCAATAGCTACAAACTGCAATCTCTACCCTGGTGAGGTCCTCTGTGGGAATCTTTGTAGATCCTTTTGTATACATTAACACTCAAGAGCTATGAATTACTACAATTTAGTTCAATGAGATTAGATAGAACTTTTCCCATAAATCCAGGTTGCAAAAGTCAGCTTACCTGAATAGTCTAGAAGTGTGAGCAACCGGGAATAGTTCTTCTACTCTGTGACAATGTCATTCATGTGAAATAGCTCTTGTGCAAAGGTGAAGTGCCATGTAATGCTTGGAGCACACACAGAGGAGACCTTTCAAGAGGCTCTTCTGGATTTTTTTTGCAGACTTTGCAGTTGCTTATATTTCAGACTTTTTAAAGAATGGATTGGGCATGATGACCACTAGTCATTTAGCAATAATTTAAGGCAAGATATATTTAGATGGTTGAAAGCTGAGGAAGTTGAAGACCCCAAAGAAATGGAGACCCTACTAGTCAGTGAGTGACGAAAGATAAACAGGGCCACTGCATTTTATAGTGGAAGAAGTACCAAATTCAGGCCTTCTGTCTGAGACTGGTTACCTGTTCATTCAACTGTATTCTCATAGTGTGTCAGAAAGCGAGTGATTTTAATGGGAGTAGAATTGAGGCTTGGCTTCCCTGATGGCTCGGTGGTAAAGAATCTGCCTGCGGTGCAGGAGCTGCAGGAGATGTGGGTTCGATCCCTGGGTCAGGAAGATCCCCTGAAGATCCCCCTCCAGTCCAGTATTCTTGTCTGGAGAATCCCATGGACAGAGGAGCCTGGCAGGCTACAGTCCATAGGGTTGCAAAGAATCAGACATGACTGAAGCAACCTAGCACAGCACACAATGGAGGTTATGACTGCAAAATGAAGACCTATACGACTCACATGCTTCTTAAGTTCTGAAATGTTTAGAATGTTTAGAATGTGATAACAAGAAAAATCTTAAAGCAAAATACACATCTAGAAAATAGAACCTAGATTAATATTAATTAATGTCATTACCTAAAAAAAGAAGTTCCTAATGTTTACATTTTTACTGCGATTCATGGGGTCACAAAGAGTCGGACACGACTGACTGAACTGAACTGAACTGAATGTTTACATTTTTACTGTTATTAGATATCAAGAGACAAAAGGATTATTTTGTCTCTAGTGTATTCTAAGCATAAGTCGAATTTTGCATTTTTAATTGATAGTTTTTTTTACAAAGTATTTTATTAGTCACTCTTTGATTTTCTGTTAATATAAAAATCTATCTCCATTTCAGCTACCAATTTCAATTTTTTTCCTGTTAAATCACTAGACAAAATTTAAAATCCAACCTCTTTTCCCAGAACAAATGCAGTATAGTAAGAAACAGTGAAAGAAGTAATGTGGAAAGGGAGTTTTAAAAAGAAAAGGAATGGATGATGAAGGTGAATTTTGAACTGCTGAACGCAGCCAGATTCTAAAAGCACATTCAAAATCT
The DNA here is from genome assembly GCA_006410615.1 of Neotragus moschatus. Classification (NCBI taxonomy): domain Eukaryota; kingdom Metazoa; phylum Chordata; class Mammalia; order Artiodactyla; family Bovidae; genus Neotragus; species Neotragus moschatus. Next base: position 3,570,223 of record SJYA01002183.1, read on the forward strand.
TTCAAAACTCACACATGCACTAAAAACTAAACTAAACTAAAACCAAACAAAAGGTATTCTATTAGTGGCAATGTTAAAACAGTGGGTTAATTATCTTGTGAAAACTCAGAGACTTTTTTTGATTGGGTCAGATTGGAGTTTCATTTCTCTCCAATTTCACACATGGTTTGAATTAACATCTCTAGTTCTTGGAAAAAATATTACATTTTAAAATTGCCCTTAAACTACGTATTTTCCACAAATAGAATGGTAATGGCCAACTTGAGGAATATTTTTCTAAAGATAGTTTTACTATCACTACCTCACACGACGCGAAATCTAGTTAATGGGGCAGACGGTTCAAATCCATCTTCAGTGGTTAAGGGCATACTCTCCTCAAAGGGTATAAGTTCAGATGCATAATTCTATTTCCAGATTCTCTGTGTATATTTAGTGCTGTGAGCAAGAAACATAAGGATGCTCGTATCCTTGGTACAAGGTTAGCTCTCTGTTCACCTAGGTACCAATTCAGTTCAGTTCAGTCGCTCAGTTGTGTCCGACTCTTGGACTGCAGCACACCAGGCTTCCCTGTCCATCACTAACTCCCAGAGCTTACTCAAACTCATGTCCATTGAGTCAGTGATGCCATCCAACCATCTCATCCTCTGTCATCCCCCTCTCATCCTGCTTTCAGTCTTTCCCAGCATCAGGGTCTTTTCCAGTTAGTCATTTCTTCGCATCAGGTGGCCAAAGTATTGGAGTTTCAGCTTCAGCATTGGTCCTTCCAATGAATATTCAGGACTGATTTCCTTTAGGACTGACTTGTTCAATCTCCTTGCAGTCCAAGGGACTCTCAAGAGTCTTCTCCAACACTACAGTTCAAAAGCATCAATTCTTTGGCACTCAGCTTTCTTTATAATCCAACTCTCATATCCATGACAACTGGAAAAACCATAGCTTTGGCTAGATGGACCTTTGTCAGTAAAGTAATATCTCTGCTTTTTAATATGCTATCTAGGTTGGTCATAGCTTTTCTTCCAAGGAGCAAGCATCTTTTAATTTCATGGCTGCAGTCACCATCTGCAGTGATTTTGGAGCTGAAAAAATAAAGTCTGTCACTGTTTCCATTGTTTCCCCATCTATTTGCCATGAAGTGATGGGACCAGATGCCATGATCTTCCTTTTCTGAATGCTGAGTTTTAAGACAACTTTTTCATGCTCCTCTTTTCTTTAATTCTTCTTGGCTTTCTACCATAAGGGTGGTGTTATTCACATATCTGAGGTTATTGATATTTCTCCCAGCAATTTTGATTCCAGCTTGTGATTCATCCAGCTGGTTTTTTGCATGATGTACTCTGCATATAAGTTAAATAAGCAGAGTGACAATATACAGCCTTGAGGTACTCCTTTTCCTATTTGGAACCAGTCTGTTGTTCCATGTCCAGTTCTACCTGTTGTTTCTTGACCTGCCTACAGAGTTCTCAGGAAGCAGGTCAGGTGGTCTGGCATTCCCATCTCTTGAAGAATTTTCCACAGTTTGTGGTGATCCACACAGTCAAAGACTTTGGTATAGTCAATAAAGCAGAAGTAGATATTTTTCTGAAACTCTCTTGCTTTTTCCATGATCCAGTGGATGTTGGCAATTTGATCTCTGGTTCCTCTGCCTTTTCTAAATCTAACTTGAACATCTGGAAGTTCATGGTTCACATACTGTTGAAGCCTGGCCTGGAGAATTTCGAGCATTGCTTTACTAGCGTGTGACATGAGTACAATTGTACGGTAGTTTGAGCATTCTTTGGCATTGCCTTTCTTTGGGATTGGAATGAAAACTGACCTTTCCTAGTCCTGTGTCCACTGNAATTTGAGCATTACTTTACTAGCAAGTGAGATGAGTGCAATTGTGTGGTAGTTTGAGCATTCTTTGGCATTGCCTTTCTTTGGGATTGGAATGAAAACTGACCTTTCCTAGTCCTGTGTCCACTGCTGAGTTTTCCAAATTTGCTGGCACACTGAGTGCAGCACTTTCACAGCATCATCTTTCAGGATTTGGAATAGCTCAACTGGAACTCCATCACCTCCACTAGCTTTGTTTGTAGTGATGCTTCCTAAGGCGCACTTGACTTCGCATTGTGGGATGTCTGACTTTAGGTGAGTGATCACACCATCATGGTTATCTGGGTCATGAAGATCTTTTTTTTAGATCTCATGCCTTGAATCTAAGGCTAACAGATTTTTGTTAAGAAAACGCACTGGTCATAGCAAACACCCTCTTCCAACAACACAAGAGAAGACTCTACGCACAAGTAAAGCCTAACAGAATTTTGTGAAGGGAACGCATTGGTCATAACAAATACCCTCTTCCAAATACAAAAGAGAAGACTCTACACATGGACATCACCAGATGGTCAATACTGAAATCGATTGACTATATTCTTTGCAGCCAAAGATGGAAAAGCTCTATACAGTCAGCAAAAAAAAAAAAAAAAGAGAGACCAGGAGCTGACTGTGGCTCAGATCATGAACTCATTGCCAAATTCAGACTGAAATTGAAGAAAGTAGGGAAAACCACTGGATCATTCAGGTATGACCTAAATCAAATCCCTTATGATTATATAGTGGAAGTGAGAAGTAGATTTAAGGGACTAGATCTGATAGACGGAGTGCCTGATGAACTATGGACTGAGGTTCGTGACATTATACAGGAGACAGGGATCAAGATCATCCCCATGGAAAAGAAATGCAAAAAAGCAAAATGGCTGTCTGGGGAGGCCTTACAAATAACTGTGAAAAGAGGAGAAGTGAAAAGCAAAGGAAAAAAGAAAAGATATACCCGTTTGAATGCAGAGTTCCAATGAATAGCAGGGAGACATAAGAAAGCTTTCCTCAGTGAACAGTGCAAAGTAGAGGAAAACAATAGAATGAGAAAAACTAGAGCTCTCTTCAAGAAAATTAGAGGTACAAAGGGAACCTTTCATTCAAAGATGGGCACAATAAAGGACAGAAATGGTATGGACCTAACAGAGCAGAAGATATTAAGAAGAGGAGGCAAGAATACACAGAAGAACTATGCAAAAAAAGGTACCAATTGACTCCCTTCTAACACCAGAAGGCTGACCTCCTGTCTTTATGTCCTCATCTTAATTGACTAAAGTCTCAATACCATGATCTCTATCTTTAGTACCAAAGAGTTAGTACCAAATCTTTCTTGGTCATTCTCTCCGCTACCTTTTGGTCTATGATCATGTATTCTATTTCTGGCAAATGGTACTTAATTTCTGATTGTACTTTCTGCTTTTGAACTAACCTCTCTTGTTTTTGCTCTCTTTTCTGAATCTGTGTGCCCACAAATCTTTTCTTTAGAACACTGAATGCCTGACTGTGGGCTTGTGTTTAGGTCCAATCCTTGAAGTCTTCTTCCCCTCCTATTCTGACTTACCCTGCTCATGAGCCACTTCTCTTTTGTTAGAAAGGAAGATTATGCTTTCCTTCTCTGCTTTGAGGAGAGCACGTATGTACACTGGTCACCTATGTTGCAGTAAATTTATGTGATAGAGGTCATCTGGGCTTATAATAGATGGGATAAACACAATGACAACTTATTCTTCCCCTTGAAAATAAATACCTGTAGCAATCCAACTATTCGTTTACTCAGTAGATATTTATAGGAAACATAGTTTTGGCCCTCATGTAGGAATCCAGGTTATAGTCACTTTAGGAATAAAATTTTGAGATTGTGTATCTCATTTTCCCAGAGAAAACAAAGAGTTAATCTCATTAGTAATTATAAAAAGTGCTCTAGAAAGCTGTCTACTCAACCTCTAAAACTATAGCATTCCTAATGTTTTTAAAGTCTTTTTGCTTTACATAAAGGCAAAACTTAAATTCGATGTTAAGGATGTTAAGATATCTTTTACTAAAGGGTCTCAAAACTTACATATTTTGAGGGTGAACCCAATGGAAGTTAGAATCATATCACTCAATAATTGTTGGTGGTGTTGATTATTCAATCAGTCATGTCCAACTCTTTGGTGACTCCCTGGACTATAGCCCACCAGGCTCCTCCCATGGGATTTTCCAGGCAAGAATATTGGAGTGACTTGCCATGCCTTCTGCTAGGGAATCTTCCCTACCCAGGGATCAAACACCTATCTCTTGCTTCTCCTGCATTGGCAAGCAAATTCCTTACCACTGCACCACATGTGTGATAGATTCTCACTAGTTGAGAGTATAGAGTCAAGTGCACTGTACTGGCTCTCATTTGGCTATGACTGTAAAGCGTAAGAGAATAAAAGGGAAACTGTAATACATATAAAAAGAAGTATTTCAGAGATAAAGGACTATGACATCAGAATTGGCCAGAACATGTTAAATAGGGTACACATGACCCCCCCTCTGAGTATTAGCCCTGTGATTTTTTCCACAGTTAATACACCCTGCTCTGTAAAATGGTCCACATTGTATTACAGACACACTCTGGTCGAGAGGCAGAACCAGAAGTTGCATACCCCTTACAGAATTTCCGAGATACAAGCTTCTATCTTAATCACTTTCTATTTAAACTTGGAGAACGTCATGCGCATATATGTTATGATAGCTTATACAAACACAAAAATAAGATTCCATTATCTAGGTTTCTTGTTATCTAGAAAGCAATTAAATTGCCTCCAGGATGAAAATGTCCTCAAAAAAAGCACCACAGTTCTTGTTCCCATGACACCCGTTGATTCATGGTTCAATCCTTTCCCTTAGAGAGCTGTTGTGAGATTTAAAAGATGGTACAATGGTAACTATGATATACATGTATAACTGAATCATTTTGCTGTATTCCAGAAATGAATACAACATTGTAACTCAACTGTTATTTCAATAAAATGATTTTTTAAAAGGTGGTACATGTAAAGAGGTTAGCACATTGCCTTATACTGAGAGCTAAATAAATATTAACTGTTATATTTATTTTTATATATTTATATAAAATAAAATATATATATAAATATAATATACTTATGTAAAATATATTTATATATTTATTAACTGTTATAAT
>SJYA01002183.1:3577312-3601011 GCA_006410615.1 Neotragus moschatus
TATAAGAGACAGATATTATTAGATTGAATTAAATATTAGAAAGTTGATACTTGGACAAATTCATTAACTTGTCCTCAGTCATATTGTTTATAAGAAGAGGACTTGAATTTTAAATCCAGAAATACCCAATTTATAAGCTGTTGCTGCTGCTACGTCACTTCAGTCGTGTCCGACTCTGTGCGACCCCAATATTTTTTATCATTCTCTGTGTAGATACCATAATGTGTTACTTCAAGTTTATCAGTAGAAGGTTGCTGTTGTTAGTCACTCAGTTGTGTCTGACTCTTTGCGACCCCAGGGACTGCAGCACTCCAGGCTTCCCTGTCCTTCACCATCTCCCAGAGTTTACTCAAACTCATGTCCATTAAGTTAGTGATGCTATCCAACCGTCTCATCCTCTTCTCCTCCTGCTCTCAATCTTTCCTGGCATCAGAGTCTTTTCCAATGAGTTGACTCTTCGCATCAGGTGGCCAAAGTATTGGAGCTTCCGCGTTAGTCCTTCCAATGAATATTCAGGATTGATTTTCTTTAGGATTGACTGGTTTGATCTCCCTGCAGTTCAAGGGACTCTCACATCCATACATGACTACTGGAAAAGCCATAGCTTTGACTATACAGACCTTTGTTGGCAAAGTAATGTCTCTGCTTTTTAATATCCTGTCTAGGTTTGTAATAGTTTTTCTTCTAAGAAGCGAGTGTCTTTTAATTTTGTGGCTGCCTTTACTGTCATCAGTGATTTTGGGGCCCAAGAAAATAAAATATGACACTATTTCCATTGTTTCCTCATCTATTTGCCATGAAGTGATGGGACCAGATGCCATAATCTTCGTTTTATGAATGTTGAGTTTTAAGCCAGCTTTTTTATTCACTCTCCTCTTTCACCCTCATCAAGAGGCTCTTTAGTTTTCTTTGCATTCTGCCATTAGAGTGGTATCATATGCATATCTGAGGTAGATGATATTTCTACTGGCTATCTTGATTCCAGCTTTTGAATCTTCCAGCCCAGCATTTCACATGATGTACTCTGTATAGAAGTTAAATAAGTAGGGTGACAATATACAGCCTTGACATACTCCTTTCCTAATTTTGAGCCAGTCTGTTGTTCCATGTCCAGTTCTAACTGTTGCTTCTTTGCCTGCATTCAAGTTTCTCAGGAGACCAGGTAAGGTGGTCTGGTGCTTCCATCTTTTTTGGAATTTTTCAGTTTGTTGTGATCCAGGCAGTCAAAGACTTTAGCATAGTCAATGAAGCAGAAGTTGTAGTGGGGGCTGTCTGAACATTAGATTTGCCCCATTGCTGTTGCAGTATTGTTTCTATGTGAAACACATAGAGATTAACCTTTCAATCTGAATGGGTAGTTTTAACTTCAATATGTAAGTAAATCCAAAAGCAAATTATAGCTGCATCTCTGTCTTGACCACAGTCTGCTACTTATATGCAATATTAACTCTTATGAAAACTCCTGTTTTAGCAGTGGTACGGGGCCTGTCACTTAGACCCCAGATCTTCGAAGTTCCTTTGTTTTTCTTTTCTCTCCTATATGCATATATATTGGGTCTGTTTTTGGAGTTGTCAGTGATTTTGATGAATGCTAAAAAAAGGTTGACTTTCATAGTTAATATAACCTGCTCTGTAAAATGGTCCATATGTGAATTTAAGTGGGCTTCTTCCTAAGTATGTGTGTGTCCATAGGAGGGCAATCTTGATTTGTTCTTTTGACTTTTAGGGTTCTTAGTAGGAGCTTGCATCTCATGAAACTGGTTCATCTTCTTTCTCTATCATTTATATATTCCTTTATTTTCTGTATACTCCTCCTGGGCAACTTTATCTATATTCATGTTGTGAACTACAGTTTAGAAACTCTGAACTCAGTAGCGTATCTCTAGTGACATTCAGGTAGAGATGACTGATAGGAACTTCATGTATAAGCTCCAAGTTTATATCCACGTGCCTGGTGCACATCCTCACCTGCCTGCCCCACATTTTAACAGGTCTGGACATGAGTCATCATTACACCCCTAAACCTGTCGCATGTTTAGTCCTTCCCCATCTCAGAAAATGGCCCGTCCCCGACTTATTCGCCCGAGGTTTGCAACTTTTGTCATCTTGTTCTTCTCTTTTATCCATTTCCCAGGTCTAATTAGTTATCAGGGCATATGAAGATTTCCTCCAAAACTCCCCTTGATTGTGTCCTTTGTCTTCATTTGCAATAGCCCTGTCTTAGCTCAGTCTTTCAGCACTTCCTGCTCCTGTTGCTCAAGACTTTCCAGAATGATTGGTTGTTTTTTTTTTTTTATCACCATTGCCAGAATGATCTTTCTAAAGCACAAAATGGATCATTTTGCAACCGCATCATAAAATCTTCCAATGATTCCTTGTAGCCTTAACTAGAAAACTCAACCCCCTTAGCTTAGTATCCAGGGCCTGCCTTTGCAATTAGCTTCTACTTCCAAATGTTCAGAATCCAGCCAGAATGAGCAGTCTCTCTCTTTTGACCTCACACCTCCATTAATTTCACAGGCTATTTTAAGTGTGTTTCAAATGACCTTCTCTTATTTCTTCTAAACAGACAATGCTTACTAACACTTCAAGGCTTCCCGGGTGGCACAGTGGTAAAGAATCTGCCTGCAATGCAGGAAACATGGGTTTGATTCTTGGGTTGGGAAGATCCCCTGGAGTAGGAAATGGCTACCCACTCCAATATTCTTGCCTGGAAAATCTCATGGACAGAGAGAGAGGAGCCTGGTGGGTTACAGTCCATTGGGTCACAAAGAGCTGGACACGACTGAGCACATACTAACACTTCAGAATTCTACACAAATATCTCCTCCTCTCAAAGACATCTTTGATGTGGCTTACCCAGTTTCTAAAGATAGTAATCATAAGGCTGACAACTAACATTTATTGTGAAGCAATATGCACTGTGTTCTAGACATGTTACATGTCTGAATCCATTTAGTCCTCATAATTACTTGGTGAGATGAATGTGTTTCTCATTGGAACTAAGGTGCACAGCTAATTTAGTGGAGGAACTGAGAATTTGCCTGCTTGTTAAACATCACATTACTCTCTATTCTATACTTCCCATAGCACTTGTAGGTGCTCAGTGAGTATCTGTGGAATGAATAAATTAGGAAATATTCTTGCAACTGAGTATTGTTATGGGAAGGATGGACACAGCCATCACAGTTTAGGCCACTTTCATGCCACTGACACCAGAATGAATGGTCAGTCAAGTAATTCCACGAAGGCAAGAAATGATGGAGGAGCCCAGTGAGTCTTTATTGAATGAGTTAAATGGAAATGATGAATCTACCCTGAAGTACAGGTTTCATAATCACAATCTAATGGAAAGACACTTAACAGCATCAGGATATTTCCTGGGAGACAAACTGGATGACTAGCATCCCAGTTAATTCGTAAATGTCAAATGACAGCTTAGAGCAGCAAACTACTCATAAGTGTATCACTTTATCCCTTCTCCAGCTTAGTGCAGCTAGAGTAACTACCTGGTCACAATCCTTAACATTTATTGGAGGTTGAACAAGCTCAAAATGTAAAGCAGCTAATTGCAGGGGAGCAGGGGACTTGAGAGGTGGTCCCTAGGAAAGAGCAATGAAGAAGTAATTAAGCCTCCTGTGTCCTAGTCCCAGCTTTTGTGCCACCTCCTTTTGGGAACTTGGAAAACATGTTATCCTTTCCGAGGTTCAGCTTTACAGAATTATCTAGGCCTTTAGTGGCCTCACTGTTTTAGTGACTGAATATCCTTCTATCAAAATCTCTGACCTTGATTCCTTGATGGAGAATCAAGAACCATGGAGAATCAATGGTCAGCGCCTTGAAACCTGACTGGTCCAGTATAGCCTGGCTGTTTGAGTTTGACTCTGCCTGTTCTGGCCAATCCTTTCTTCCCCACAGTTGTTCTTACAGACTCCAAGTTTATAAGCTACATAGACCTGTAAAGTGAATGAAGACACTCTCCACGTCTTAATACACAGATCTGGCCCTTCCTTGAAAGTTCTGTTCCATTATCTCATAAGCTACAGCTGGAGATCTATCTCCTCTCCTTCAGCCAGGAGCTCTCACTGTGGCCAAACTAGTCTTGGTCATATCTTTGCATATGCTATGCTTCTTGCAGCTCCTGTGGGCCCTGCATATGGATGCCCCCTCCTTTCTCACCACTTGTGTATACCCTCCACATTCCAGGCATCATTCTAACAACCCTTACCATCCTTCAGAAAGTCATCACCCCTCATCACTCTGCATTGATCAACCCTAACAGCACTGCCTGCCTGTATCACTCATTTTAATGTTATTAACTATTTTAAATGCCCATAATTCTTCCATGAGATTTGATGATCCTTAGGGACAAGCGTTGTGACTTGTGTCTGTGGCATTCTTCAGTGCCCAGCACACCGCTATGCATATAGAAGTAAATGTCTGAATTTACTTAAGTCATTTATTGATTTAGATTTATTATATATACATATATTATGTAAATTAACATATTTAATTCACTAAAGACCATTTGACTATGAGCAAGTGAATTGGTAGTGATAAATGTATAATCTTATCCATTTTAAAGACTTGTATATTATTTTATGTATTTTCGAGGTAGGGAAATTGAGGCTTCAAGGATAAGTTTCAGGATCCTGGTTATAAAGCTGCTCCTTCTTAAACGTGTTTCTGGTTTTAAAGTTGGCACAAGGGGAGCTAGAAGTTGAACTCTGCTCTTTCTAACACTGATATTTTAGTAGAGGGCATAAGTGACACAAAAACATTTACTTGATCCATCAGGACTGAATTTCTAAAAAATTGTGCCAAGGATGAAACTATTCAGAAATCTAAGAAATCCTGAAACAGCAGCTTTTTCTTCAACTAATGGACTGAAAAAAATGGAAAACTCTGTTAGCTTAAAAGTGTATATCTATATATTCTTATATATAATAAGTATAGTATATATATACATGTATAGATGGATATATGTTTATACTATATATAAAGAGGATACACACAAAAAATGAATATATACACATGCACATATACACACACCTGGAACTTAATATAAAATCATGTATATTATGCTTATAATACCCAAGAATGCACTAAAGATAAGATATAAATCTCTCTAACATCATTACACGGTTTCTCGAAATAGTTTACAGGAAGGAAATCATGTGATTAATTTTGAAGTCCCCCTGATGAGAGGTACTGTGTTGGAGGCAGGATGACCTTTCCTTTATTAGTGTGAATTTACCTTCAAGGCAAACATTTTTCAATCAACACTCATTTGCATGTAATTTATCAAGAGAAAAGTGCAAAATAATTTGGTTGAAAGATTCCCCTTTGTTTAAAGTGTCATTAGCAGTCCCAGTTAATCCAATTTTTACAATCTCATCAGGCACTTTTAGAAAATCTCCCTGAACTCATCTGGAGGATGCATTTATTCCGGGGTCCCATATTGCATTACAGCACAGCCGAAAGGCGCAGCCCGCTGCAGATGTTTATGTGAAATGCAGTTAACACTCTGCCAATTTAGTTTTTATAGGGACACAATCAATTTTTATTCATTTAAAAACCAGAATGCTTTCTTTTATTGTGTGCAGCCTCTCCTCATTATATAGCTAAACAAATTATTTCTCTGTTTGTACTAAATGGTGCTGTTGGGGAAGAGCGATGGTGTGGTGTAAGTGTACCATATACAAATAATGATTCCCTCTTTGGGTATGTTCCTTACAATGGGCTATTTAAAACTTTTTTTTGGTTTTACTTACTGTAAATATGCATGAATGAAATGTAAATCTTGAATTGGGTAGTCTACGGGCTCTGTCATTTGATCTTGCGTTTCCATCGAGATTTATGGTTTATAGGCTATTCACATGTACATTATCTCACATCATTTAAGATGCTTAGGTTCTATCATCAAGATGTTGGAATTGTCAGGTGTTCCCATTGTTTTGCTAGAAGATTCCTACAACTCTGCAGTTTTATGGCACTACAAGTTAAAAAATATTTCGATACTCTTGACAGTATGGAGCAGATTTAGAGGACTAATGTTAAAATGATCTTGGTGATATGGGAGAAATATGGTTCTATATTTAGATACTTGAAAATCCGTCATGCCTAAGTTTAGCGGAAACTGTTAACTGTGGAGTGGAGAGACAGTTCCAAAACTGGCATTACAGACAGCAAGAGCCTTTGGACTCTTGCTGTATTTGAATCCATGCCCTACTGAAGTGAGTTGAATGTTGCTGAGAGAAGGCTTTGGGTCAGAAGATTTTCTTAGGGGCTGATACTAAAGGCAATGACTAGGGATCCTCTCCATTGACTTCAATAAATCCCCTTTATAGGATAACATTAAATTCATTATTTATAAATATCATTTTTCAGTTCAGTTCAGTTCATTCACTCAGTCGTGTCCGACTCTTTGCCACCCCATGAATCGCAGCACGCCAGGCCTCCCTGTCCATCACCAACTGCCGGAATCCACCCAAACCCCTGTCTATCGAGTCAGTGATGCCATCCAACCATCTCATCCTCTGTCGTCCCCTTCTCCTGTCCTCAATCTTTCCCAGCATCAGGGTCTTTTCAAATGAATCAACTCTTCGCATCAGGTGGCCAAAGTATTGGAGTTTCAGCTTCAACATCAGTCTTTCCAATGAACACCCAGGACCGATCTCCTTTAGGATGGACTTGTTGAATCTCCTTGCAGTCCACGGGACTGTCAAGAGTCTTCTCCAACACCACAGTTCAAAATCATCAATTCTTCGATGCTCAGCTTTCTTTATAGTCCAACTCTCACATCCATACATGACCATTGGAAAAACCATAGCCTCGACTAGATGGACCTTTGTTGGCAAAGTAACAACTCTGCTTTTTAATATGCTATCTAGGTTGATCATAACTTTCCTTCCAAGGAGTAAGCATCTTTTAATTTCATGGCTGCAATCACCATCTACAGTGATTTTGGAGCCCAGAGAAATAAAGTCAGCCACTGTTTCCACTGTTTCCCCATATATTTGCCATGAAGTGATATCTAGTTATTAATATATAGGTTTAAAATTTAAGTAGCTTGAGTGAGTGCTCAGTCGCATCTGACTCTTTGTGACCCCTCAGACTGTTGCCCATGAGGCTACTCTGTCCATGGGATTTTTCCTGGCAAGAATACTGTAAATGGGTTGCCATTTCCTCCCCCAGGGGAATCTTCCTGACCCAGGGATTGAAACCATGGCTCCTGCATCACAGGCAGATTCTTTATTGCTGAGCCACTGGGGAAGCCCTTTAAGTAGCATAGAAAATACTATAAACATGGTTAGAAAATCATAGAAAAGAGTAAACAGTCTTCTAGTTAATGTAATATTAGCTTTTTTTCCTTTCAGAATTCTTAAGTGATTATTTTTATATACATTTTTATCCCTAAGATAAACCCTTATTTTAAGGCTGACTTTTACTGAACTTTATGTTCCAATAGATAATTTTAATAATTAAAAGGAAGGAAATGAATCTTTATTACCAACTATATGTGAATAAATTTATAGATTTAAATAAAATATCCTAATGCTCCTATGTGCTACCTAATTAGCTGAGAAGGAGTAAGCCATATGGCATCTACCCTCAAGAAGCTCACAATTCATTTGGCTAGCACAGGTTAAACACTGAAATGACAAATAATAAAAGCACATTAAAATACAATACAAGAGATGTCATGGGCATGTGATTATGAATCATTCTAGTATAATCATATACAGTGAGTTCAAAGAAGAACCACTGTGGGTTGGAAAAATCCAAGGTGGCTTCCCAGAGCATTGCATGATGGATAAGAATTAGATAGAAAGTATAAATCTGGAGAAACTGACTTTGCTTACTTGAAAGGTGAATTTGCCAAATTTTCAGAACTGTGAAGTCTTTTATGATTCTATAAAAGGGAAGCTACAAGTATTGTATATGTGTATGTGTGTATACACACACACACATACTATTGAGTAAAGTAAGTATATGTGTATATATAGGTAGATACACACTTTTTTTTGGCTTCCCAGGTGGTACTGTACTAAAGGATCCACTGGCAATGCAGGAGATGGTGGATTTGATCCCTGGGTCAGGAAGATCCCCTGGAAAAGGAAATGGCTACCCACTCCATTGTTCTTGCCTGGGAGATCCTATGGACAGAAGAGCCTGGTGGGCTACAGTCCATGGGGTCACAAATATTTGGACACGACTGAGCACACACACTCTCTCACATATACATTTTCTTATTTAAATAGTGCTTACTTTGGTAAAATTGCTTTAAGAAAACTTGAATTGCTTCTTTCAATATATTTAGACTTCTGATTGCACACAAACTTTTCCTAGAAATTTTACTCAACTCTTCTGTTTTATCATTCAGATTTAGTATAACTTTTTGATCACCTTTTTTTTTTTTTACTCCGTATGTGTTGCTGCTGAGTTAATTTCCCCCATCTCAACTCACATCTACCTGTATTCAGTTAGAAGCTGAACAGTTTCACAGTTAGAATGTACGGCATTCGTGGTGAGGCATTGTCACAAAGACCTTGTTTCCATGGCAACCTTCTTCAACTTTCTAAGCCACCTCTAGTTTTTCTTTTTGTAAGAAATCCATGTTATTCCATTCACCTTTCACCAAAAGAACCAATGTGAATAGCCTTTCAAGTTGAATTAATGCCATAACTTATACAATTGTATTAAACTTTTCCTTCTGCAAAAATCCTCTTATCACTGAGGTAATGTGCAAAGAATGTCCTTTGAGGGACAGATTTACAGAAAGCTGAAATGCTTTATTCTATTCCTTATACATATTTTATTATTGTATTTACCAAGGAGACTTTGGAGTGCCTCTGTGTGTGAATCTGTGTGCCAGGGGCTAAAGCGTGTCATTTCTCTAAGTTTTGACTTGAAATTTAATATCTGAAAAATTATTACTATAACTGGGAGTCAGTCATAGGCATGTAAATGTTTAAATATGCATTTAATGGCAGCTCCATCCTTCAGTTAATCGGGCCCCCGAATCTTGGCCTTTTGGTTGATTCAGCTTTTCCCTTCACACTCCATATCCAATCCATTAGCAAAATTGGTTGTGTGTGTACGAACATTCAGAATTGATCACTTCTCAGCAACTTCATTGCTGCAACTCTGGAACAAGCCACCACCATTTCCCAGCTGGGCTGTTAAAATAGCCTCTCAACTTGCTGCTCCTTCTACTGTCGTCTACTCTCCATAGCTACAGGTGTCCCACCTGAAATTCACATGTCCTCTTATGACTCCTCTTCTCAGAGTCCTCCATGGTTCCTTGGATCCCTGCAAGGAACAGCCAATGGCCTTCAAGACACTGAATGACTTGGTCCATGGGTATATCTCCAACATCACTGTCTATTTCTCACACCCCTTACTAACTCTGCTTCAGCCATGTTGGCCTCTCTCTTGTTCCCCAGACCCACCAAGCACACTCCCACTCAGGGCCTTGGCATGTGCTGTTTCCATCCATATTCTAGAATGTTCTTTCCCCTAACATCCCCATGGCTTGCTCCCACTCCAGTTTCTGGCCTATGCATATAGGGAACTTTTTTGATGAAATTTTACTTTCCCCTGTCTCTGTTTAAACTGCAGCTCTCACCATTCTAGTGGGCAACTATTGTTTTTATTGTACTAGAATAATATACAAGGTCTTTCTTTGTTTCTTCTGTGCCTCAATCTCTATTTGAAGGTAAGCTCCATGAGAAAGAAAGTTTTCTGTTTCATTTTAAACCATTCAAGTGACACTGGAGTATATTCTTTTTCTTTCTTTCTTTCTTTTTTTGCTTCCCTTGAAGTATAGTTGCTTTACAATGCCGTGTTAGTTTCTGCTGTACAACAGTGTGAATCAGTTAAATATATATGTATACCCCCTCCCTCTTGGACCTCACTCCCAGCCCATGCATCTATCCAGGCCATCACAGAGCACTGAGCTGAGCTCCCTGTACTCTACAGCAGGTTCCCACTGGCTATCTGTTTTACACATGGCAGTGCACAGACATCAACCCAATCTCCCAATTCATCGCATCTTCCCCCAACCTATGTCCACCTGTACCCTAGGTCTGCTTCTCTATTCCTGCCTGAACGTAGGTTTATCTGTATCATTTTCTAGATTCCATATCCATGCATTAATATTTGATATTTGTTTTTCTCTTTCTGATTTATTTTACTCTGTATGCCAGACTCTAGGGATGTCACTGAGTATATTCTTACACTTATCTAATTCCTTATATTGAAATAGTCTGAGCTTTTGAATTGTAGTGCTAGAGAAGACTGTTGAGAGTCCTTAGACAGCAAGGAGATCAATCCTAAAGGAAATCAACCCTGAATATTCACTGGAAGGACTTATGCTGAAGCTGAAGCTCCAAACCTTTGGCCTCCTGATGCGAAGAATTGACTCATTGGAAAAGACCCTGCGCTAGGAAAGGATGCAGGCAGGAGGAGAAAGGGGCAACAGAGGATGAGATGGTGACAAAGTATGAGACGGTTGCATGACANGGAAATCAACCCTGAATATTCACTGGAAGGACTTATGCTGAAGCTGAAGCTCCAAACCTTTGGCCTCCTGATGCGAAGAATTGACTCATTGGAAAAGACCCTGCGCTAGGAAAGGATGCAGGCAGGAGGAGAAAGGGGCAACAGAGGATGAGATGGTGACAAAGTATGAGACGGTTGCATGACATCACCAACTCAATGGACATGAGTTTGAGCAAGCTCCAGGAGATAGTAAAGGACAGGGAAGCCTGGCATGCTACAGTCCATGGGGTCACAGAGAGTAAGACATCACTTAGCAACTGAACAACAACAATATTGAAATAGTCTAAGAAGTCTTAAAAGATACTAAAAAGTTATGAAATTCTCATATTTTTTTCTCCTCAAATCTTTCTCCCTACCTTTTCATACATACAATAGACAGTTATTTAATTCTAGAAATCGGATACTAAAAAGTTATGAAATTCTCATATTTTTTTCTCCTCAAATCTTTCTCCCTACCTTTTCATGCATACAAGAGACAGTTATTTATTCTATAAATCAGAACTCTGCAAAAAACGTGAAGCTCTAAGGAAAATTTGCCAAATATATACTTTGTATGCTTCCAGAAGCCACAGTTGTTGGGACTGAAGGTGGCCTTGCTCTGTGCAGAGTTCCCGGGTATGGACAGTTTGGTATTTGACCATGTGGCTGATGGATCCCAGCAACAGTTTGTATCTTTGTAACTATGCTGTTAACTTACGTTTCCTGAAATGGAGGAGGTAGTCACTTTGTTTCAAAAGTTTTATGACTATGCACCAGATATTGTTCTGGGGTAAATGATATAAACTTAAAAAACTAAAGCAATTCAACAGTGAAAATTTGGAGCAATTCTATGGTGATTGTTTTCTTTTAGTCTTGCTTCAGGCATCCTTGGTGGCTCAGTGGTAAAGAACCCGCATGCCAATGCAGGAGACGTGGGTTTGATCCCTGAGTCAGGACGATCCCCTGGAGAAGGAAATGGCAACCCACTCCAGTATTCTTGCCTGGGAAATCACATGGACAGAGGAACCTTGCAGGCTATAGTCCATGGGATTGCAAAGAGTTGGATATGACATAGCAACTAGACAACAGCAACAATGTGTCTTGGTTCAATGTCTCAGTCTGGTTGGTTCCAGTCATCTGAATCCATTTTTCAAAGACATCTATTATGAGTTGATTTGTGTCCCCACAGAATTTATATGTTTAAGTCCTAACCCCTTGCACCTCA
Organism: Neotragus moschatus; assembly: GCA_006410615.1. NCBI lineage: Eukaryota > Metazoa > Chordata > Mammalia > Artiodactyla > Bovidae > Neotragus > Neotragus moschatus. The sequence continues at coordinate 3,589,083 of SJYA01002183.1, forward strand.
TATTCTGACTGTACTGTATTTGAAGATAGACTTTTAAAGAAGTGGAGAAGGTAAAATGAGGTCATGTGAGTGGATCCTAATCTGGTTTAACTGGTGTCCTGACAAAAAGAGAAGATCAATACACAGACATGCATATCCAGAAGAAAGATCAAGCAAGGACAGAGCAAGAAGGAAGCTCTCTACAAGCCCAAGGAGAAGCCTCAGAAGAAACAAAGTTACCTTGGTCTTGAACTTCTAGTTCCAGAGCTATAAGAAAAGAAGTTTCTGGTTTTTAAGCTACAGAGTCAGTGGCATTTTACTATGGTGGTCCTAGAAAACTAATATAGCATCCTTGATGAATGCCAAACGAGGATGTATAATGGCCACAAGCCCTTCCAAGTGAGCCATTCTGAAAGCAGTGTATTAGGCCTTCTTGTTTGGTGGATGGTTAGCAAACAGAGCTTGGCTGAATTCTAAAAAATAATTGTTTATTATTTTTCTTATATAGTCATCTTTTACATCTACCTATAGAAAGCATTGTTCTAGGTCCTTATGATATAAATAACACAAAATGAAACAAAAAGCATGTTTCTTAACCACGAGAGGCTTAACGTCTATTTAAGGAAAGCACAATATATATAGTTCCTAAAGTAAGTATGGCAAAAATTCAAAGAAGGAAGCAACTAGGAAAAACTCCAATGATACTTAAGCAAAATCTTATAAACTTTACAATACCAAGACTAATGGAGTAGTCATAATTCAGTTCTATGAAATAGAAATAACACACAAGTATGTGGAGGCTGGGATAATCTAGGAAATATGAGTAGATTAGACTAATAGAATGGAGGGGACCTGTCTTGACAGGTTGCCAAATTTAGACTTCATAGAGTAGACATAGTGGAGCCTCAGAAAGTTGTGATCAGGTGGCTGATTATATCAAAAATAATACCTGCAGAAAAACAACATGGTATGAAATGTGTGCAATTATTTTGGAGAGAGGAGTCATACGGACTAATGCTTCCCTGTGTTAAGTATGAAAGTGTTAGTTGCTAAGTTGTGTGCAACTCTGTGACCCCATGGGCTCCTCTGTCCATGGGATTTCCCAGGCAAGAATACTGCAGTGGGTTGCCATTCCTTTCTCCGAGGGATCTTTCCAACCAGGCATCGAACCTGGATCTCCTGCATTACAGGCAGATTCTTTACTGTCTGAGCCAACAGGAAAGCCCTAATGCTTCCCTGAGTTTGTGCGAAAGAAAATTTCCTCAAAAGAAGGGACTTGCAAGTAAGTAAGTCATAAACAAGATCTTCCTCAACTTCCAGTGGTGCTACATCCCAATAAACCCATGGTAAATAAAAAATATCACAAGTTGAAAATGCATTTAATATATCTAATGTTCCGAACACCATAGCTGAGCCTAGTCTACCTTAGAAGTGCCCAGATCCCACTAACATTAGCCTGCAATTGGGCAGAAATCATCCAACACAAAGCCTATTTTATTATAAAGTGTTGATTATGATGTAATTTATGACAGAATGTGGTTCACTAGAGGAGGGACCACATTCAGTATTCTTGCCTTGAGAACCCCATGAACAGTATGAAAAGGCAAAATGATAGCATACTGAAAGAGGAACTCCCCAGGTCAGTAGGTGCCCAATATGCTACTGGAGATCAGTGGAGAAANTGAGTGCAGCACTTTCACAGCATCATCTTTTAGGATTTGAAATAGCTCAAGTGGAATTCCATCACCTTCCCTAGCTTTGTTTGTAGTGATGCTTCTTAAGGCCCACTTGACTTCACATTCCAAGATGTCTGGTTCTAGGTGAGTTATCATACCATCATGATTATCTGGGTCATGAAGATCCTTTTTTTACAGTTCTTCTGTGCATTCTTGTCACTTCTTGTTAATATCTTCTGCTTCTGTTAGGTCCATAGCATTTCAGTCCTTTATTGAGCCCAGCTTTGCATGAAATGTTCGCTTGGTATCTCTAATTTCCTTGAAGAGATCTCTAGTCTTTCCCATTCTATTGTTTTCCTCTATTTATTTGCACGGATNCTTGTCACTTCTTGTTAATATCTTCTGCTTCTGTTAGGTCCATAGCATTTCAGTCCTTTATTGAGCCCAGCTTTGCATGAAATGTTCGCTTGGTATCTCTAATTTCCTTGAAGAGATCTCTAGTCTTTCCCATTCTATTGTTTTCCTCTATTTATTTGCACGGATCACTGAGGAAGGCTTTCTTATCTCTCTTTGCTATTCTTTGGAACTCTGCATTCAAATGGGTATATCTTTCCTTTTCTCCTTTGCTTTTCACTTCTCTTCTTTTCATAGCTATTTGTAAGGCCTTTTCAGACAGCCATTTTGCTTTTTTGTATTTCTTTTTCTTAGGATGGTCTTTCTCCCTGCCTCCTGCACAATGTCACAAACCTCTGTCCATAGTTCATCAGGCAATCTGTCTATCAGATCTAGGCCCTTAAGTCTATTTCTCACTTCCACTATATAACCATAGGGATTTGATTTAGGTCATACCTGAATGGTCTAGTGGTTTTCCCTACTTTCTTCAATTTAAGTCTGAATTTGGCAATAAGGAGTTCATGATCTGAGCCACAGTCAGCTCCCAGTCTTGTTTTTGCTGACTGTATAGAGCTTCTCCATCTTTGGCTGCAAAGAATATAATGAATCTGATTTCAGTGTTGACCATCTGGTGATGTCCATGTGTAGATTCTTCTCTTGTGTTGTTGGAAGCAGGTGTTTGCTATGACCAGTGCATTCTCTTGGCAAAACTCTATTAGTCTTTGCCCTGCTTCATTCTGCATTCCAAGGCCAAATTTGCCTGTTACTCCAGGTGTTTCTTGACTTCCTACTTTTGCATTCCAGTCCCCTATAATGAAAAGGACAATTTTTTTTTTTTTCCGGTGTTAGTTCTAAAAGGTCTTGTAGGTCTTTATAGAACCGTTCAACTTCAGCTTCTTCAGGGTTACTGGTTGAGGCATAGACTTGGATTACAGTGATGTTGAATGGTTTGCCTTGGAAATGAACAGAGATCATTCTGTCATATTTGAGATAGCATCCAAGTACTGCATTTCAGACTCTTTTGTTGACCATGATGACTACTCCATTTCTTCTATGGGATTCTTGCCCACAGTAGTAGATACAATGGTCATCTGAGTTAAGTTCACCCATTCCAGTCCATTTTAGTTTGCTGATTCCTAGAATGTTGACATTCACTCTTGCCACCTCCTGTTTGATCTCTTCCAATTTGCCTTGATCATGGACCTAACATTCCAGGATCCTATCCAATATTGTTTTTTACAGCATCGGAGTTTGCTTCCATCACCAGTCACATCCACAACTGGGTGTTGTTTTTGCTTTGGCTCCCTCTCTCCATTCTTTCTGGAGTTATTTCTCCACTGATCTCCAGTAATATATTGGACACCTACCGACCTAGGGAGTTCATCTTTCAATGTCCTATCTTTTTGCCTTTTCATACTGTTCATGGTGTTCTCAAGGCAAGAATACTGAAGTGGTTTGCCACTTCTCCAGTGGACCACATTTGCTCAGAACTCTCTACCATGAGCTGTCCATCTTGGGTGGCCCCACACGGCATGGCTCATAGTTCCATAGATTTAGATAAGGCTGTGGTCCATGTGATTAGATTGGTTAGTTTTTTGTGATGGTGGTTTTCAGTCAGTCTGCCCTCTGATGGAGAAGGATAAGAGGCTTATGAAAGCTTCCTGATAAGATAGACTGACTGAGGGGGATACTGGGTGTTGTTCTGATGAGCTGGGCCCTGTTGAGTAAATCTTTAATCCAATTTTCTGTTGGTGGGTGGAGCTGTGTTCCCTCCCTGCTATTTACCTGGGGCCAAAAGATCATGGCATCCAGTCCCATCACTTCATGAGAAATAGATGGGGAAACGGTGGAAACAGTGTCAGACTTTATTTTTTGGGCTCCAAAATCACTGTGGAGGGTGACTGCAGCCATGAAATTAAAAAGCGCTTACTCCTTGGAAGAAAAGTTATGACCAACCTAGACAGCATATTCAAAAGCAGAGACAGTACTTTGCCAACAAAAGTCCATCTAGTCAAGGCTATGGTTTTTCCAGTAGTCATGTATGGATATGAGAGTTGGACTGTGAAGAAGGCTGAGCACTGAAGAATTGATGCTTTTGAACTGTGGTGTTGGAGAAGACTCTTGAGAGTCCCTTGGACTGCAAGGAGATCCAATCAGTCCATTCTGAAGGAGATCAGCCCTGGGATTTCTTTGGAAGGAATGATGCTAAAGCTGAAACTCCAGTGCTTTGGCCACCTCATGCAAAGAGTTGACTCACTGGAAAAGACTCTGATGCTGGGAGGGATTGGGGGCAGGAGGAGAAGGGGACAATCAAGGATGAGATGGCTGGATGGCCTCACTGACTCTATGAGCATGAGTCTGAGTGAACTCCAGGAGATGGTGACGGACAGGGAGCCCTGGCATGCTGCAATTCATGGGATCACAAAGAGTCGGACACGACTGAGTGACTGAACTGAACTGAACTGAAACTATGGTGGGGGCTGGCTCATAGGTTAAAGCGTCTGCCTGCAATGCTGGAGACCTGGGTCTGATCCCTGCATCAAGAAGATCCCCTGGAGAAGGAAATGGCAACCCACTCCAATATTTTTGCTTGGAGAATCCCATGGACGGAGGAGCCTGGTGGGCTATGTCCACGGGGTCGAAAAGAGTGGGACATGACTGAGCAACTTCACTTAAACTATGGTGGAGGTAATGAAGATAATGGTGACTTCCTTCAAAAGATCCCAGGCATGTACCTCTACAGTCCTGCAGCAGGCCACCACTGACCCACACCTTTGCCAGAGACTCCCAGACACCCACAGGCAAGTCTCTATAAAATTCTCTTTTAAAACTGCTTTTGCTGCATTCTGTAGGTTTTAATATACTATATTTCCATGTTCATCTTTTCAAGATATTTTCATTTCCCTTTAATTTCTTCTTGACTCATTGGTTGTTCAAGAAATGTGTTGCTTAGTTTTCACACACTTGTGAATTTTCTAGCTTTCCTCCTATAGTGATTTCTGCTGTTGCTGCTAAGTCGCTTCAGTCGTGTCTGACTCTGTGCGACCCCGTAGACGGCAGCCCACCAGGCTCCCCCATCCCTGGGATTCTCCAGGCAAGAACACTGGAGCGGGTTGCCATTTCCTTCTCCAGTGCATGAAAGTGAAAAGTGAAAGTGAAGTCGCTCAGTAGTGTCTGACTCTTCGCGACCCCATGGACTGCAGCCCACCAGGGTCCTCCGTCCATGGGAGTTTCCAGGCAAGAGCACTGGAGTGGGGGGCCAGTGCCTTCTCTGATAATGATTTCTAGTTGCATATCATTGCTGTTGGAGAACATAGTTGATATGATTTTAGTCTTAAATTTGCCAGGACTTGTTTTGTGATCCATCAGTGAGGTGCCCTAGAGAATGTTCAGTGTGCAGGGTGTTGCTCTGCTGCTGTTGGGTGGGATGTTCTGTATATATCTCTGGTTTATTTGGCCTAAAGTATTGCTTAACGCCAACATTTCCTCATTGATTTTATGTCTGGATGATATATACATTGTTGAAAGAGTTATTGATGTATCATGCAATTATTGTATGGTTGTCTATTTCTTCCTTCAGATTTGTTAGTACTTGCCTAATATACTTAGGTGGTCTTATGTTGGGTGCAAATATATTTAGGATTATCATATCCTCTTGATGAGTTTACCCCTTTGTTATTATTTTCATTATATAATGACCTTCTTTGTCTCTTATTACAGCTTGTGAGTTAAAATTTATTTTGTCTGATGTTAAGTGTAGCTATCTCTTCTCGCTTGGTTTCCATTTGCATAGAGTATCTTTCTCCACCCCTTCATTTGCTCCGTCTTGTGGCAGAATTCTTAAGTTTTATACCTTCGCTTGACCCAGCAATGTACCAGGCAAGGCACTCAAAGTGTTCTTTTGGTTTCCCGAGGGCAGTGCTAAAGTTTAAGTTTGTAGTCTTTTCCTGGTCTACAGATTTAGGTCAGTTTTGTGTTGTGCTCACTAGCTATTTGCCAAAACAAGTTCTTGATGCCATCAGGAGTATACACAGAGAGCTGACCACAGGGTAGTGGTGGGTGTAGCTGGGACATATGGAGCTTTGTGGGTACCATGGATCAGTTGGGGGGGATCCATGGTAAAGGTGCCCCAATGGCTCATGGGAGGGCTTCTTGATGGAGTCCATGATGCCTTTAGTAGGATCCTCATCCTTTTAATGCCCTCCCAGCATCCCGTCTGCCACTCTCGCAGCCCCTTCATACCTCCTAGTCATAGAAATCATGACTCAGTACTCTGGATGGGCTGAGAGAGAAATAGACCTCTTTGGCAGAGTCTGCACTTCTGGGGAAGCCAGGTTCTCACTCAGACACTCTCTCTCTTCCCTGTCAGTAGGAAAGAGATGGTCTCTCTTGGCATGGAGCTGTGCTATCTTGGGGAAAGGGTGACATGAGTAAAGTCAAGTTGTTCCTTTTACCCTCTCCAGTGTATCCAAATTCATATATGTCTGTACATATATATTTTGCTGGAACTTCTCTACCAGACATCTGGACTTGCACAAAGACTCTCTCAACCAAGGGTGATTATCTAAGATATATTCTCCAGGGGCTCCTGAACCATAGCTGAGTCAGTCTGGGGGCTACTGCAGAGTCCACATCTTGGGACCAAAGTCTATATGCCTGTTACCTGGGTATACAGGTAATGCAGGATGGGTGGTACTTCTCCCAAGTCCCTTGGCATGTGGTGCTGGATTCCGCAGCTCCCACAAAGGTGTTGTTTTAAATGGGTTTATGCCAAATTGTTGTTGTTGAAGGGGGAATACAAGCGAGGGACATTTCAGGTATGTTTCTCAGAGGATGCTTTTGAAGATCAAATGAGAGAATACCTATAAAATTGTTTGAAACTGGTAAAGTAGCATTCACTTTCTCCTATTTAATCATCCATCCATTCATCCACCCAATCACCATCAATTCACCTTGATCAACCTCTTCTTTCATTTGTCGAATACTTATTAAATATCTACAATATGACAGTCTCTGTACTATGGCATGGACTCAACGTAAGGAATTCTTGGTTCTCTGATGAATATTCCTAAAAACCATTTTCTGAATCAGTGCCAGTAAATTAGAATCAGCACTCTCTCAGAAAGATTTTATATAGACTAATGGGTCACTTAAGGTAAATGTTTTATTTTAACGTTCCAATTTAATGTTTGTTTCAGCTTCTTTATCAATGGTAGTGAAATTTTAAAATCTTGTTGAGGAAATTTTCTTTTCCCATAGCGATACAAATAAGCTCAAATAATCTGCTTTATGAGATTTATCACAAGTAGCAACTTGTGTGCTCTATTTGGCCAGAATTGTAGGTTTGTTATCACAGCATTTTCCCAATGTTATATATCTTTTAGTGGCTATCTTCCAACATATCCTTGGGTTCACATTATAGTTCAGCATTTCTTAAATTATAAGCAGACTGAGAATTAATTATTTACAGTTTATTTAAACAACTGCATTGTAGACCTATAATATGAGATATAGTAGCCAAGAGATCAAATCCCACAACAACTTTTGTTGTTTTATTAATTACAAAATATCACCACCACCCAACACCAACAAATCTCTTCTGTATATATCATTAAAATCCTATGAAATCTTACTGCAGTTCAGTCTATCCCAGATCTCCACACAAGTAGATCTTTGCAAGAAGTTTCAAGCCAGCATGGTGGGTAGTGGTTAAGAGCATGGCTCTGGAGTAAGATCGATTGGTTTTTTAATCATGACTCTACAAATACTTGATCCCTGAGTCGGGATGATCCCCTGGAGGAAGGCATGGCAACCCACTCCAGTATTCTTGCCTAGAGAATCCCATGGACAGAGGAGCTTGGCGGGCTACAGTCTGTGGGGTCACAAAGAGTCGGATACAACTGAGCAACTAACACATTCGCTACAGATACTAACTGTGTGGCCTTAGACAAGTTACTTCATTTCTTTAAGTGTCAGCATCTCCATGTCTAGGATGTGAGTAGTAATTCCTGTCTACGTGGCAGCAAATGAAGAAACTTAGTCACTTTGGGCTATTCAGAACACTCTCATTTTAATTTGTGAGCTCCTGATCTTTTCATTTAAAAACAACTGTGTAGGACTTCCCTGGTGGTCCAGTGGTTAAGAATCCACCTGCCAATGCAGAGGACGCAGGTTTGGTCCCTGGTGTGGGAAGACTAACATGCTGTGGAGCAGCTAAGGCCGTGCACCACAACCACTAAAGCCCATGAGCTCTAGAGCCCATGCCCCTCAACAAGAGAGGCCGTGCACGGCACCTAGAGAGGAGCCCTGCCTGCCACGACTAGAGAAAGCCTGCAGGCAGCAGTGAAGACATAGTGCAGTTAAACAAAACAAAACTGTATTTAAATTACAACTCTCTTCCTCCTCTTCCCAATTCAGGTTGCACTGACAGTTCTATGGGTCTAGAAGGTACCCGGCATCACCCGGTCCCTTTCATCTTCCTCTTTCCTCCTCCTACTTACCTCTGTAAGACTGAGTCAGGGACACGCATGAGGGACACAGATGTGACACCTTCCTTTCTTCTGACCATTCTCACTGCTTTGGCTCATTGCTTGAGGGTCCAGTGGAAGCAGTAGGGATTCCTCTAAGCCTTGCTGATGAGGCTCCATCCTGCAGCTTCCCTTGGCATTGGTAGTCCTTTGTAAGTTTCAGGGCTGTCTGCCAGTCACGTCCCCCTCCTCAGGGTCTATAGCCACTGTGGAATCTATCTTCTATGTGCCTCAGGAAATAGGAACCCAAGGAGACCGTATGCCCCTCTCAGCCTGGCTATGCCCCTGTGCCCTGCTCTGTGATGCTCTTTCTCTTGCACTGGAGGCAGGTCAACAACCCCGATGGCCTTAGACTGCTTAGACATCTGTTGACTGAAAGTAAAATGTACAGTTTAAGAGTTGTGAGTTTTAGTTTTACTCAGGGACCTTACTGAGGATTATTGCCTGAGAAACAGTCTCTCAGTAGCTCTGACGGTATTGCCCCAAAGAAGAGAAGAAACCACTATATGCATATATATGTAAACTCTTTGCTAGCGAATGCATGCAGCCATGTATATATCATAAGGAGCAGATTTCTCAGTTAATAGTTTTAGTGAGTTTATGTGTATGGGAAGATGCAGGAATCTGGATTCATTAAAAATTTTCCCCCTAGGGAATTCCCTGGTGATCCAGTGGTTAATAAGACCTCACTTTCCAGTGCAGCAGGTGGGGGTTTGATACCTGGGTGGGGAGTTAAGATCCTGCATACCTCCTGGCCCAAAGACTAAAAGGTAAAATAGAAGTAATATTGTAATAAATTCAATAAAGACTTTAAAAATGGTGCACATTAAAAAAAAACTCCATAAAATCTTTCACAAAAAAAATTTTTTTTTCCCCCAAAGTATCTCTAGCTATCTAAAGGACTGTTTTTCCAGAGCACAGAGTGCGTTATTTTGTTTTTTGTTTTGAATTCCTTTCAGGGCATACTGGAGGTCAGCAACTGCAGTCCCTAATGAATTGATCCTTGGAGAACAGGATGGTGAGCAACATTCTTTGTTTTATACCCTCAAAGAGACCAATTTCTGGTCCCTCTTTCTGCTTTCTATTGTGGTAAAATATATAAATAAAAACTTGCTGTTTTAATCTTTTCTGAGTGTTTAATTCAGTGACCTTAATTATAATACATTTTTACAGTATTGTGCTCTGTTTCATCACCCAAATTGAAACTCTGTACCCATTAAAGCAAAAACTCCCTGTTTGTCTCTGAATCCTGACAACCTTGAATCTATTCATACATTATGTCTCTTTGAATTTGTCTAGTCTAAGTAGTTCATATAAGGGAAATCATACCATATTTGTTCTTCCTGTTTGGATTATTTTACTTGGCATAATGTTTTCTTGGTTTATCCATATTGTAGCATATATCAGAAGTTCATTCTTTATTATGGTTGATTAACATTCCAAATTCAGACTTAAACTGAAGAAAGTAGGGGAAACTACTAGACCATTCAGGTATGACCTAAATCAAATCCCTAACGATAATACGGTGGAAGTGAGAAAAAGATTTGAAGGACTAGATCTGATAGAGTGCCTGATGAACTATGGACAGAAGTTCGTGACATTGTACAGGAGGCAGGGAGAAAGACCATCCCTAAGAAAAAGAAATGCAAAAAAGCAAAATGGCTGTCTGAAAAGGCCTTACAAATAGCTGTGAAAAGAAGAGAGGTGAAAAGAAAGGAGAAAAGGAAAGATATACCCATTTGAATGCAGAGTTCCAAAGAATAGCAAAGAGAGATAAGAAAGCCTTCCTCAGTGATCCGTGCGAATAAATAGAGGAAAACAATAGAATGGGAAAGACTAGAGATCTCTTCAAGAAAATCAGAGATACCAAGGGAACATTTCATGCAAAGATGGGCTCAAAAGGACAGAAATGGTATGGACCTAACAGAAGCAGAAGATATTAAGAAGAGGTGGCAAGAATACACAGAAGAACTGTACAAAAAGGGTCTTCATGACCCAGATAATCACGATGGTGTGATCACTCACCTAGAGCCAGACATCCTGGAATGTGAAGTCAAGTGGGCCTTAGAAAGCATCACTACGAACAAAGCTAGTGGAGGTGATGGAATTCCAGTTGAGCTATTTCAAATCCTGAAAGATGATGCTGTGAAAGTGCTGCACTCAATATGCCAGCAAATTTGGAAAACTCAGCAGTGACTACAGGACTGGAAAGGGTCAGTTTTCATTCCAATCCCAAAGAAAGGCAATGCCAAAGGATGCTTAAACTACCACACAACTCCACGCATCTCACATGCTAGCAAAGTAATGCTCAAAATTCTCCAAGCCAGGCTTCAACAATACGTGAACACTGAAATTCCACATGAACCGTGAAATTCCACATGTTCCAGATGGTTTTAGAAAAGGCAGAGGAACCAGAGATCAAATTGCCAACATCTGCTGGATCATCAAAAAAGCAAGAGAGTTCCAGAAAAACATCTATTTCTGCTTTATTGACTATGCCAAAGCCTTTGACTGTGTGGATCACAATAAANGTGAACACTGAAATTCCACATGAACCGTGAAATTCCACATGTTCCAGATGGTTTTAGAAAAGGCAGAGGAACCAGAGATCAAATTGCCAACATCTGCTGGATCATCAAAAAAGCAAGAGAGTTCCAGAAAAACATATATTTCCACTTTATATGTGTGTCTGTGTATATATATATATGTATATACATATACATATATATATGATGGTTGGATGGCATGAGTCATTTCACATGCTAACAAAGTAATGCTCCAAGCCAGGCTTCACTTCAGTTCAGTCGCTCAGTCGTGTCTGACTCTTTGCAACCTCATGGACTGCAGCACACGAGGCTTCCCGGTCCATCACCAAATCCTGCAACTTGCTCAGTCTCATGTCCATCAAGTCAGTGATGCCATCCAACCATCTCATCCTCTGTCATCCCCTTCTCCTCCTGCCTTCAATCTTTCCCAACATCAGGGTCTTTTCCAGTGAGTCAGTTTTTTTGTATCAGCTGGCCAAAGTATTGGAGCTTTGGCTTTAGCATCAGCCCTTCCAATGAATATTCAGGACTGATTTCCTTTAGGATGGACTGGTTGGATCTCCTTGCAGTCCAAGGGACTCTCAAGAGTCTTCTCCAACACCACAGTTTGAAAGTATCGATTCTTCAGTGCTCAGCTTTCTTTATAGTCCAACTCTCACATCCATACATGACTACTGGAAAAACCATAGCTTTGACTAGATGGACCATTGTTGGCAAAGTAATGTCTTTGCTTTTTAATATTCTATCTAGGTTGGTCATAACTTTCCTTCCACGGAGTAAGTGTCTTTTAATTTCATGGCTGCAGTCA
>SJYA01002183.1:3602212-3698479 GCA_006410615.1 Neotragus moschatus
CATCACTTCATGGGAAATAGACGAGGAAACAGTGGAAACAGTGTCAGACTTTATTTTTGGGGGCTCCAAAATCACTGCAGATAGTGACTGCAGCCATGAAATTAAAAGACCCTTACTCCTTGGAAGAAAAGTTATGACCAACCTGGATAGCATATTCGAAAGCAGAGACATTACTTTGCCGACTAAGGTCCGTCTAGTCAAGGCTATGGTTTTTCCAGTAGTCATGTATGGATGTGAGAGTTGGACTGTGAAGAAGGCTGAGTGCCAAAGAATTGATGCTTTTGAACTGTGGTGTTGGAGAAGACTCTTGAAGAGTCCCTTGGACTGCAAGCAGATCCAACCAGTCCATTCTGAAGGAAATCAGTTCTGGGATTTCTTTGGAGTACAGAGTGAGTTGGAGGGAATGATGCTGAAGCTGAAACTCCAGTACTTTGGCCACCTGATGCAAAGAGTTGACTCATTGGAAAAGACTCTAATGCTGGGAGGGATTGGGGACAGGAGGAGAAGGGGACGACAGAGGATGAGCTGGTTGGATGGCATCACTGACTCGATGGCCGCGAGTCTGAGTGAACTCCGGGAGTTGGTGATGGACAGGGAGGCCTGGCGTGCTGCGATTCATGGGGTCACAAAGAGTCGGACCCGATTGAGTGACTGAACTGAACTGAACTGTACTGAAAGTGAGAAGTAAGAGGACTTCTGGATCCAGAATTGTTAAAACTATTATCAGTTGTTTAACCTTGTGATCTTGTAGCTGACTAGCACACTCTATTGCCCAGCATCATGAGAAAGTATTTACAGATATCACTAGCCCAAGAAAAGATCAGTTTGAATGAGTATCACTTTCACGCTGTCATGAAGTTGAAGTTGAGAAATTGTTAAGTTGGAACTATCTGTACTATGTTTTGGGGGAAGTATAAAGCTAATTAGCATATTTTAAAGGTCCAGTGCTATTCCTCAGTAAAGACATCTGTTTAATTATGTTTAACCTGTGTATCCTATACTTTTCTATCCCTGGAATGCTGTTGTTTTTGTTGGCAGTGTAACACTTCTACATATTCCATGAAATTAGTCACCCGCAGAAAAGCAACATTAGGAATTGCTAGTCTAGGCTTGTGGGCCAAGACTGGAGTGGTGGAAAAGGAAAGTAAAAGAAATTATTGGGTTCAAGACACATTTCAAAGGCAGAGTGAGTTGACATAATTGCTCCATACGTCAGGTGCGAGAGATGCTCCCTGAGTGATTATAAAGTTTGGAGGAAGAGAGAGTATAAGGCCAAGGGACAAGGACTATATCTTATTTCCTTTCTGTTTCTCTTTGCACTTCACAGAGGACTGAGAACATGATCCATACACAACAAATAGGCAGTTACAGATTTCTTGTCTAGTATCTGAGTTAATATTAGCGAGAGGACTATTTAGATATTACATGCTAAGCTATCCAGAACTATCAAAGTGAAAGTGAAAGTGTTAGTTGCTCAGTCATATCCAGTTCTTTGCAACCCTATAGACTGTAGCTCGCCAGGCTACTCTGTCCATGTGATTTCCCAGACAAGAATACTGGAGTGGGCTGCCATTTCCTCCTCCAGGGGATCTTCCTAACCCAGGCATGCATCCTGGGACTCCTGCATTGCAGGCAGATTCTTCACTGTCTGAGCCACCAAGGAAGTCTGCATATCAGGAGATAACTATCAAAGGTAGACTAAAATTCTTCTCATGTCCTGAAAGTTGGAGATGTTAACCTTGACTCTGCAAAGGCTTCATCCACTTAGTNTGGGACTCCTGCATTGCAGGCAGATTCTTCACTGTCTGAGCCACCAAGGAAGTCTGCATATCAGGAGATAACTATCAAAGGTAGACTAAAATTCTTCTCATGTCCTGAAAGTTGGAGATGTTAACCTTGACTCTGCAAAGGCTTCATCCACTTAGTGAAAGCCAAGATCTCTTGTCCTATGTTCTTAGGCTCTTCAGGTTCTTAGGCTCTGCTTCCTGTTCTCCTCCAGCCTTTGGGTTTTTCCTTATCTTCTCCCACTTCCAGTTTTGGGCTGGATCTGAACAAGCCTTAGGTAGCTTTTAACTCTGTGCTCTACAAGGACTCTGTTCTTATCCTTTGGCTCCTCTATTTCTGGCTGGTTCAACAACATTTACAGCTCCAGCCCCAGTTGGTTTCAGGGATAACAGCCCCTTGGCCAGCATCCCAGATGGGCTGGCTCCAACCTCTCCTAAGGGAATTAATTATTTACCCCGGTTATTTCTAGGCATGACTCAACTGGATGTTCTTAGCCCAACTCAGGGTTGATGACGCAGGGCACAATTCCAAACAGTATTGATTCATGACTTCTTATTTGTATCTCCCCTAGTTCAAGATTTTAATATAGGTTTCCCAGTATCCGTTTACCTAATTTAGTTCCTTGCCTTACTGATTTCTCATGATCATTTTTGCGATCAGGTATAGTTAGCAGGTTGCAAATTAAGACTGCCAGTCCTGCTACTGACCAATTGTATGTGACTCTCGGCATTGTATTAACCTCTCTGAACATCACTCTCCTGAAGCAGTAATATGAGGATAAAAATTATGTTAATCTTAATGATATCTCCCTGATGGTTATAGGATGGATCAAAAGAGATAATACCCATAAAGAATGTAGCAGGGCTGCTGGCATAGAAGTTGTTCGATAAAGACTAGTTATTATTGAGCCTCTCAGAGAAAATAAGACTTATGAGTTAAGGTTTTATTATAGGATTAATGCATTTTAAGTAAAATATTCATTTCTTTCAAATTTATACAGTGACTCAGACCATATCAACAAAACATTGTTTCATGAATATTTGTAAGTTATTTTTTACTAGCACTAACTTACTTGGATTTAGGGATTCCGTTAAGAATCCACCTGAAATACAAGAGATTCAGATTTGATCCCTGGGTCAGGAAGGTTCCCTGAGAAGGAAATAGCAACCCACTACAGTATGCTTGCCTGGGAAATCCCATGGACAGAGAAGTCTGGTGGGCTACAGTCCATGAGGTTGCAAAAAGTGACTAAACCACCACCACCATATATATATATGTATATATGTATATACATATATATATATATATAATCCAGTTTTTATAACTAATTTCCATAGAGTATTTGATTATATTGATAATGCCAAAATTAAACAGCAGGGTAATTTTTGCCCAAATGATTAAAAATACTTAATTTGAAAAATTTTAATAATTGCCAATTTATAGTTCACCTTTGTAATCAATAGGAATAATATAATAGCTGTGGCAAACATATGAGAACCAGTCTATGCAAAACGTCCTATTTACAACATATCTTTGTATCAAATCATCACTTTGTACACCTAGACTGAACACAGTGTTTTCCATCAATTACCTCTCAATAAACCTGGGGAAAGACTATCCCCAAAGAGCAAACTGGGCAGGGAATCAGAAGTGTTATCAGGAAATAGTACGGATCCCTTTTTCCATGAAAGGGAATGATAGATTCTGGGCTCATCCCCTCCATCTCTCTATTCTTAAACATTTGTGAGGGCCCTGTTTACTGAGAGCTTGCCATGAGTCACGCTTTGTTTTTCCATCTATAACATTTTGGACAATTCATCATATTAGCTAAGTGATCTTTAACAAAGATCTGTTTCATACTTGGATCAATGATCTCTGTGCTGCTTTTTCAACCACAAGATAATTCTACATTTCTTCTATTACCAGGTGCTTACCAATGTAGTATATTTTAAATTTGACCTTAGTTATTTAAAATAGATTTTTCATTATAGAGATGTATTTAGCAGCATGTTTAAAGTGTGCTTAAAAATATACCTTTTTTTTTTTCAAATCAACCTAGAGGTATGCTTGAATGATTAAACATCTTAAATAATTTACTAAAAATTTTGCTTTTATTCACATGCAATTTATTGGTTAAAATCTGATGAGTCTGCCCTAAAAGTCTAGAAACATTTTCTATTTATTCAAGGAAATAAGTATCCAAGTTCATTTGTGAATTTCAGTGGGCTGATGCCTTCTAGAAAACAAAAGAAAGTTTTGAGAAATAATAACTTTGACATTCAGGATAAATTGTATATTCAAAAGAATTTGGCAGAATGAAGCAATCTGAGGCCTTGCATTTAAACTATAGTTTGAACTGATTTCTACTCCTATAGAAGGTGACCAAATACTTCCATCAAAGAGGCTAATGCCGATAACTCACTTTCAAGCTCAGTTTTCCTGGGCCTCCCTGCAGACAGGAGAGAAGGCCTCTGGGGTATTCAGGTTCAGTGAAGCCTAGCTGAATAATTGTAGAAAATAAACACCCCTAGGAAGTATGGAAAAGGTGAATGGTAATAAAATGTTATTAAACTTAGAGATTTCAGCTTTCTCCCTTGTTTCTCCTGGCATATTTCAAAGGAAATGCCACAATGACTCTGAGGTTTTTTAAGTCACATGCTGAACTTGCAATAGTATTAGAAAGGAAAGCCATTGTGAAATAGAAAAAGAAAAGAGCAGTTAGGACACTTTAATGAACACTTGAATGCACCTCAAATGAAAAACAGATGTGCTTTGTTAAATTTAACAGCGTTTCTTATTCAGATTGAGGTAGCTAGCCTAGCCGGTGGGGTAGATTTGGCTACAACCAGATCTTACTCTAGAAAAGTTTATATATTTTTTGTTGTTCTGTTCAGAAAATTTCCCAGTTTTTCCTGCATTTAAATAAAACCGAGCATTTGAAAATTTAAGCCTTGAAAATTTATTTTATTCATGTATTTTGCATTACTAATTTTTTTCTATACAAGCAAATTCATTACTTTTTAAATTCATGGGATAGTTTTAGTTCTGTAACTACTGCATAAATCTTATTCTGGCATTTCATGAATTTTTAAAAATTGCATCATTGTCACACAACAACGTAGGTTACTAGTAATGGTTTAGAGCAGCAACTGATGTTATATTAAATACATTTCATTGATACGCCTCACCCCTAAAAAATGTTGATCCACACCTTCCCTGTCAACCTCCTCCTCCAAAAAAAACAAAAAACAAAACCCTACTATACAAAGTTTTTCTGGGCAGTCCATTTCAGTCCATCAGTCAGTGGTATTTTTTCCCATGTGCCAAACTTTTGCTAACCTATCTCATCTGATTCATTCAGTGGAGACATGGTCACAAGCCAGTGCAGGCTCACCCACATGACCCTTTCCTGAGAGTATAAATTATATTACTACTCCAGCTCTAGCAAGTTTTGAGACGCACTAAGTTTCCTGGTTTGGAGTTTAAAAAATGTTTTAGCATATATATTGAACTGCATCTGGTATTCTATTTAACCATATGTGTGCCAGACTAGTCTTCACAGGTGATTCGTTGATAAAGAATCCTCCTGCCAATGCAAGAGACTCAGGAGGCACAGGTTCCATCCCTGGGTTAGGAAGATCCCCTGGAAGAGAAAATACTGGGTTACCACTCCAGTATTCTTGCCTGGGAAATCCCATTGGCAGAGGAGCCTGGTGGGCTACAGTCCATGGGGACACAAGAGTTGGAAGCAACTGAGGACTCATGCACATGGTAGAAATCAAGAAAAAACAAAGACAAAAAAAAGTTGGGGCTGGGGTAGAGGAGAGGGTGGATAAAACATTTAGTGTATTAATTTTTCAAAGACTTCACTAGGCGTTACATGAGGTGTCAAAGGAGACACAATCTTAGTTCACGACAAGGTG
Organism: Neotragus moschatus; assembly: GCA_006410615.1. Taxonomy (NCBI): domain Eukaryota; kingdom Metazoa; phylum Chordata; class Mammalia; order Artiodactyla; family Bovidae; genus Neotragus; species Neotragus moschatus. The sequence continues at coordinate 3,607,921 of SJYA01002183.1, forward strand.
AGAGAAGTGTGTGATTTACTCAGTGACCTCCAGTGAGGCACTGATGAAAATACAGACAATTCAGACTGTAATAGGTGACTCTGGATGAAACTATGTTAAGCGTTTCATGTCTTTTTATTTCTCTGTATATTTTGGTTTGATGCCCAGGAAATTTATTCTGTTTTGTTTTTAATCTTTATCATTTAAAAAGAAAGTCCGTAAACCAAAGCTACAACCAGGTCACTAAACAGCAGGGAGACGATATATAATAAGCTAAGAAAACAGTGGAGGAAAGAAAGCATCCCCAAACTGTCATAGTTAAGACAGGCTTGCCTCGTGGAAATCCCCATCAGAGCAACATCAAGGCCAACTTCAATACGCAACAGGGGATGGGAAAGAAGACAAACAAAATGGCAATGTTTCGAAAGAACAGAACTCCTAGCTCCAAAATTGCTTCTAAGACTAGATCAGTCTTTCTGAAGGAGGGAAAGGGAAGATACTGCTTCAAAGTCAACTAGCTTAATACTCTGTTAGAAATCACATATAAGTCGCTAGTTGTAATTGTGATTTTACACTGTTATACAGTCCATTTCATGCACATTTCAGGTCAGGGCGTCAAATTTCTCATTCTTTCATTCTGTTTCTTTTCTCCTTTAGGAATCTTCAGGGTTGCAGGATATCTTCTGTGTTTTAAGTAGGGTAAAAAAGTTCAGTTGTACACAAAAAGCCACTTTCTTAAAAACAACTATTTCATTAAAAAAATTTAATAAGAGTCTAAGCACTGCCATATTAAAAGAGGTTAGATTTGAAGCAAAATAAGTGACTGATTTTTTACATGATGAATGTTTTTACTTGGTTTTCAGTAAACCAGATCTCTAGTTTGCAGACTTAGTTAGGGGATGGTGGGAAAGCCAGAAGGCAAGGGAGAGTATATCTCACCTGTCTGGACTTGGTAGTTACCTGCATACCTCATCCCCCCGGTTCCCTGACTCTTTCTCTCATCTCAACTCCAGGGATGTTTCCTTAGCCAGATTTTTTGGCAAATGCTAGATCTTGTATATCAGATATATCAAATATATCTTGAACATCTACTATCCTGCCATTCAGCTGTGGTTCCCATCCTCGCTTAGCTTTAACAATGTGAGGATTCTTCATATGTGAGTGATAATTTTACTTTTCTTGTTAATATCTCCATGTGAGAATGAACAGATTGTCATTTAAAATTCCCTTAGAAGTTACAAAATCACATATTAAAAGCTATTACTTGCTTTTAAAAAGCAAGTTTTGACTTGCTTATGACTTCCTATGCTGGATCATTGAAAAAACAAGAGAGTTCCAGAAAAACATCTATTTCTGCTTTATTGACTATGCCAAAGCCTTTGACTGTGTGGATCACAATAAACTGTGGAAAATTCTGAAAGAGATGCGAATACCAGACCATCAGACCTGCCTCTTGAGAAACCTGTATACAGGTCAGGAAGCAACAGTTAGAACTGGACATGGAATAACAGACTGGTTCCAAATAGGAAAAGGAGTACATCAAGGCTGTATACTGTTACTCTGCTTATTTAACTTCTGTGCAGAGTACATCATGAGAAACGTTGGACTGGAAGAAACACAAGCTGGAATCAAGGTTGCTGGGAGAAATATCAATAACCTCAGATATGCAGATGACACCACCCTTATGGCAGAAAGTGAAGAGGAACTAATGAGCCTCTTGAGGAAAGTGAAAGAGGAGAGTGAAAAAGTTGGCTTAAAGCTCAACATTCAGAAAACAAAGATCATGGCATCCGGTCCCATCACTTCATGGGAAATAGATGGGGAAACAGTGGAAACAGTGTCAGACTTTATTTTTTGGGCTCCAAAATCACTGCAGATGGTGACTGTAGCCATGAAATTAAAAGACGCTTACTCCTTGGGAGGAAAGTTATGACCAACCTAGATAGCATATTCAAAAGCAGAGACATTACTTTGCCAACTAAGGTCCGTCTAGTCAAGGCTANTGGGCTCCAAAATCACTGCAGATGGTGACTGCAGCCATGAAATTAAAAGACGCTTACTCCTTGGAAGGAAAGTTATGACCAACCTAGATAGCATATTCAAAAGCAGAGACATTACTTTGCCAACTAAGGTCCGTCTAGTCAAGGCTATGGTTTTTCCAGCAGTAATGTATGGATGTGAGAGTTGGACTGTGAAGAAGGCTGAGCACCAAAGAACTGATGCTTTTGAACTGTGGTGTTGGAGAAGACTCTTGAGAGTCCCTTGGACTGCAAGGAGATCTCCTTCAGTCCATTCTGAAGGAGATCAGCTCTGGGATTTCTTTGGAAGGAATGATGCTGAAGCTGAAACTCCAGTACTTGGGCCACCTCATGCGAAGAGTTGACTCATTGGAAAAGACTCTGATGCTGCGAGGGATTGGGGGCAGGAGGAGAAGGGGACAACAGAGGATGAGATGGCTGGATGATATCACCGACTCGATGGACGTGAGTCTGAGTGAACTCCGGGAGTTGGTGATAGACAGGGAGGCTTGGCGTGCTGCGATTCATGGGGTCGCAAAGAGTTGGACACGACTGAGCGAATGAATTGAACTGAACTGAACTGATACTGAGGAAATTACCTATAGCAGTCAATTTAAGCTCTGCTAAAGTTGATTAATTTATACTTGCGTGCTTATTATTATTAGCATAATAAGATATCCACCAGAATTGGTGATGTCATGTTTACTTCCTTAGTCTCACTCCCCTAATTCAAGCATCCCAGCAAAAAAATATGAAGTTGTGTCATATCAAATACTGCCTGTTAGGTCTCTACGGCTTTAATCAAGACCTTTTCACCTTTTCACTTTTTCTTCCGCCCACCTTCCAGACCTTTGGACATCAAGCCTGGAGCTGAATTTGTCTCATAACTTCCTTTTTTGGATTCTTTGCCCATCATTGGCCATGCCTCATAGCGGTGCCAGCCTGTCCATCAGTTGCCAGGAATGTTATCCTTCGTTCTATTCCAGAAAGCATGCTTGTTTATGTTAAAATACTGATGCATGGTCCTGATAATCCCAAAGGAACAAGTATATTCACTTACAAACACACACAAATACATTCAAGATTTAATGGAGAATTTACTTTTTTAAAGAAGATACCTTTATATGATCCAGGAATATCCAAAATTGGAAAGAAGTTAGGTAACTATGAATATCAAGGTTCTTCGATGAGGAACGTTGTACGCAGAAGACTTTTCCCATTGCATGTGTGTTATGGGAAGGATATTTCAGAACATGTAAGAATTAAACATAATGTTAAAATTTCATAGGCTTGTTGAAAAATAAGGATAACTTTTTTTTAGATTAGTGGTTTTGTTGTTGTTGTTTAGTTGCTGAGTTGTGTCTGACTCTTTTCAATCCCATGGACAATAGCCTGCCAGGCTTCTCTGTCCATGGGATTTACCAGGCAAGCATACTGGAGTGGGTTGCCATTTCCCCCTCCAGGGGATCTTCCTGACCCAGGGATCAAACCCAAGTCTCCTGTATTGCCAGGCAGATTCTTTACCACTGAGCCACAAGGGAAGCCCCAGTAACTTCATTAGCATATCTTATTTCTACACATGATATTTTACTGTTTCATAAGTTGATTGCTTGCTTTCTCAGCCTCTCCCAATTCAAGAAAAAATTTTAAGTATGAGTTTTCTTCGAAACGAAGAAAATTAATCAGGAAGTTCTTTTTCTTGTCTTAAGTTCTATGGGAAATTTTCTCTAAGAGTTTTGATGATGGATCCTGCTTAGAGGGCTCATCAGGGCTCCAGTCCAGAGTCTGGGAAGGCAAGGGTAACCTGTCAGGCCATAGGAAAACATCCATCAGGCCAGGGTGAGGGCAGACACCTGGAATGCCACAAAAAACTTCTCACCTTATACAAATTAAAGTGAAAAAAACCCTTAGCAGGTAGAAAGTTCAAGGAGAACTAGAATCAATCACGTAAAGCAAGAAAGAAAACGTACAGACTGCAAACATAAACACTTCTCCAGCTGTGCAGGTAAGGTGGCATTCACCGGTTGTACTGTCTTAACTGCAATCAACATTCCCAGTCAGAATAGTTATGTTCTCTGATTAATTTTTATTTGAATGAGCTTCCTATCTTATTAACTTGAGCCTTGGATTTGGGGAAACTTTTATCTTCACGTAAATATACGATGTCTGTTCAAGGTTCTTCCCTGAGGCAAAGTATTTTAGGACCTTTTAAGTGCAAAGTTCAAGTTCATTGAATTTTAATTTTAGAACCAACAATCATGCTTAGTTTCTTATATTATTTTTTAAATTAATTTATTTTTTAATTGTAGGATAATTGCTTTACAGAGTTTTGTTTTCTGTCAAATCTCAACATTAATCAACCATAGGTGTACATATATCCCCTCCCTTTAGAAACTCCCTCCCATCTCCCTCCCCATCCCCACCCCTCTAGGTTGATGCAGAGCCCCTGTTTGAGTTTCCTGAGCCAGCAAATTCCTGTTGGCTATGTATTTTACATATGGTAAAGTAAGTTTCCATGTTACTCTTTCCATACATCTCACCCTCTCCTCCCCTTTCCCCACGTCCATAAGTCTGTTCTCCATGTCTGTTTCTCCACTGCTGACCTATAAATAAATTCTTCAGTTCCGTTTATCTAGATTGTGTATATGTGCATTAGAATACGTTATTTATCTTTCTCTATACGACTTACTTCACTCTGTATAATAGGTTCTAGGTTCATCCATCTCATTAGAACGGACTCAAATGTGTTCCTTTTTATGGCTAAGTAATATACCAATTGTGTATATGTACAGCAATTGCTTTATCCATTCATCTATCGATGGACATCTAGGTTGCTTCCATGTTCTAGCTATTGTAAATAGTGCTGCAGTGAACAATGGGATACACGTGTTTCTTTCAGTTTTGGTTTCCTCAGGGTATATGCCTAGGAGTGGGATTGCTGAATCATATGGTGGTTTTATACCTAGTTTTTAAAGAAATCTCCATACCGTCTTCCATAGTGGCTGTATCAATTTATATTCCCATTCTGACTGGTGTGATATGATATCTCACTGTAGTTTTGATTTGCTCTAATAATGCTCAACATTGCTCTAATAATGAGTAATGTTGAGCATCTTTTCATGTGTTTGTTAGCCATCTGTATGTCTTCTTTGGAGAAATATCTGTTTAGGTCTTTTCCCCACTTTTTGATTAGGTTGTTTGTTTTTCTCGTATTGAGTTGTATGAGCTGCTTGTATATTTTGGAAATTAACCCTTTGTCAGTTTTTTCATTTGCCATTATTCTCTCTCACTCTGAGAGTTGTCTTTTCACCTTGCTTATAGTTTCCTTTTAATCAGGCCCCACTTTTTTACTTTTGTTTTTATCTCTGTTACTCTAGGAGGTGGGTCACAGAGGATCTTGCTTTGATTTATGTCATCAAGTGTTCTGCCTGTGTTTTCCTCTGAGAGTTTTATAGTTTCTGGTCTTACATTTAGGCCTTTAATCCATTTTGAGTTTGTGTATGGTGTTAGGAAGCATTCTAATTTCATTCTTTTACATATAGCTGTCCAATTTTCCCAGCACCATTTATTGAAGAGGCTGTCTTTGCCCCATTGTATATTCTTGCCTCCTTTGTCAAAAATAAGGTACCCATACATGCATGGGTTTATTTCTGGACTTTCTATCTTGTTCCATTGGTCTATATTTCTGTTTCTGTTCCAGTACCATACTGTCTTGATGACTGTAGCTTTGTAGTATAATCTGAAGTCAGGGAGGTTGATTTCTCCAGCTCCATTCTTCTTTCTCAAGCCTGCTTTGGCTACTTGGGGTCTTTTTTGTTTCCATATGAATTGTGAAATTTTTTGTTCTAGTTCTGTGAAAAATGCCATTGGTAATTTGAAAGGGGTTGCATTGAATCTGTAGATTCTGTTTGGTAGTATAGCTATTTTCACAATATTGATTCTTCCTACCCAGGAACACAGAATATCTCTCCATTTGTTTATATCATCTTTGATTTGTTTCATTAGTGTCTTATAATTTTCTGTGTGCAGTTCCTTTGTCTCCTTGGGTAAGTTTATCCCTAGATATTTAATTATTTTTGTTCCAATGGTGAATGAGATTGATTCCTTAATTTCTCTTTCTGATTTCTCATTGTTAGTATATAGAAATGCAAGTGATTTCTGTGTATGCACAGAATCGTGTTATCTGCAAATAGTGAGAGCTTTACTTCTTCTTTTCCAGTGTGGATTCCTTTTATTTCTTTTTCTTCTCTGGTGGCTGTAGCTAGGACTTCCAGAACCATGTTGAATAATAGTGGTGAAAGTGGGCACCCTTTTCTTGTTCCTGATCTTAGGAGGAATGCTTTTAGCTTCTCACCATTGAGAATAATGTTTGCTGTAGGCTTATCATACATGGCCTTTACTATGTTGAGGTAGGTTCCTTCTATGCCCATTTTTTGGAAGAGTTTTAATCATAAATGGGTGCTGAATTTTGTCAAAGGCTTTTTCTGCATCTATTGAGATTATCATATGGTTTTTATCTTTCAATTTGTTAATATGGTGTATCACATTGATTGATTTGCATATATTAAAGAATCCTGCATCCCTGGAAACCATGATCAAACTCAGCTTGATCATGGTATATGAACTTTTTTTATCTGTTGCTAAATTCCATTTGCTAAAGTTTTGTTGAGGATTTTTGCATCTATATTCATCAGTGATATTCATCTGTAGTTTTCTTTTTGTGTGTTGTCTTTGTCTGGTTTTGGTGTCAGGGTGATGATGACCTCATAGAATGAGTTTGGAAGTGTTCCTTCCTCTGCAATTTTTTGAAAGAATTTTAGAAGGATAGGCATTAGCTCTTCTCTAAATGTTTGATAGAATTCTCCTGTGAAGCCATCTGGTCCTGGGCCTTTGTTTTTTGGGAGATGTTTGATCACAGCTTCAATTAGTGCTTGTAGTGGGGTTGTTCATAATTTCTATTTCTTCCTGGTTCAGTCTTGGAAAATTGAACTTCTCTAAGAATCTGTCCATTTCTTCCAAGTTATCCATTTTATTGCCATATAGTTGTTCATAATCGTCTCTTATAATCCTTTGTATTTCTGCATTGTCTCTTGTAACCTCTCCTTTTTCATTTCTAATTTTGTTGATATGATTCTTCTCTCTTTTTTTCTTGATGAGTCTGGCTAAAGCTTTGTCAATTTTGCTTATCTTCTCAAAGACCAGCTTTTAGTTTTTAACATTAATCTTTACTATTGTTTCATTTCTTTTTCATTTATTTCTGCTTGGATCTTCATGATTTCTTTCTTTCTCCTAATTTTGGGGGGTTTTTGTTCTTTTTCCAGTTGTTTTAGGTGTAAATTTAGGTTGTCTAGTCGATGTTTTTCTTCTTTCTTGAGGTAGGATGGTATTGCTATAAACTTTCCTCTTAGAACTGCTTTTGCTGCATCCCATAGTTTTTGAGCTGTCGTGTTTTCATTGTCATTTGTTTCTAGAAATTTTTTGATTTCCCTTTTGATTTCTTCAGTAACCTGTTGGTTATTTGGAAATGCATTGTTTAATCTCCATTTTTTTGGTGTGTTTTTTACAGTTTTTTTTCTTGTAACTGATATCTAGTCTCATAGCATTGTGGTTGGAAAAGATGCTTGATACGATTTCAATTCTGTTAAATTTACTGAGGTTTGATTTGTGACCCAAGATGTGGTCTATTCTGGAGAATGTTCTGTATACACTTGAGAAGAAGGTGTATTCTTCTGCATTTGAATGGATCATCCTGAAGATATCGATGAGATTCATCTCATCTAATGTATCATTTAAGACTTGTGTTTCCTTACTAATTTTCTGTTTTGATGATCTATCCATTGGTATGAGTGAGGTGTTAAAGTCTCCTACCATTACTGTGTTACTGTCAATATCACCTTTTGTGTCTGTTAGTGTTTGTCTTGTGTATTGAGGTGCTCCTATGTTGGGTGCATAGATATTTATGCATTAAAAAAAGCTCAAAAGCTCAACGAGATTTCATAATGCCAATAAAATCAACAACTACAACAGAGGAGGGAAAAAGGGGGGGGGAGAGAAATAGTCAAAAAGAATCTATAGAGCAAGTCAAAACATAAGAATAATAAATGTTTTTCTTGCGTCACTGCTGCCCAGAGTCCTTTCCCTTGCTGGGAGTTACAGTCTACCTAACCTCCGTAGGATGCCCTCCAACACTGCACTGGTCTCAAGACCTGCTATGGGGGCTGTTCAAATTCTAATCTGGTCTTACTTTTGTGTGTTCTTGCCTCCAATGTCCACAGCTATCAGAACTAATGCGTTTTCTTTTGTGGGAGCCCTCAATGTCCTTTTATATATTCCATACACAGAGTGCTTAGTTGATTGTGTGGATTTAATCTGCAGCTTATACAGCTGGTGGGAATGTTTTGGGTCTTCTTTCTCAGCCACACTGCCCCTGGGTTTCAGCTGCGGTTTTATTTCCACCTCTGTATGTGGGTTGTCCACTGGGGTTGGCTCCTGAGGCTGTCCCAGAGGACTTGGGTCTGTCCCAGTGAAGGCCAGGTGTGGATGAGGTGCAGTTGCTTGGGTCACAGGGGTTCTGGCAGCACCAGGATCTCAGGGGGATTGGCAGCTAGGGCAACAGGAAATATAGTGATCTAGAAAGGTATGGAAGCCAGTATTGGCCAGTACACTCCAGTATGCTTGCCTGGAGACCCCCCCCCCCCACCTCTGACAGAGAAGCTTGACAGGCCACAGTCCACAGCGTTGCAAAGAGCCAGACAAGACCGAAGCAACCCTGCATGCATAGACCCAAGACTTGTTGTGCCTGTGGCAGCTCTGCCCCAGTGAGGGTTGAGTATGAAGGTGGCGTAGCTGCTTGGCTTGCAGGGTCGCTGGTGACACCATATGCAGGGACCTGGACTGCCTCCACCACAGGAGTTATGGCCCTGTCAAGAGTCTTTTCTCAAGCCTCTTGTAGCCGGTGATCAGAAGGCATCTTTGGCCAGTCTTTTTCCATAGCTCCACTTGTTCAGGCACTTAGAGGGCTCCCTTGCCTGAGGTCCTTCTCTGATGTTCTACAAGTTAGGCACATAGAGGGCCCCCCCCTGGCTGGGGTCCTCTCTGTAGATTGGTGCATCAGGCACTTAAAGGGGCACCCTGGGTGGGGTCCTACCCTGTAGTTCAGTGCATCCGGTGTTTGATGGGCCAGCCTCTCTATTGCGCAGCTGTTGGTACTGGCCTGTGGGGAGAGAGAGGCTGTGGTGATGGCTCCACCCCCTATGCATGACTCAGCAGGGTCGCCTTGCTTCCGTGGCTGCCTGGCTTTCCTCCACTGGCATTTCCCACCACGGTCCCCTCCCTCACGTCCCCTCAGTCTGTCTCTCCACAGTCAACAGCAGCCCTCACCCTGGAATTGCTCCACAGTCCCTAAACTCCAGCTCCCATCCACTGCGCCTTATAGGGGACCTGGGTCCCTTTCCAGGGTGTGTATGGCTGCAGCAAGGACTGTCTGATTCCCATTCCATTTAGGCTGCCACAGATCAACTGTTTCACTCTCCGCCTTAAATGTTTCTCCTCTGACTCAGACAGTTGCCCCGACGTGAGGATCAGACCCCTGCTTCAGTTCCGCCACCCTCTGAGGGCGGGTCCAGTCCTTCTAACACTCCTGTTTTCCCCCCTAGTTCCTTCATCCTACTAAGTTTTGCATGGCTCTATATATTCTTTTCCACTGGTCGGGTACTCCTGTCCGTTCTCAGCTAGTGTTCTGTATGCACTTCCGTGTCTGAAGGTGTATTCCTGATGTATCAGTCCTTCTAACACTCCTGTTTTTCCCCCTAGTTCCTTCATCCTACTAAGTTTTGCATGACTCTATATATTCTTTTCCACTGGTCGGGTACTCCTGTCCGTTCTCAGCTACTGTTCTGTATACACTTCCGTGTCTGAAGGTGTATTCCTGATGTATCTGTGGAGAGAGAGATGCTCTACATCCACCCACTCCTCCACTATCTTGTTCCCTATCTTCTAAGCCATCTTTACTCTGAATCACTGGATTTTGAGGACCCAAGCATGTCATAGAACTGAATCTATTAGATCATGGATCTGATCATAACCATTATAAGGGATCAGATTGCTTTAGCTCTCAAGATGTATATTTCTTTGGCAACATTCATTACTGAAAAATCCTTGGGCATGGACTAGGTCTTGCTTAGGAAATAGTAGATATCTTTTAACTCCTTCCCTCACACTTTTTATATTTCAAAGTAGCAGAAAAATTGTAACTTCTATAAAGAGGAGGTCTTTTTCAAAACGTAAATATGTTTCTTAATGTCAGACTAAGGTAACAAAAGAATGGTAAAGAATTATAACAAAAAAATATAAAGAAGCAAAATGAAAGCAGTTAACCTCTCCAGAAAGTGACCCTAACCTGCTATCTACAACTTGCATCTACTCAATTCTTTTCAGATTCTGCTTATACATTTTCTGGAAACATGATACATGTACATGATAAAGTTGTCTGGGGATTTGTGCCTTTGACTAAAAAATCTTTCATAGTTTGCTGTTACCTATTTTATTAAAAAAAAAACTGGATGTACAGGGGAAAATATCAAAATTATTTTCTTAGGCATTTTCAAATAAAAGTATTGAATACATGAGTTACATTAAATAAAATCAGCAGAGGTGATATTTGTTCCATTCCTTCGCTGTCTGTCATGGATCACTAATCCTTCATGCAGAGATACAATCTACAATGTGAAGGAAATGAGGGTAACTAAACCGGAAAGCCAAGAAAATAGTACTCATTTGTTGAAAACTACTACTATCATTTGGATATTCTAAAGAAATAAAAGCAATTTAATTGTGAATTTCTCTGGCAAATTTTAAGACCAAAACCAAATACTATCCCATTAGAATGGAATGGATTAGAGAATATAAAGATAAAAAACATTCAAGAAAAGTCATAAAAGTCACATCCTAATCAGCAATGTTGAAATGAGTGTCAATCCTGTTTGTACTGTGGTTGTCAGGGGAAATTAGTTCAGATATTCAAATAGTCTGCTATTGTCACTATTTAAATACAGTCTTTAAGAACGTTTTTGCCAACCTGGTTATATACTGTAAGAGATGGAAACTTAGGATTGGTAGCAAAGATACATGCCTTTCTCTAACCATAGCAGTATGAAAATGTAATGCCTTTCTAAGCAATAGTGTTTTTTTTAATTAATTAATTCATTTAATTTGGCTGCACCCGATTTTAGTTGAGGCATATGGGATCTAGTTTCCCAACTATGGATCGATCCCTGGGCCCCCCGCTTCGGAAGTGCAGAGTCTTAGCCACTAGACTACTAGGGAAGTCCTTGAACAATAGTATTTTTAGCATCTTTTAATAAAGGGGAAAGTATATTCTTTAAATTAAAAAAGAGAGAGAATTGAGATCCTTATTTTGCCTTTTATTTTTATAATTTTGGATAAGTGTCTGCAGGTCTCTGAGTTTTAGTCTTCAAGTGTAAAATGAGACTAATCAGACTTACAGTTTTATTTCTATTAAGGGTAATTGTCTGTATACATTTTCCTTTCCCTGAGAATACACTGAGAACTGCAGTCAGAGAACTCTAGTTATGAACAGATTAGGAATGTGTCTGCCGAGGGCATGTACATTTTATGCCTGAGAAACACCAGAAGCAGATATTCTGCATATACCCATTTCCATTATAGATTACTTCTATTGATCAGTAATCAATAGAAGAGTTTTTGGAGAGACAGCAGACCTAGAGAATAAAACCCTTTGTGTCCCCAGAGGAAGAATGGATTAGAAAAGTTGCCCCCTATCTTCCGTCTTTCCCCAGAAGAACTCACCAGATTATCACTGATTTTTTTTTATAACAGGACAAAATAAAACCAGGAGATTTCCTTATCAAAAGCAAAGTAACCATTTCTTTTCCAGAGTCATTCAAAGCAAAGGATATTTACTGCATAAGAAATTCCCAGATAAGGAATTCTCATCTTTACATTAAGTGAAACCAGACATTTGGATTAAAAATACTGAAAGGAAGTATCTGAGTGTAATAGAAAAATCACCTTTAAAAATCATTCATTATGGATAATCACATCTCTCAACACTACCCAGCGTACCTAGGATATTGATGTCCCTGCTTTTGAAATCTGAGGGTCAGCCCTGTCTGCCTTCACACTTTGCACGCCCATATTCATGTGGACAACGCAAACCTTTGTTCATTTTGCAGGTGCAGTGGCAACAGTGGTTGAGAGCACATTAGTTCAGTGTTTCAGCTACTTTTTTGACATCCCATATGTCTTAATTGAAGGTTAGCGAGCAGGGAGGAAGTTTGGAGGAGGCCAAGTGAAGAGCTGGATAAAGCCAATTCGCTGTATTTGTGTAACCCACAGTTGACCGCTGCCACCATCAAATAGTTGTTCAAAATGTACATCGTTTATCTCCTCAGCCTTCTCGGACTTCCCCATCCACAAATTGCCCTTCTCCACCACACAGACTCTTAAGCTTGTAGGGATGGGTGTACAGTCTGAGATACACTGACCTATTATGTCACCATCATTTAAAAAATCCTTTGGGCCAATTGGCATAGCAAAAATTTAAAAATAAAAATAACCCCTAGACTGACACTCAGATTTCATTCTGTCAAACAGTTGGATGGCCTTGAGCAAGTCACCTTTCTTGGCCTAGAAGTACTGAAACTAAGGTCACAAGTCCTTTCAACTATAATTCTATTATAAATTCCTCTCCAGGAGAAAGATGCATCAAAGTTTCAGTCGGATTCATGGCAACAGCAACAACATTACAGCAACTGATGGATCACTCTTGGGGATTGAAATAGCTACCACTGCTCATCCATCTCCTTATCCTTGATGAAAACAAGGAGTTTCCCTGTAAATAAAGTACCTTTTTTCCAAGACTTAGAAAGCCCCACGACTCAGGTTTCAAGAGATGGGCCATTTGCCCCAGATATAAACCCTGTATTCTAAGGCCAATGTGTTAGTTTTGTGCTGTTTTTTCCCCCGGCTGAAACTTTTTAAAATATATTTGTTATTGAAGTATAGTTGATTTACAATGTTGTGTTTGTTTCAGGTATACAGCAATATATGTATATTTTTTCTGTGTGTATATATATATATATATATATTCTGTATATATATATATATTCTTTTTCAGATTCTTTTCCTATATAGGTTATTACAGGATACTGACTGTAGTTCCCTGATCCTCTTCTTTTATCTGTTTTAAATGTGTGTGTGTGTGCTAAGTCACTTCAGTCATGTCTGACTCTTTGTAACTCTATGAACTGTAGCCCGCCAGGCTCCTCTGTCCATGGGATTCTCCAGGCAAGAATACTGGAGCGGGTTGCCATGCCCTCCTCCAGGGGATCTTTCTGACCCAGGGATAGAACCCATGTTTCTTACATGTCCTGCATTGGTAGGACATTGGATTCTTTAGAACTAGTGCCACCTGGGAAGCCCGTTTTATGTATAGTAGCATGTATATGTTACTCCCAAATTCCTAATTTATTCTGTGCTTCTTTTAACTGCAAATTTGGACATGGTCACCATATGAAATTATGTTTAATTTAAAATCAAGAGTGTGCCTAGTCTTTACATTGTTATTGGCCATGTTATTAGTAGGAAAAAAAAAATCCTGACTGGATCACCTGTCTCAAATTTTGTGGTACTTGCACCTTTGCCTCTCACAAAATGATGGTTTTAAAAGTAATATCTGATAGAAGAATGATGCCTTTCACCTTTCATATTAACTCATAGCTGATCACCTGTAACTGAGATAACTACTTAGACTACAATTTTACTATTCTAGTCTGGCTAAGTGCTTCTGGAGACTTGAAGCACAAAACTCTGCTCACTCAAAAAGCTTGTTAATGGGTCCCTCCTGACTCAGCTATCAATTTTTTAGTATCAGATATACATGCTGTTCCATTATTACTTTCACTTAGAGCCAAATCTGACCTAACTGTACAGCAGCTTATGAGATTTTATTATTTTTCATTTTAGTAATAGATCAAAGAGAGAAATAACAGTGCATAGAAAGTGTGTGTTGTAATCAAAGCTTCCAGTATAATATTATGAATGTAGCTACATTGTCCTTTAAAAGAATTGTTCATTCTTGACTGTTTGCTACCTTTAACATATCTTGGGTTGTTTAAATGTGCCTTGTAAGCAACGATAAAGCGACAAGTTATCATTGATCTGTCCTTTCTTCCATCTCAGAGGGATTCATTAAATAATGCATGCGCCCATGTGAATTACGCTCTTCACTATAGCATCCCCAGACCATTAGCCAAATATAGCAACATTAACATCTTTCAACCCCTGAGAAACCTTTTTGACTTTCATTTAATTAAATTATCCCATTATGAAAACTCTTATAATGAGATTAAATTTAATTATTTATTAGACACTTATTTGCACTAGGAAACCTATCAATTATGCATGGTCGAGCTAAACATTTTTCAATCCATCACCTTTTCTTTTCAAAGGAGGTGCAATTTATTAAGCACATTTGGGATACTATACCTGGCAGGCCTTAATGGGAATAAGTTTTTGGCCCTCTTAAAAACAACTATAATGAGGATTAAAATTACTGTGTCTGAAAAATAGACAAGAGACTTGCTGCCAGATATTCTAGTGTTCTAGATTTCCAGGTTTTGTAAATGCTCCTAGTTTGTAGCCCATCTTAGAGGATTTTTCTATTATCATGCACTTACCAAACATGTCAAGTATAGAGGACATTTTACATATAGTAATAATTATAGAGCTAATAAAATATGCATTTAAATTATAAAATTTTGTACCAACACTATATTAAAATGTTAATGTTGTTGTTCAGTCACACAGTCATGTCCAACTCTTTGCCACTACAATGCCTATAGCATGCCAGGCCTCCCTGTGCTTCACCATCTCCCAGAGCTTGCTCAAACTCGTGAATTGGTGATGCCATCCAACCATCTCATCCTCTGTCATCCCCTTCTCCTCCTGCCTTGAATCTTTCCCAGCATCAGGGTCTTTTCCAGTGGGTGGGCTCTTCGAATCAGGTGGCCAAAGTATTAGAGCTTCAGCTTTAGCATCATTCCTTCCAATGAATATTCAGGACTGATTTTCTTTAGGATTGACTGGTTTGATCTCCTTGAAGTCCAAGGGACTCTCAAGAGTCTTCTGCATGAGAAGAAGACCGCACTGTCAGCTCCTTTCATCAGGTGGCCAGAGTACTGGAGCTTCAACATCAGCCCTTCCAATGAATATTTAGGATGAAGGCAAACAGAGAAGAGGGCAGGCAGCAGAGGATGAGATGGTTAGATAGTATCACTGACTCCATGGACATGAATTTGAGCAAATTCTGGGAGATAGTGGAGGACAGAGAAGCCTGGTGTGCTGCAGTCCTTGAGGTCACAAAGAGTCAGGCACACTTAGTGACTGAACAAGAGCAGAGTTCCAACAGAAGACAGAATTCCACTCAGATAATGCAAACGAAGTGCATTTAATAAAGTAGCTATTTGCACAGATGTAGGAAAGGTTGAAGAAAGCATTAAGTCATAGAGAGGCAACAAGAAGACTGGCAGCATTGGGATGGCCAAAGAGTGCTGGCACCATGGAGGAAGGACAGCTGAGGAAGAGCTGTGGTCCTCGAGGGATGCAGTCCCTGGGAGAACCATGGCACAAAGCCAGAGGAGCAGGGTAGAAACACCTGCCCTCTCTCTCTCCTCTAGCCCTCTGACTGTCTGCCTGGTGCTTCCCATTGGCCAAGTCCAGTTGAAACCCATTGGATGGGAACCTGGGTGATATAGTCTGTAGAGATCAGCTTGCTGAGGCAAGAGAGGGTGAAGAGCAGAGAATGGGTCTGGAGGGAGGGGAGACACAGAAAAAGTAAATAATAAACATTCTACATAAGTATAAAATATACACATTCAAGCTATGTGTATTTGTCATTATCCCCATATTTTGGTATTGAGTATAGTTGCCAACAAAGGTCCATCTAGTCAAGGCTATGATTTTTCCAGTTGTCATGTATGCATGTGAGAGTTGGACTGTGAAGAAAGCTGAGCACCGAAGAATTGATGCTTTTGAACTGTGATGTTGGAGAAGACTCTTGAGAGTCCCTTGGACTGCAAGGAGATCCAACCAGTCCATTCTGAAGGAGATCAGCCCTGGGATTTCTTTGGAAGGAATGATGCTGAAGCTGAAACTCCAGTACTTTGGCCACCTCATGCGAAGAGTTGACTCATTGGAAAAGACTGTGATGCTGGGAGGGATTGGGGGCAGGAGGAGAAGGGGACGACAGAGGATGATGGCTGGATGGCATCACTGACTTGATGGACGTGAGTCTGAGTGAACTCCGGGAGATGGTGATGGACAGGGATGCCTGGTGTGCTGTGATTCATGGGGTCGCAAAGAGTCAGACACGACTGAGTGACTGAACTAAACTGAACTGATAGTCTCTAATAGGCTTCCCTGGTGGTTCAGTGGTTAAAAAAAAATCAGCCTGCCAATGCAGGAGATGATTCAATCCTGAGGTCAGGCAGATTCCCTGGAAAGGGAAATGGCAACCCACTCTAGTATTCCTGCCTGGGAAATCCCATAGACAGAGGATCCTGGCGGGCTACAGTCCATGGGGATGCAAGAGAGTCCAACATGATTTATTGAGTAAACAATAACAACTTAGTTTCCAGTATATGGTTAACTAATAGATCCTGCTATTATGATCATAGAAATTTGTCTTGTTCGTATTGGTTCTGACTTTAATTGGAAAATGTTACCAAAAGTAGAATAGAGCTCAATTACCCTTGGTTGTGCTTTTGTTCCTGAGCATACAGCGAGTATCCCCAGTGCTTCTTTGTCCTATTGATGGAGGCATGGAGCCAGTGATACTGAAGAGGCAGTGTGTGTGTACATGTGTGTGTGTGAGCATGTGAAAGTATACCAGGCAAGGCAGAATTCTTTGGTGAGAGGTAGTCTCCATTAAAAAATATTAACATGACTCCCAGGCTATGATTTATCTCCCAGACAGATGCTTAAAACACCATGCAGTGTAGTTAAGAGAGTGGACTTGGAAGCTGACTTGTGTCAGCTTGGACTTGGAAGCAACCACATATGTTTGAATCCAACCTTCCCACTTGTTAGTTAAGTGAATGTAGATGGGCCATTAGCATCATTTGGTGTTGACCTGCTTGTCAATCAATGGGAATCTATAACATGGGAGTAATAGTAGTACCTGTGTCATTGGGTTATTGTGAGAACTAATTGAGATAATACAAGCCAAACACTTAGAACTATATACATAGCAAGCTTCCCTGGTGGCTCAGAGGGTAAAGCATCTGCCTACAATGCCAGAGGCCCAGGTTCAATCCCTGGGTCAGGAAGATCCCCTGGAGAAGGAAATGGCAACCCACTCCGCTACTCTTGGCTGGAAAATCCCATGGACTGAGAAGCCCGGTAGCCTACAGCCCCTGGGGTCTCAAAGAGTCAGACACAACCAAACAACTTCACTTCAATAATTATTATCTTTATTGTTGTTATAAGGTTGATTGCCATCTTTCCAAATAAAAGTAGTCAAAATTAGTGAGACCTTTAAGTGCTCTGGAAATGGTGAAAGAAGCAGAGGAAGAGCCTGAAGTGGTTCCTTCATCAAAGAATCACAAATTTTTCTCTGATTCCAGTTCGGATTGCAACTGGATAAATTATTGGATGCCTCTCAGAGCACCCGGTGTCTATAGTTTTCTTCTGTTATGTGCATACTAACGCCATCAAAAAAGAATTTCTATTTTATAAGTCTCTGGTCACAGAAAAATATTGATCTTTTATGAATCAATGGAGTATATGCAACCCTCCAGAACAAGTCAGGTTTTGTTGTTTTACTGAAGAGTTTTCTAAATAATCATCTTACATGACAGCTATGAACTCAATTGGAGCTATAGATTTAAAGCTGTATCTTTTCCAGAAATTTGGTTCTGAAATGGGAAAACAACAGAAGGGTTTTCTCTGCTTCTTCCGAGTACCAGAATTCCTGAAGTTCACAGGTATTCCAGAGGTCAAGGTTTGAATCAAATGGACATTTCATTTGATAACAGTTCAGCCATTTCTCTGTGGCCCAAATTAGAAAGACTGCATACCTTGTCAAAGATGGAGTGTAAATTGGACACAGAAGTGGCAGGGTAAGAATTCAGTTCAAGGAGTCTTAGAGAACGCTGATGTTTCTTGATAGAAGCCTACTGTAGTGGACACTGTCATGTGCTGCTTAGACCCACCCTTCGGGAATTAAGACTTACTCCCCAGCTGCTGAGATTGCCACTGGCAGCACTGCTAGAAGGTGTTCATCAGCTGTCAGTGCTCTTGCAGAATTGCTTTGGCTGAAAAGCACAGCCGTGCTTGAGGGCACACCCTTCCAGTGGTCCCGGGCATCCAAGGACTATTTAATATGGGAGTATAATGGTCCTGCTTCTAACCCCAACTCAGGTTACCTCTGAAGCACCTTCCCTCTGTGTAGCCAAGGCCTTCTCTAGGGGCTGCCGTGCAGTCTGTCTGTCTGCATGTCCTGCTTTTCTCTCCCTCTCCACAGTGTTGCTGCCAACAGCACACCCTCATAAATTGACCAAGTGCTAATCACCTTAGATTCTAAGAGCCGACTCACTGGAAAAGACCCTGAAGCTGGGAAAGATTGAGGGCAGAAGAAGGGGGCCTGCAAGTGATGAGATGGTTGGATGGCATCACCAACTCAGTGGACATAGGTTTGAGCAAAGTCCAGGAGATAGTGAAGGACAGGGAAGCGTGGCATGCTGCAGTCCATGGGGTTGCAAAGAATCTGACACAATTTAGCCACTGAACAACTTTCTAGGAAATCCAACTTGTAATACTTGCCTTCAACCAACAGACTAAACAAAGCAAAATAATTCCTTTCTTGCTGCATACCTTTAGGAGTAAGACTTTCAGCAGTAGTTACTAACTCAATGGAAATTCCAAATTGATTGAATATCTAAAGGTGGTACAAATGGTGGTACTGGCTCATGAACCGTGTGACAATTACAGCATTGCTATTAAGTTAAGTAATAGCATTGAGATGTACTTTTAAATACAATTAGGTTACTTTTTACTTTGCATATACCATATGCATTTTCTCTTTCTCATCATCAGAAATGACTCGTTGTTGATTTGTGACATGAAGATTGTTTTATAGTCTACATATTCAAAGTAAATTTCCAATGCAATAAAATAAATGTCATGCTAAATTTTGTGCATAGGTGTTTATGGGCATTTTATCCTGGGGAAATGGCTCATACCTTGCATTGGATTCCCAAAGGAATCCATGCCCCCCAAAAGGTTAAGAACAATTGGTATAAGTAAAATGAGAATCAGAACAAGGATAATGTACTGAACATATGGAAGGCACTCAAATACTTGCTGAATTTCTAGGGGTAATGGGAGTTGCTCATGCAGGAGTCTGAGTGGTTCTTGTTGGAGAGACGGGCTCTTGGCCCAGTGTAGCACCTGTGGCTGTCATCACCACCACCATAGAGATGCTGGAGACTCTTAAGAAGGGTGTTCCAGTACATGCTTGTACTGACATTTTAAAGATAATCCTTGGACTTTTTGCTCATCTTTGATTCTGCTCTGCTTCTGAACCTCCAAACTACTATCTTTGCAAGTCTTTCCATTTTCTTCCTCCCCTCATTTTATAGAATTAAAGCTTGGTGTTTTTACCTATGATGTTGGCTGCTGGCTTTTGACCTTCTGTTGCTTCACACAAGTCCATTTCATCCCCTCTAATTCAGTCCTGAAGTCCTCTTCCCTGGCATGGTCCCCAAGAGGTATTCCTAGCAGACTTTGTAATCAGGGCACAGGAAACAGAGAAGAATGCGGATAGATATGACCTTGAAATCAAGAGAGGAGGTAGGTAAGAGTCAGGACAACACGGATCATTTTAATGACTTGAAAAGATACTCATGAAGTTGGCCAGTTTGGTCACTAGTGACTATACCCAAAGCAGTTTAAGGAGAATGTTGGAATGGAAGCCATGATTCTTTTTAATGTTTTTATTACAGAATATTTCAAGTATAATGTGATAAGCCCCAGTTATCCTTTACTCAGATTTAATAATTATCAGCTCATGGCCTTCCTTCATACATGCCTCCATCTACCACCCACTGTATTATTTTGAAACAAATTTCAGTTGTCATATTATTTTATCCCTGAATATTTTAGCATGTATCATTAAAAAATACGATCAGTTAAAATATACAAGTATCATATCATCAATACACCTAAAATCAATGAATAATGTCTTTGTATCATCAAAATTGTTAGTGCTGAAAATTATTAATATTATTATAATATTAATATTATTGTCATTTTCCACGACTTTGCATGAATGTCGTCAAATACTTTCTGAGTTTGTTTGAATCAAAAAAGTTCCGTGAACTGAGTTTGTTTGCTGTTGTTAAGATCTATGTTGACTTCCCCTCCCTCCATTTATTTCCTGATAAAGAAATTGAGTCATTTGTTCTGTAGAGTTTGTCATAGTCTGGATGGCGCTGGTAATGTCCCTATGTATTTTATTTTATATTAATTATCTATTTTTAATTGACATTTTAAAATTGAAGTGTAGTTGATGTACAATTTTATGTTAGTTTCAGGTCTATAGCATAATGATTTGACATTTGTATACATTATGAAATGATCACTGCAATAAGTCTAGTAACCACACAGTTATCACAATATTACTGACCACATTTCTTATGCTGTATATCACACCTCCATGATTTATTCATTTTATATCTGGAAGTTCATACCTCTGAATTCCCTTCACCTATTTCTCCATCCCTCACCCCATCCGTCCTGGCAATTACCCATTTGTTCTCTGTATGTGTGAGTCTGTTTTGTTTTGTTTTTTCCTTTTTTTTTTTTTTCAGATTTCACGTATAAGTGAGATCACAGAGTATTTATCTTTCTGAGTTATTTCACTTAACATAATACCTTCTAGATCCAACCATGTTGTTGCAAATGCCAAGATTTCATTTCTTATGGCTGAAAAATATTCTATTGCATGTACATACACCACATTTACTTTATCTATCCTTCTGTCAGTGGACACTTAGGTTGCTTCCATATTTTGACTGTTGTAATAATGCTGCAACAAGCATAGAGGTGCATATATTTTTTAACTGATGTTTGTGTTTTCTTTGGAAAAATTCCCAGAAGTGGAATTCCTTGATTATATGGTAGTTCTATTTTTAATTTTTTGAGAAATCTTCAGACTGTCTTCCATAGTGGTTGTACCAATTTACATTCCCATCAGCTGTGCATGAGGGTTCACTTTTCTTCACCTACTCATTGTGTGTGTGTGTGCTTTTTTGCTCAGTCATGTCCAATTTTTTGCAATTCTTTGAACTATAGCTGCCAGGCTCCTGTGTCCATGGGATTCTCCAGGCAAGAATACTGGAGTGGGTTACCATGTCCTTCTCCTGAGAATTTTCCTGACCCAGGAATCAAGCCTATGTCTCCTGTGTCTCCTGCCTTGTGGGTGACATATTTACACATAGAGCCATCAAGGAAGCCAATTTCAAGTAAATAAATGAAACGCCTAAGAAAACTAGGAAAAGAACAAACCGAGCCCAAAGTTAGTAGAAGAAAATAATAAAGATCAGAGTGAAAATAAGTAAAATAGATACTAAAAAACAATTTTAAAAGATCAATGAAAGTAAGTGTTGCTCTTATTGTGGTTCTCTCTTTATGTCTTTAATTGTGCGACATCTTTTCTGCTTGTCTTTAGATTGTTTTCGTAGATAGTTGCTCTGTAGATATTTGTAAATTTGGTGTGTCCATAGCAGGAGATGAGTTCAGCATCTTCTTACTCCACCATCTTGGCCACCTCCTCTTTGCTGGATTGCAGTATGTTCCTCTGTCAACTGTGTTTCTTGTAAATTGCAGTTGGGTCTAAAGTTTTGATCAGGAAAGCCATATTTTAAGAGTTGAAGAGTGAATGCAAGTTGAGACAGTGAAGACAGAAAAATTTGACTAGTTGTCAGAATGTTTGGCAGTGACATGAAATAATTTAATATGGAAAGTTCATACACGCTTATTGAATAAGATGGGGAAAGGCTCAGATTATAGAAGTTTAAGATACAGGAAAGATAGCCATTTATGAAGAGAAAGCTTATAAGTTATATGGTTAGAATACATGAGCAGCTTATTGTGTATTCATTTATTCACCTGTTGCAGGCTGTGTACAGTATAAACCAAAAAAGACTTAATCATGCATTCGAGGGTCTTATGTGCTAAAAGAGACAGATCACCATGTGAACTAGTGAGGGAATTAAGTGTTGATAACAATTTTGTTGTCGGTTTTGCTTGGAACAGCGGGTGGCTCAAAGGATAAAGGGGCACAGTCTTTAATTCTAACTGGTTGACATTCTGTATAATAAAGAGATGGCAACCCAGATAAAGGTTAGAGAGGAAAGGTAAATATGGGGAGGAAAGGGAAGATAAGACAGGTCATGACTTAAGGAACCATTATTCTAAATGAATTTCCTTTCTAAAAAGAGGGAGAGAGACAGAGAGAGAGAGAGAGAGAGAGAGAGACAGAACTGACCTCAAATTAATAATGACTCAGAAAAGGGAATGAAGTGGCTCAGTGGTAAAGAATCCACCTGCCAATGCAGGAGACATGGGTTCAGTCCCTGGTCTGGGAAGATCTCACAAGCCTCAGAGCAACTAAGCCTGTGCACCGTAACAGTAGAGCCTGTGCTCCACAACAAGAGACGCCACCTCAACGAGAAGCCCTTGTACCGCAATGAAGATAGCTCCCAATCACTGCAACTTGAGAAAAGCCCACACTGCAACAAAGATCCAGGACAGCCAAAAATGAATATTAATAAGTAAATAAAATTTTTAAAAAGAAAAGGGAACACAGTAATGATAGAATTGTAAGTCCTGCAAGAGGGGGACTGTTTCTAAACATTACCTTGGAATGCCTGATATGTTACCAGGTTGGCACCTCTGGACACTTATTTTTAAGAATTGGCCTGAATCTTCATTTTGTTCTGGCATCTTGGAATAGATGTTAATTAAAGAGATGGATTCCTGGAGGTGGCTATGGCCAAATGAAATAAGATAAAAGTGTATTTTCTTTCCATTTTCTAAACTTCTGAAACTTAAACGTCATTTGATTCTCTCTTCCTTTACTTCACACCCTATCAGTTGATGTGTTCTTTCATTTTCACCCCTAAAAACATTGCTTTGAAACTTTTTAAACTGCAAACCACAGCTGGAAATATTTCCCATCACAATCTAGTACAATCTCCTTTGTATGTGTGAAAACTTATGTGTCTGAAAAATACTTTATGGAGTAATATGACCCTTATGAGGGATGATGCCCCAAATATTCTATTTTATATTTCACTTTTCAAAAATGTTAATAACAAACCATTTTTATCAGTTCAACACCCATTAATAGATTCTGATAGTGGTTTCAAAAACACTATTCCCATATTCCTCCTTCCTCTCCTACTGGTACTTTTTATTAGCTCTATGATCTGAACTCCTCCAAAAATCTCCTGCTCTTATTCCAAAATGTTATTGCTTTCTAAATGTACATTTCTTATTAGGTCATTTTCTTAAACACAAAAGATTCCTGAATAGAGCTAATTACGTTAGTCCTTTATAGTCTTTTGAATCTGAATCAGGACTTCCCTGGTAGCTCAGATGGTAAAGAATCTGCCTGCAATGTGGGAGACCTGGGTTTGACCCCTTGGTTGGGAAGCTCCCCTGGAGAAGGGAATGCAGCTCACTCCAGTATTCTTGCCTGGAGAATTCCATGGACAGAGGAGCCTGGCAGGCTACATACAGCCCATGGAGTCACAAAGAGTCAGACATGACTGAGCAGCTAACACTTCCACTTTCATAAACTGAATCCCACTGCCATTTTCAACCTAACTCCACAATGCTTTCCTTCTCAATCCCTGTGCTGTCACCAAATCAACTTATAATTTTACCCCAACAAGAACAATTATTTTGTAAAATTTCTTTGTTTTTAAAATTAAAGAGGCCAAGTTATGCAATTTAAGAAGTGAAACAATCCAAATATGTTTAAAGAAAAAGCAAATAACCTTCCCTCAGCTCCCTTCTATTCACGCTTTCTTGATGTGACCTGTTGCTGACACCTTGGGGTGCATACTTTCTTAACTTTCTCCATCCCCTTCTAAATATATATATATTGTTTACTAGTTTCTGTTTTTTATTTTAGAAAAATGGTATAGTATGCACGTTACTCTGACTTGAAAATGCATATCTCTTCAGGTTTATAGATATAACTCTCTCTTATTCTTTTTAGAAGTAGCATGCGATTTTAATGTCTATGATTTATTCATTTATTCCTCTAATGATCAAATAGATGATCAAGTAGATTGCATTTTTGCCTTTACCAAAATGATGCAACAGAAGTTCCCTGTTTTCAATAAGATATATTTTCAGACATGGAATTGCTGGCCATAGCATCTGCAAGCTTCAGAACTAGTTTTAATAAATAGTACCAGTTTATGTTTCCAAGATGTTGTGGCATCTTTTTTTTTAAATCCCAACTTCATCGCATGTGAATTTCCATGTCTTCACAACTCTGCTGGCACTGTTTGTTATACCTTGCACACCCATTTCCCCCCAATTTCTTTGGTTTGCCAGGAAGGATAAATTTCTTTTCATAAGTTTATTGGCCATTTGGATTCTTCTCTGCCAATTGCCCACTCATAGTCTTTGAATGATTTTTCATTGGATTGCTTGTCATTTTCTAATCAAATGTGGCATTTTGATTGTTTAGAATTATTAACCCAATTTCTGTTCAACATTTCCCAGTCTGTTGCCTTTTGACTTTGGTTATACTGTCTTTTGCCACGCAATAAGTTAAAACCGTTATGGACTAATTATGCTCATCTTTTTCTTTATAGTTTTTGAGTTTCCTGTTTTGCATAGGAAAATCGTATTGAGTCAAAAGATGTACAATTGGTGTCCTAGTTTTCTTTTTTAATATTTTTTAAAATAAGTTATGCTTGAATTGTTAGTCCATCTGGAGTTAATTTTTGTGTAGTATGCAAGCAAAATTGTACTCTTTCCGTTAGCCAGTTGCACTTGCACTGTTTATTAAGTAAACTCTACTTCTCCACTGAATTGAAATGTCACTTTTGTCATAAATTAATATCCATTTATGCTTGGATTTATTTTTATAGTCTTCCCTTTCTGTTTCCCTAATTTCTGTGTTTGTTCCTAAGCCAAATGCTCACTGTTTTAATTAAAGTAATCTGATAGTAACTTTCATTATCTGTGAAGTCAAGTTCTGATTTAGTCTTCAATTCAAAATTTTGAGGGATATTCGTGAACATTTTAAAATTTCATGTGAATTCTAAAATAATTTTACCTGGGCCATTATTTCCGTTCAAGATGCCTTGCTTTGAATTATTGGTTTGCTCAAAAATTTTGTTCAGGTTTTTCATAACATCTTATGGAAAGGTATATTATTGTATATGTTAGCATTGAAAATTTTTAATTAAAAAAATTAGGTCTTCCCATATTTGAGCATGTTATATTTACTCTTGTGTTTGGTCTATAACATTTAATAATAATATATTGTTTTCATTATAAAGCTCCATATCTTTTGTGTTAAATTTGTTCTTTGTTATGTTACTTTTGTTGCTATTTTGGATGAAATTTTTTATTTCAACTGGAAATTACTCCTCCCCACCCTATTTTCACCTTGTTGTTGTTGTTGTTCAGTCGCTAAGTCACCTATGACTCTTTGCAACATCATGTACTGCAGTATGCCAGCCTTCCCTGTCCTTCACCACATCCTGGAGTTTGCTCAGATTCATGTCCATTGAGTCAGTGATGCTATCTAACCATCTCATCCTCTGCTACCCTCTTCTCCTTTTGCCTTCAATCTTTCCCAGCATCAGACGGAAGTCTCCTGTGTTTCCTGCATTGCAGGCGGATTCTTTACCCCCGAGCCATCAGGGAAGCCATTAGAATGAAAAGATCATGAGAGTTTCCTGGCAGAAATGTATTTCTGGGGAGGGGAGGTAGGAGAAACTTTGTTTTTCCTCTCTTCCTTTAAAAAAAAAAAGTTTTTTGGTTGCTGTTTTTGTTTCTTAATTGTTTTGGTAAAGTCCCGAGGTGAACCAGATGGGCAGGCATCCTGGTACAGAGGGTGAGGGAAGTCCAGAAAAGGGATACTCTACGTCTTTTCGTCTACAGAGGGGTGTGCGTATAGGAACTGGCTGGCTTCCCAGATCCCCAGGAACTAGCTGGATGCTGTGAAGTTGCCAGCATGATGTTTGATAACCAAGGCCAATCTACATAAGACTGGATTTACATAATTCAGTTCATTTCCAAGATGATTTTGATGACAATTCTTGGACTTATTAAAATATACTTCCTCTGATCTAAACTACAGTGCCAAGAAAGACCTACTCATTTTTCTCTTCTCAAACATGTGTGATAGGGCTTCAGCATCAGAGTGTCATAGGAGCTCTGTGTTTTTGTTTGTTTCATGTGGCATTAATTAGAAGATTGCACAGTATCATCAATATCTCTGGTTCTTATCCCTATGCAGCTGGAATTAAAGCTAGGTAGAGATGGTCGGTAGAGTCACCCTTCCAGAAAGGTCCTTTCACCATCTCTCTCTGTATTAAATGATACATTAGCCATTATAGTAGTGAATATCTTGTAAACAATTGTCGTAACAGACAATCAAATAACTATGGTTACTCTCACTATCTAACTCATGTCCCCTTCTGTTTTCTTTTTCCTATCAATACAGCCAAGTTTTTTTTAATAAGAGTTGTATGTATTTCCTAAATCCATTTCTTGACTTGCCAGTCCTTCCAAATGCTAAGGGATTCTAGCTGTGATTACCACCAGCCTTCATATTACCGATTCTGGGCATTTTCCATCCTTGACCATTTTGTTGTTTGACCTTGAAGATCTCTGGCAACTTGGTGAAGTAGAAATTGTTCAGTCTTTGAAATGGGGCAGGACTAGGTTTGAATCACAGGTGTCTGAATTCCAGAGTGAACTTGAGCAAGATATTTTACCTTTTGGGATAGTTCAGTTTTCTTGATAAGTGCAGTTTAATCATAACTTCTGGGAATACGGACACTTTGTATAGGTTTAGCACAGTTCCTGGCATGAACTAGTTCTACAATACTACTTCTTCACTTCTTGAGGCCTTTTCACATATTCTATCTGTGCTTTTCTGATGATTCTTTGTCTGTTAAGTTACACTGCTGTCCTAGGCTTCTGTGTTCTTCTCATTGCACACTTACCGTACCTAAACATTCTCTACTGTTCACATGCTTTAACCACCACTTGTCTTCTAAGAGTTCTCAAAAGTGTATTTCTTGCTCACGTCCTAGCCCCAAGATTTAGAACTGAAAATCTCCACCTAAATATCCCATAAGCACCTCTAACTTAAGAGCATCCAAACTGAAAGAATTACTATTATCTTCCCTGACAATTGTTCCTCTAGATTCCACGACCACTCTCTACTTTATGATCTGAGAGCGGAAGTTCATGAATCACTGGCATTACTTCCCCTCATATAAATTATTCAGTTCCAATAATATATCCTCCCAGTATTTTTCAGATCTCTCCCTTTTCTCTCAAAAGCCTTTATATCTTCTTTTCCCTAGTCTAGGTCCTTATCCCTCAACTGGACTACAACTTTGATCTCTTTAGTGGTGTTTCTACCCTATATTTATCTCTCTTCATTCTATCCTTTACAGAGTCCACCAGATTATCTTTCGGAACCAAGGTTCATTTCTCTTTAATGTTGTCAATGACTTCCTGCTTGTACACTGATAAAGATACCATATACTTCCGTGTTCCATCCCTTTGCAAATGCTGTTTTGTTTGTCATTGCCAGTTTACCTGAATGACTTCCATTTGTTCTTCAGTATGTAGTTCCATGATCGCTTGAAGGAAGTCACTACTGATTTTCACAATCTACCTATTCAGTGTTCCCTAATCTTTTCCTATATCCCCCCTAGAAGCCTTCACCTAAATCTGTCACATCATGTGCTATGGTTGCCTATTGGATGACGAGCTTTGTGAGAGCAGGAAAGTATCTCATTCATCTGTATTCTCACCACTGGGTACAGTTTAGCCCACATGAGGGACCATAAGATGTTTATTGACATGAATCCCTATCTACTGTTTATTGACATGAATTGAACTAATCCCTATCTACATAATAAAGTCTATGTCTAGAACCATTTCCCAAAGCCTTTACTCAATAGGATGATATAAATAGTTTGATTCAGAATGAAAAATTGTTTCCAGTTATTTTTTGAGTCTTTATATCAGATTGTCATAAAATAGAAAGTTATAGCTCTTCCTTTATAAAGTTCCTTATTCTTGGCTTCTCATCAATATTCACTTATGTTAAGCAAACAATTTCTTTCTCCATATTCATTCTGTAGCTCTCTAATATTCTAGTTATCTTTACATAACCCTACTTTTTCCCCCTAAATTTGCCTAGGAATTGGACTGTAACCAGTGAAAGAAGACAGTCTTTCCTACTGTAATCTGACTTTGGGTCCACCATTCTGCATGTTCTGAGTCCAGCAATTGTAAACTCAAGGCTTACAAATGCTGATTGCTTTAGATTAAGTTGGTCCATACACTGTTTTACAAATGATTTTTAATAGTAACATTTAAAGAATAGAAACTTTCTTATGAAAAAGATATGGCTCTCTGGCTTCTCTCAAACACTCAGAAGATCCAGTAACAGTAAATCCATACTCCTGCATGACACCAATCCATTTGGTTTGAATGACAAATGACCCATTCATGAGAGCTTGTACTGCACTGAGCCCTGCCCCCTCCACATTTT
The DNA here is from genome assembly GCA_006410615.1 of Neotragus moschatus. Classification (NCBI taxonomy): domain Eukaryota; kingdom Metazoa; phylum Chordata; class Mammalia; order Artiodactyla; family Bovidae; genus Neotragus; species Neotragus moschatus. The sequence continues at coordinate 3,636,793 of SJYA01002183.1, forward strand.
TCTTTCACGCACACTGATTCCTGAAGGCATTGCAGCTTGTCACCTACATCATTACTGTTGACCCTGGTCTTGGAGACACTGTTGATTTTAGATGAATGGGAGTTTAAGATTTTTGAGACTCAGAGATTCAGGAAATGGTGAAATTAAAGAAAGTGAAGAAGTGTGATGGAATAATTTGACTTAATGGAGAGAATTAGCATTACTGGAAGACAGAAACATCTTTCTAAGTGGTATCAGAGTGATTAGTACAGTTAAGGATATTTTTTTACTACAAACCCAAAACAATCAGGAGTATACTTTACAGCTATCTAAACGGTAAAATGTCAGAGACAGATCTTCAAAGCGGTAAATGGGGATTTATCCATCTGATCTTTGTTAATGTAATAAGAACTATATTGCTCAGTGCTTTGAATATTCCTCTTAGGTGTTTCCCTATGAATATTTATGCAATCAGAAATAAACTGTACAACTAAGTGCAACCCTAACTGATATTATCCAGTTATAGAAGAGTTTCAAATTTTTCTAAATTCCACCTCAACTATTTATTAGAATGCTAAGAGCGCTGTTTTGTAAGTGGAGGAAAATTACCTGAGGAAGAATGACTACCACATTTTGAAGAGAGACTGGATTAAATGTAAAAATTACTGGGTTTAAAAGTCAGTTCTGACTCTCGTTCTTTATCTTTAGCCTCCCTGAGCCTCCGTTTCCTCGTCTGTAGACCAGGCATGTTACTTCATCTTTCTAATCTCAGGATTGCTGTGGCCTCTAATAAGATTACATGGGGGTGAAATTACTCTTTGAATAAAATAAAGCATATATAAAGTTAAGGTCTTGCTGTATAATTAGCAGCTACTGTAACAGGTAACTTTTAAAAAATTTGTATTGAAGCATAGTTGATTTATAATGTTGTGCTAGTTTCTGCTGTACAGCAAAGTGAATGAGTTTTATATCTATATATATGCACATATGTATATGGGCCTCCCTGGTGGCTTAGTGCTAAAGAATCAGCCTGCAATGCAGAAGACACAGGTTTGATCCTTCAGTTGGCAAGGAGGAGGAAATGGCAACCTGCTCCAGTTTTCTTGCCTGGAAATTCCGTCACGGAGGAGCCTGGCGGGATATAGTCCATGGAGTTACAAAGAGTTTGACACGACTGAAGTGACTGAGCATGAACACATGTATGTATACATACACTCTTTTAGAGTCTTTTTTCATATAGATCATTACAGAATATTAAGAAGAGTTCCCTGTGTTATACAGTAGATCCCTATTAGTTATCTGTTTTACGTATAGTAGTGTGTATATGGAAGAGGAAATGGCAACCCACTCCAGTGTTCCTGCCTGGAGAATCCCAGGGACGGGAGAGCCTAGTGGGCTGCCGTCTCTGGGGTCGCACAGAGTCGGACACGACTGAAGTGACTTAGCAGCAGCAGTAGCAGCGGTGTGTATATGTAAATCCCAATCTCCGAATTTATCCCTTCTCTCCCCAGCCCCCCATAAAATATTTTTGAGGATCTTTTCTTTTCTCCTTCTGTACCTACATTTCTACGAATCCCTGTCTTCTATGATGGCTAACAGTTTGAGATCAACCTTCATTCTCTTAGGGTTAGAGGGTGTTCTGTTATATTGAATCCTGGGCTCATCTGCTTGATGACTGGTCTGACTCCTCCAGAATATGTTTCTAGTCATTCATTTTAATTAAATAGTAATTCAAAATTTATGTCTTTACTAGAAAATACAGGCTAACATTATGCCCAGAAAGCCATTAGCTTCATTCTTCAATTATTAACAGTAAGTTAGAAACATCTTTGAGATCATATTTTAATATTCTATATCTGTGGGGATCTACTCATCCCAATTTGGTACAGGAGTAGTTAATATTTACTTAAAAATTGCTATGTCACTTAAAAATAGTGCTGTTCTGAGAACTATTCATTATCAGGTCAAAACAACACAAACTATATGCCCTTAGACTCAAAACTTGGATTCAAGAATAAGTTGTATTTTTCCCTCCAGGGAGCACTGACATTTCCCAAGAGACGGATTCAAAGATGATTTTGCCTTTCATCTTTTTAAGACACAAAAGTACTGGCTGAAGAATAATACTAGTATAGACATATAGATACTGGTGTTTTCACAGCTTCTTTTGTTCATTTATTCTTTCATGAGATTCTTATGTAAATATAGGGCTGCAAGAAGATCTTGAAAAGGTAAAAGCAGAATTTATTTTGCTGCTTTTGTGGAAGCCTGTTTTTCAGGAGAGGAGGTAGAATTATCTAACAGACAGCAGGGTGAAAAATCCCCCAATCCAGATAATTGTGGAAACAAAGGAAATTCCAAGAAGGAAGCCCTACCTGGCCTCAGTCAGAGAAGCAACCCAGGGTAGGCCCCGCCTGAGGCAGGTCCTGAGGATGAAAAGTACTACTGTGAATGGACAGTGGGACCTGCTAAGGTATAAGTTAGCCCCATCCTGAATCTTATAGTGCATAGAAAAGAAGAAATCTGTATGAAGAAGTTAAGCTCTTCAAATACACTTTCCTAAAAATGTTCAATATGGAACAGACACACCAACTTAAAATATATGCAGGCTGATAATGAAAACTTGAAAACAACCAATTACCTTACTAGATAGTATATCATCAGAGGTCTAAACTTGTCTCTTAGTGAGGTTGGGAAGTTCGATGCCCTCCTAAAGATCTAGAGGAGATTATGAAGGGGAAAATATGTAAAATTGTAGTTGCTATCTCTGAGATACAGGGACTTTTATAAAGTGATATATGCATATTAACAAATGGTCTGTGTACTAAGTCACTTCAGTCGTGTCTGATTCTTTGTGGCCCTATGGACTGTAGCCTGTGAGTCTCCTCTGTCCATGGGATGTTCCAGGCAATAATGCTGGAGTGGGTTGCCATTTCTTCTCCAGAGGATCTGCCTGATCGAGAGATCAAACTGGGTCTTCTGCATTGCAGGCAAATTCCTTACCATCTGAGCCACCTGGGAAGCCCCCAAAATGGTCTATTCTTAAACTTGGAAATATTTTATAAATATTAAATAATAATATTTATTAATTTATAATTTATTATTATTAATTTATTAATTAATTTAATAATATAATTAATACCTGTGTACATCTACCCAGATGGCCAAAATGAAATATTTTTGTCTTGTCTTGTTCAAATGTCTTTTACTCTTTTTTAAGATATGAAACATTAAAGAAAGCATTGAATGCTCTGGTTTATTTTCTTCATTTTCTATCTCCTTCCTTTCTTCCCAGAGGTGATTACTCTTCTGAATTTGGTGTTCATCATTCCCACTCATGTCCTTATAGTTTTACTCCAAATGTGTATTTATAGGCAATTTTTATTATTGCACGTTTTAAAACTTTAAAAAAGTAGTCTATTATCATCCTTAAACTTGATTTACTGTTTTAAGTACGTGTGTGTGTGTGTTAATCTTTCAGTTGTGTCCGATTCTTTGTGACCCCATAGACTGTAGCCCCACTAGGCTTCTGTCCAAGGGTTTCTCTGGGCAAGAATGCTAGAATGAGTTCAGTTCAGTTCAGTCGCTCAGTCGTGTCCAACTCTTTGTGACTCCATGAAGTGCAGCATGCCAGGCCTCCCTGTCCATCACCAACTCCCGAAGTTCACTCAGACTCACATCCATCGAGTCAATGATGCCATCCAGCCATCTCATCCTCGGTCGACCCTTCTCCTCCTGTCCCCAATCCCTCCCAGCATCAGAGTCATTTCCAATGAGTCAACTCTTTGCATGAGGTGGCCAAAGTACTGGAGTTTCAGCTTTAGCATCATTCCTTCCAAAGAAATCCCAGGGTTGATCTCCTTCAGAATGGACTGGTTGGATCTCCTTGCAGCCCAAGGGTCTCTCAAGAGTCTTCTCCAACATCACAGTTCAAAGGCATCAATTCTTCGGCGCTCAGCCTTCTTCATAGTCCAACTCTCACATCCATACATGACCACTGGAAAAACTATAGCCTTGACTAGACGGACCTTAGTCGGCAAAGTATTGTCTCTCCTTTTGAATATGCTATCTAGTTGGTAATAACTTTTCTTCCAAGGAGTAAGTGTCTTTTAATTTCATGGCTGCGGTCACCATCTGCAATGATTTTGGAGCCCAAAAAGATAAAGTCTGACACTGTTTCCACTGTTTCTCCATCTATTTCCCATGAAGTGATGGGACCAGATGCCATGTTCTTCGTTTTCTGAATGTTGAGCTTTAAGCCAACTTTTTCACTCTCCTCTTTCACTTTCATCAAGAAGCTTTTTAGTTCCTCTTCACTTTCTGCCATAAGGGTGGTATCATCTGCATATCTGAGGTTATTGATATTTCTCCCGGCAATCTTGATTCCAGCTGTGTTTCTTCCAGGCCAGGGTTTCTCATGATGTACTCTGCATAGAAGTTAAATAAGCAGGATGACAATATACAGCCTTGATGTACTCCTTTTCCTATTTGGAACCAGTCTGTTGTTCCACGTCCACTTCTAACTGTTGCTTCCTGACCTGCATACAGGTTTCTCAAGAGGCAGGTCAAGTGGTCTGGTATTCCCATCTCTTTCAGAATTTTCCACAGTTTATTGTGATCCACACAGTCAAAGGCTTTGGCATACTCAATAAAGCAGAAATAGATGTTTTTCTGGAACTCTCTTGCTTTTTCCATGATCCAGCGGATGCTGGCAATTTGATCTCTGGTTCCTCTGCCTTTTCTAAAACCAGCTTGAACATCAGGAAGTTCAGTAGCCATTCCATACTCCAGGGGATCTTCCCAACCCATGGATCAAACCTGGGTCTCCCACATTGCAGGCAGAGTCTTTATTATCTGAGCCACCAGGTAAGCAGGAACACATATTTTTTAAGTACTTCACTATATGAAACAATGTTGTAGTAGATATTTTTATGTATTTTTCTTTGTTCTCACATATAGGAGTTTCTCTAGGAAATATACCTAGAAATGAAATTGCTAGTTGTGAGGATATTTTTTTTTCTTTTACAAAATTGATATACTTTTCCAGAGATCAAATTGCCAACATCCACTGGATCATCAAAAANTTGTAGTAGATATTTTTATGTATTTTTCTTTGTTCTCACATATAGGAGTTTCTCTAGGAAATATACCTAGAAATGAAATTGCTAGTTGTGAGGATATTTTTTTTTCTTTTACAAAATTGATATACTTTTCCAGAGATCAAATTGCCAACATCCACTGGATCATCAAAAAAAATAAGAGAGTTCCAGAAAAACATCTACTTCTGCTTTATTGACTATGCCAAAGCCTTTGATTGTGTGGATCACAATAACTGTGGAAAATTCTTCAAGAGATGGGAATACAAGACCACCTGACCTGCCTCCTGAGAAATCTGTATGCAGGTGAAGAAGCAACTGTTAGATCTGGATGTGGAACAACAGACTGGTTACAAACAGGGAAAGGAGTACATCAAGGCTGTATAGTCACCCTACTTATTTAACTTACATGCAGAGTACATCATGAGAAATGCCAGGCTGTATGAAGCACAAGCTGGAATCAAGATTGCCAAGAGAAGTATCAATAACCTCAGATAAGTAGATGACCCCACCCTTATGGCAGAAAGTGAAGAAGAACTAAAGAGCCTCTTGAAGAAAAACAGTTGGCTTAAAACTCAACATTCAGAAAACTAAGATCATGGCATCCAGCCCCATCACTTCATGGCAAATANCCTTTGATTGTGTGGATCACAATAACTGTGGAAAATTCTTCAAGAGATGGGAATACAAGACCACCTGACCTGCCTCCTGAGAAATCTGTATGCAGGTGAAGAAGCAACTGTTAGATCTGGATGTGGAACAACAGACTGGTTACAAACAGGGAAAGGAGTACATCAAGGCTGTATAGTCACCCTACTTATTTAACTTACATGCAGAGTACATCATGAGAAATGCCAGGCTGTATGAAGCACAAGCTGGAATCAAGATTGCCAAGAGAAGTATCAATAACCTCAGATAAGTAGATGACCCCACCCTTATGGCAGAAAGTGAAGAAGAACTAAAGAGCCTCTTGAAGAAAAACAGTTGGCTTAAAACTCAACATTCAGAAAACTAAGATCATGGCATCCAGCCCCATCACTTCATGGCAAATAGAGGGGGAAGCAAAGGGGAACAGTGAGAGACTTTATTTTGGGGGCTCCAAAATCACTGCAGATGGTGACTGCAGCCATGAAATTAAAAGACATTTGCTCCTTGGAAGAAAAGCTGTGACCAACCTAGACAGCATATTAAAAAGCAGAGACATTACTTGGCCAACCAAGGTCTGTCTAGTCAAAGCTATGTTTTTTTCAGTAATCATGTATGGATGTGAGAGCTGGACCATAAAGAAAGCTGAGCACTGAAGAATTGATGCTTTTGACCTGTGGTGCTTGAGAAGACTCTTGAGAGTCCCTTGGACTGCAAGGAGATCCAACCAGTCCATCCTAAAGGAGATCAGTCCTGAGTGTTCACTGGAAGGACTGATGCTGAAGCTGAAGCTCCGATACTTTGGCCGCGTGATTTGAAGAACTGACTCATTGGAAAAAACCCTGATGGTGGGAAAGATTGAAGGTGTGAGGAAAAGGAGATGACAGAGGATGTGATGCTTGGATGGCATCACTGACTCTATAGACATGAGTTTGAGCAAGCTCTGGGAGTTGGTGATGGACAGGGAAGCCTGGCGTGCTGCAGTCCATGGGGTTTCAAAGAGTCAGACACAACTGAGTGACTGAGCTGAACTGAACTCCTAAAAGCAGTGGATAAGAATTCCTGTTGCTTCAACTTCACCATCATTTAGATTTGTCACAATTTATCATTGTAGTTGAGCTGAGAATAGAATGTTATGTCATTTTAATTTGTATTTTCTTAAATGATATCATATTTTTTAAATTGGTATTAAAAATCTTAAACACTGGGAGCTCAGCTTGGTGCTCTGTAATAACATAGAAAGATGGGATGGAGTGGGCGGATGGAGGAGGTGGGGGGTGGGAGGTAACAGTGTAAGTATGGATATCATATGAACTTCCCTATAGCTCAGATGGTAAAGAATCTTCCTATAATGCAGATCTGGGTTCTATCCAGGGGTCAGGAAGACCCCCTGGATCTTCCACTCCAGTATTCTTGCCTGGAGAATCCCATGGAGAGAGGAGCCTGGCAGGCTACAGTCCATGGGGTCACAAAGAGTTGGACACGACTAAGTGACTACCACGTGCATGGATATCATATATTCATTTAACTGACCAGTGGGGAAGAAAGTTCCTTAAGCCAAGGTGCACCTCCCCGCAAAATTAGGACATTAGAAATTCTCTTTTTCATTTGTTTTTTTGACTGTGCTGAGTCTTTGTTGCTGTGCTTGGGCTTTCTCTTGTTGAGGTGGCTTCTCTTGTTGCAAAGCACATGCTCTAGAGCACGGGCTTCGGTGGTTGTGGTGTGCAGGCTTTGTTGCTCCACAGCATGTGGGTCCTCCCAAACCAGGATCAATACCATGTCCCCTGCATTGGCAGGCAGGTGTGTAACCAGTGGACCGCCAGGAAAGCCGCTCCAATTTTTTAGACTTATGATTTCTTGTTCATATTGGTGTGACATGCCACATCCGTTTTGTTCTGCCATTCTTGTAAAATGTGGACTGATACACATTTTATACTGCTATGATACTCAACCAGTCCATTATGAAGGAGATCGGCCCTGGGATTTCTTTGGAAGGAATGATGCTAAAGCTGAAACTCCAGTACTTTGGCCACCTCGTGAGAAGAGTTGACTCATTGGAAAAGACTCTGATGCTGGGAGGGATTGGGGGCAGGAGGAGAAGGGGATGACCGAGGATGAGATGGCTGGATGGCATCACGGACTCGATGGACGTGAGTCTGAGTGAACTCCGGGAGTTGGTGATGGACAGGGAGGCCTGGTGTGCTGCGATTCATGGGGTCGNATTTATATATATATATTCTTTTTTACATATATATTTTTTCAGATTCTTTTACATTATAAATTATTACAAGATATTAAATACAGTTCCCTGTACTATACAACTCCCTCCAGTATTTTTGCCTGGAAAATTCTATGGACAGAGGAGTCTGGCAGGCTACAGTCCATAGGGCTACAAAGATCTGGACACGACTGAGTGACTGAGCACTGTACAGTAGATCCTTATTGTCTATTTTATATATAATTTGTGTGTCTGTTAATCCTAAACTCCTGATTTATCCCTTCCTTCCATCTTCCCCTTTGGTAACCACGTTTGTTTTCTGTGTCTGTTTCTGTTTTCTAATAGGTTAATTTGTGTCATATTTTTATATTTCACATATAAGTGACATCATATAATTTCTTTCTCTGTCTAACCTGTTTCACTTAGTATGATAATCTTTAGGTTCATGTTACTGCAAATGGCATTATTTCATTCTTTATTATGACTAAGACCATTTAATGATTTTGGTTAAGGGAACGACCTCGTTCCACGTTCTAAAGGGATTCAAACCTCATGTCTAGAACCTTGGTGAGATGGTTGGTAGACCAAGATTCCTCTTCTACCACATGGCTGGCTTGGGATTTTTACATGATGACTAGATTCAAAGAGTAACCAGTTTTAGAGGATAAACTCCAAGGTGCAAGCTGAATTCAAGACTCTGCTTGCATCATCCTTGTTAGTGCCCCATTTGCCAAGCCCAGAATTAGTTTATTTTGGAGATATGTGTTGAATTAGGGGGCACTTCCCAAAGATGCTTACTCCTTGGAAGAAAAGTTATGACCAACCTAGATAGTATATTCAAAAGCAGAGACATTACTTTGCTAACTAAGGTCCATTTAGTCAAGGCTATGGTTTTTTCAGTGGTCATGTATGGATGTGAGAGTTGGACTGTGAAGAAGGCTGAGCGCCGAAGAATTGATACTTTTGAACTGTGGTGTTGGAGAAGACTCTTGAGAGTCCCTTGGACTGCAAGGAGATCCAACCAGTCCATTCTAAAGGAGATCGGCCCTGGGATTTCTTTGGAAGGAATGATGCTAAAGCTCAAACTCCAGTACTTTGGCCACCTCATGCAAAGATTTGACTCATTGGAAAAGACTCTGATGCTGGGAGGGATTGGGGACAGGAGGAAAAGGGGACGACAGAGAATGAGACGGCTGGATGGCATCACTGACTCGATGGACGTGAGTCTGAGTGGACTCCGGCAGTTGGTGATGGACAGGGAGGTCTGGCGTGCTGCGATTCATGGGGTCGCAAAGAGTCGGACATGACTGAACGACTGAACTGAACTGAACTCCCAGCTGGCGTTAGTGGTAAAGAACTTGCCTGCCAATGCAGGAGATGCGGGTTCGATACCTGGGATGGGAACATCCCCTGGAGGAAGGCGTGACAACCCACTCCAGTATTCTTGCCTGGAGAATCCCATGGACAGAAGACCCTGGTGAGCTGCAGTCCCTAAGTTTGCAAAGAGTTGGTCATGACTGAAGCGACTTAGCATGCATGTTGAATAGGGGTATAAAATTAATAGGCTACCATGATGACAGAAGCCGGCAGTGGATAAGAGATAGACTAAGTAGAAAAGAGGGATAAAGACATTAATATCAGGCTGGTGAGTATGGGGAAACATAAACACACACACAGACACAGGAGTGAGCCTAGGGTATGGGTGACAGAAAAGAGGCTGGTGAGGAATGGGGGAGGGAGAGAAGATTTCCAGGCTAGCTCAACTAGATAGTCATGAAAAAACTTTCAGTTAACTTTCAGCTATTTAGATTCTAATTATTCATGCTCTTTGTGTTTAGATCATGTTATTGTGTGAGCAAGAAAGCAGAAAGAAGAAATGAATGGAGATGAAAGTCAAATCAGTGGTGTTTACTGTTTGTGCAGGGAGACTGGAGTCATCCTTAATTTCTCAAACCCACATCCATTCTACAAGTTCTGTTGGCTCTAGTTCCAAAATATGCCCTAAATTTGACTACATATCATCTCCTGATAAAACCCTGGTCTAGATTATCACCACTTCTCTCCTGGACTATAGCAACAGCACCCTCATATGCCTCCCTGCCTTTGTCTCTCTCTTGTTGTCCAAAAAACTTCTTACATATAAATCAGATCATGCTACTTTTATGCTCAAAAACAAAACAGATGCAAGCAAACCAAACAAAAACAAAAACAAAACCTACTCTAGTAGCTTCCTATCATACCTAGAATAAAATCCCATCTCCTTACCTACCTTACAATGGCCCGTGTTCCATAGCAGCTCTCTTCTTGTTCTTTCCTCATGTTCTCTATTCTCTAGTTCTTTCTTTCTCTCTTTTTGTATGCCAAGCTGTTTGCTTTGAACTTGCTGTTTCTTCTGTGTGGACCATATTTCTCTCCCCTCCCCACCCATCCCAAGACTGTACATGTCTATCACATTTTCATCATTTGTGTCTTAACTCAAGTCACTCCTCCTCAAAGAGGCTTTCCTTGACTGGCTAACATAGAACCCACCACTTCCCCCATGTCCTTCTTTACTAAATTTTACCTGAATTTTTTCTGCTTGTCAATAACCAATATGCACTCATCCACACTTGTACACATGCATGCACACACGCACACACACACAGGCAGAAAAATATCTATGTTTCTGCAGCATTTTTTATTTTAATCAAAATTATACGTGTGTGCATGTTCAGTTGCTAAGTCATGTCCAACTCTTTGCAATCCCATGGACTGTAGCCCACCAGGCTCCTCTGTCCATGGGATTTCTCAGGCAAGACTACTGGAGTGGGTTGCCACTCCCTTCTCCAGCAGATCTTACCAATCCATGAGAATCAAACTCACGTTTCCTAGCTATCCTCCTAGAAATTCTCCTTATCATCAATACCAGGGACCAGAGACTTCTCGCTCCTATTTCACTTACTTATTTCATAAAGAACTTTACTTCCAAATTTCAATGCAACTTACCCTCTATTAGCTTCCTGAGAAAGAATATTTGGAAAAGAAAGTTTTGAGACGACATATCAGCAAATATTCTTAACTTAGCTTAAATGTTTTCAGTTTTCCTATTGATATAAAATTTGTTAGGATATAAAAGTCTAGGTTGAGAGTTACTTTTCCTTAAGGGATTTGAAATATTTCTCTATTACCTTCTAGAAATACATGTTCCAATTAAGAAATTTGAATTCATGATCCATGCTTTGCATTTGATCTATTTGTTCTCTCTAGAAGATTTTAGGGGATATCCTCTTTCCTAGTGTTTTGAAAGTTTTCCGTAATTTCTGTTGGTGTGTGTTTTTTTCCAGTTGTTTTGTTTGGTATACATTGAACTCTGAAAACTGATATCCCTGGGAATATTTTAGAATTATTTATTTAAATTTTACCCTTGGATGTTGGATCACTAGGTCTTCTTACAGCTCCTCGTTTTATTATGTTTTCTGTTCTCTCCTATTTTCTGTCTTGTACTGTATTCTCTGGGAAACTTTCTCAATTTTATTTTCAAACATCATTGAATTACACACTTCTGTTATCCTATGTTTTATTTCTAAAGGCTCCTTTTGTTGTTGAATGTTCCTTTAAAAATATCATTATTATTATTTTCATATTTTGTTTTATGGTAGCAGTGTCTTATTTCTCAGGGGAATTTCAGTTTCGTGAGACTTTGTTTTTGTTTTGCTTCCTTTTGCCTCATCACTCGTGCTTTCCTGTTCATTTGGTTTCTACATTTCTTGGTAGAGGCTTTCATCAGACATAGATAATCCAAGGTAATAGTGCAAGTTGGGTTGCTCTTTACTGGGCTTCCCTGATAGCTGAGAAGGGATAGGCTACCCACTCCAGTATTCTTGGGCTTCCCTTGTGGCTCAGCTGGTAAAGAATCGGCCTGCTATGCGGTTGACCTGGGTTCGATCCCTGGGTTGGGAAGATCCCCTGAAGAAAGAAAAGGCTACCCACTGCAGTATTCTGGCCTGGAGAATTCCACGGACTACAGTCCATGGGGTCACAAAGCCCTGTGGCCATGACTGAGCGACTTGCACTTTCACTGAGGGTTTAGGCACCGCCAGCACTGGATGCGGCTTCTCAGATCTGCTAAGTCAGTTAGCAGTCAGCAGTGTTCTGCCTGCTTTTTCGCTCATGACATTTGTCTTCTTACTACCTGCTCTTTGTTCTTTGGGATTTATGCTTTAAAAAAAGTCTATTTACTGTTGCTCTAGTGGGGTTCATAGAGAAAGGCAAAAAAATAAACGCTTATGTTCATTTGGTCACCTTTTAATTTATTTAGTCTCTTTTGATAAGTGGGAATTCTGTCTGTCTTGTTTCCTTGCTTCATTTCCCAGTGCCTACAGTTCCTGGCAGATACTAAATGCATGGAAAGTATTTGCTGAATGGCTGACTGGCTTGCTAACTAGCTCCATTAATTAGACTTCTAAATAACCTAAAAGCTGAAAATCTTTTAAATGACAGCATTATGGCTACATCTACAATGAGGTATCTCTGAAAAGCAGAAGATACAGGCTTACTTTAAAGATGTGTATCTTTAAACTTTTAAAAAATTATTTTTTTGTCTTTCTTGGTTAAGAAATCTTTTGGAAAAAAAAATGTTTTTCTTCATTTTCTGGCCTTGCTTTGAGGTATTTGGGATCTTAGTTCCCCACACCAGGGACCAAACTCGTGCCCCCCTGTAGTGGAAGCTCAGAGTTGTAACTACTGGGCTATAGGGAAGTCTGGTTAAGAAATTAAAAGGGAAATATAAACTGATGTTAGAGTAACAGAGCGTTTCAGGAGGAATATGATGGGTGTAACTCAAATCAATGTATGATAGCTTTTGAAAAACTGAACCTGAACTTTTTATGCCATTTTCCTGTCCCACATAAACACATACACCATGTGAATACAGTGATTTCAGGTCTCTTCTAATTTCCTAGTTTCTTTACAGTTTGGTTATTCCACAATATTAGGATGGCAAATTTCTAGGACATTTTCCATGACTGAATTTTGTTCCACAAAATATTTTAAGTATGTTTCAAACAAGAGAATGAAATTAACTCCCTTAAGATGATAATCCCCACCCAGTTCAACTTTAGAGTTGCCAGTGGGGGCAAATATAACAACATGTAAGGAAAATAAAGGGGCTCCGCAGAGAAAGCAATGGCACCACACTCCAGTACTCTTGCCTGGAAAATCCCATGGACGGAGGAGCCTGGTAGGCTGCAGCCCATGGGGTGGTGAAGAGTTGGACACGATTGAGCAACTTCACTTTCACTTTCATACATTGGAGAAGGGAATGGCAACCCACTCCAGAGTTCTTGCCTGGAGAATCCCAGGGACGGGGGAGCCTGGTGGGCTGCCATCTATGGGGTCGCACCAAGTCGGACCCGACTGAAGTGACTTAGCAGCGGCAGCAGCAGCAGCTGGTGACTGAGTGGCAAAGAATCTGGTTGCCAATGCAGGAGACGTGGGTCCAATCCTTGGATTAGGAAGATCCCCTGGAGAAGGAAATGACAACCCATTCCAGTATTCTTGCCTGGGAAATCCATGCATGGATAGAGAAGCCTGGTGGGCTACAGTCCATGGGCTCGCAAAGAGTTGGACACGACTTAGCAACTAAAGAACACAACAACAAGGAAAATAAAGGAAAACATAGACGCTAGGGAAATTATTTTTCTTTCACAAACCCCCGGCCATAATCTCTCAAGTAGTCAAGTATGCCTGTATTAATTACAGTAACAGTTACTGAGTACAGCTTATGTATAACAGCTGTGCTAAAACTGGAAACAACCATGCCCCATCTAGGCACTCCTTCTATACTTGTTTAATTAAACTGATTAGAAATTCAGTTTTTAAAATTAAAATTAATTTGAATTTGAATTAATTTTAAAATTCAATTAATTATTTTGAAAATTTATTTCTTTTGGCTGTGGTGTGTGTGTGTGTGTGCACGCGTGTGTGTGCATGTACGTATGAGTGGGCTCAGTTGTGTCCGACTCTTTGAGACCTTGTGGACTGTAGCTGCCAGCTTCCTCTGTCCATGGAATTTTCCAGGCAAGAATACTGGAGGGGGTTGCCATTCCCTTCTCCAGGGGGTCTTCTCAACTCAGGGATCAAACCCACATCTCCTGTGTTTCCAGGCAGATTCTTTACCAGTGAATCACCTGGAAAGTTTTTAGTTCCTTGACCAGGGATCAAACCCATGTCCTCTGCATTGGAAGGAAGAAGTCTTAACCACTGGGTGACAAGGAAAGTCCCTAAATTTTAGTCTTCTATTGCTATTTTACTATCACAAGAGCTTTTCCATAGCTATAAACACTTTTATCCCCATGCCATTTTGGAAAGGTGTGAAACCTTTTTGCGTCATTTTTATTGTTTAGCCTATTTACAGATTATAAATGGAGAGTATGCATAATATAACCACAAAAGGCACAGGAAAAAAACCCTGTGCTACAGCTAGAATTAAAACTTGAATCTGTTGTGTATTTGTTTCAGTCTACTAAGTGGTACCCACTTAATTGTAGATAGATTTTAATAATTCTACACATTTAAGGAAAGAGCATTTAAACCTTGAGCAGTAATAGATATACAATCCAAAAAGACAGAAAGATAGGGGAAGGAAATCAAGGTTATCATATGTTCCTTCCCAAAGGTCTTGAGGTGAAATATCTCATTTAAAATATCTATTTTCAAATCTAGATCATTCATTGATTAGTAATAGGTATGATTTTGGGAAACTGTAAATAGAAAGCTTAGAGATGTAGATTCCTTCTTTTAAATAGTATTCAGCAATTAATCATCAGTCAGTTCAGTCATGTCCAACTCTTTGCGACCCCAAGGATTACAGCATGCCAGACCTTCCTATCCATAACCAACTCCCAGAGCTTACTCAAACTCATGTTCATTGAGTTGGTGATGCCATCCAACCATTTCATCCTCTGTCATCCCCTTCTTCTGCCTTCAGTCTTTCCAGCATCAGGGTCTTTTCCAATGAGTCAGTTTTCCACATTAGGTGACCAAAGTATTGGAGTTTCAACTTCAGCATCAGTCCTTCCAATGAACATTCAGGACTGATTTCCTTTAGGATGGACTGGTTGGATCTCTTTGCAGTCCAAGGGACTCTCAAGAGTCTTCTCCAATGCCACAGTTCAAAAGCATCAATTCTTCAGTGCTCACCTTCCTTTATAGTCCAACTCTTACATTCATACGTGACTACTAGAAAAACCATAGCTTTGACTAGACAGATCTTTGTTGGCCAAGTAAGTAATGTCTCTTGGCCATAGCTTTTCTTCCAAGGAGCGTCTTTTAATTTCCTGGCTACAGTCACTATCTACAGTGATTTTGGAGCCCCCCAAAGTAAAGTCTCTCACTGTTTCCATTATTTTCCCATCTATTTGCCATGAAGTGATGGGATCAGATGTCATGATCTTAGTTTTCTGAATGTAATCCAAGTCTGTGCCCCGACCAGAAATGCTGAAGAAGCTGAGGTTGAAGGGTTCTATGAAGACCTACAAAGCCTTCTAGAACTAACACCCAAAAAAGATATCCTTTTCATTATAGTGGACTGGAATTCAAAAGTAGGAAGTCAAGAGATACCTGGAATAACAGGCATATTCTGCATTGGAGTACAATTCATCATGAATTAATGTATTTGTTTTTCTGTATTTTTCTGGGCTCCAAAATCACTGCAGATGGTAACTGTAGCCATGAAATTAAAAGACGCTTACTCCTTGGAAGGAAAGTTATGACCAACCTAGACAGCATATTAAAAAGCAGAGACATTACTTTGTCAACAAAGGTTTGTCTAGTCAAGGCTATAGTTTTTCCAATGGTCATGTATGGATGTGAGAGTTGGACTATAAAGAAAGCTGAGTACCCAAAGAATTGATGCTTTTGAACTGTGGTGTTGGAGAAGACTCTTGAAAGTCCCTTGGACTGCAAGGAGATCCAACCAGTCCATCCTAAAGGAGATCAGTCCTGGGTGTTCATTGGAAGGACTGATGTTGAAGCTGAAACTCCAATACTTTGGCCACCTGAAAGAGTCGGACACGACTGACTGACTGCACTGAACTGAACCGAATGTATTTGTGGAGAGATAAGTCATTCTTTTTTTTTAATTTTTAAATTGATCAAATGCCATGCCTCCCAAAAGAGATGAGCATACAAGAAACTGTACTGTAAATTTAAAACATATGAAATTTGCACATCTAAAAATGGTATCCTTTTTCCTTCTTTAGAATGTCAAAGTCATGGACCCTCATTCTTTCCAAAAGGCCTAAGATGGAGCTGACTTTCTAATTACTGTCTCGAATAACTTCTTTCTTGTTTTCCGCTTTGTGTCCTGGTCCTCCTGCGCCTCCCCCGTAGCCCTCTCCAGCCACGTGGCGTTGGTCGGGATGAGCAGTCCTCTCAGGCAAGGACAGGAAGAAAAGCGAACAGTTCTCCCAGGAGGCCAGAGCTAATGGGGGTTTTGCGGATCTTTCAGCAGGGGCTGTCGATGCTAACCACACGGTTGAGAGCTCCTCTACTGGCTTTCTGACCTCTTGGTTAACTATTTGTTTTTCCTTGTATTGATTAAAAAACAAGACACCAACCTGTAACTCCCTATCAATTGGGGCATTGTTTTTTAAGAATCATACACATTTAAAATATATGATTTCAGGAAAAAACCCTGACTCTGGATTTGGTTTTACTTTGTAATTCAGGTAAACCAAATCATTGGTGATATTAAAACGAAGCCCTGAGAGGAGCGGCCGAGTTTTCCAGACTTCCGTTTTTTAAAAGAATATGAACTACACATGTAAAGAATCACTGTAATAGTCCCAATATTAGGCCATCTGAAATAAGAATTCTTATTAATTATGAGCATCTAAAGACTAAAATACTTGAAGCTTTATTTACCTTTTGGCCACATCAAGGTACTCTCACTATTCAAACAAACTGAAGCCATTGTTTTCCTTAGCATGTAAGGCAGAGACTATTTTTTCCTTAATCTATAGCAATCTATTCTCAAGTAAGATTAAAAAAGCCAGGACAACTTGATCGCCTGCAAGTATGAATCTTTACAGTAGAGAGAAATCTCCAGATTGTATACCTATTGACATAGCTTAATAAAAACATGTAGAAGAAAGCTGCTTCTGGTTGTGTTTCCAATAGCAATGTGATTGCAGCACCCTGTGGATTGAGTTACCAATCCTTTGAATTCTGACCTTCTGTCTAAAACAGCTTTAGAGGTTATTCTTCTTTTTTTCTTTTCCGATTTGGGAGACTAGAGTGGGGGGAAAGTTAATGCTGTTTGAAGGAAGAAAATTTTTTCTATAGGTTATTAGATTTGGGGTTTTTTATTTGTCCCTTTCTGGCAAATCCTTTGTAACAATAAGAAAGTCTCTTGATTCTGAGTGCTTAAACTATACCTCAAACTACATAAGGAGAATTGCAGTGCATTTTGAATGTAATTATTTCCCTGATGAATAAATCAAATGTTTATGATAGTTATTAAGATCAAAGCACTGTAACACTGGATAAATGAAATTAAGGAATACAAAAAGGAAGAAATTGATAGAATGACCCATACTAAGATCAGACCCTTAGATGCTCTTTTTATTATAAAGAAAAAGTTGGGAATATTTATAATCCTGCTTTAGGAAGATAATTCACATTTTTTGGTAAATAATGAGAAAAAAATATATCTCCTGATTTGGCAATTCCACATTTAAGGATTCATCACATTTTTGCCTCTATTGACTATTTAATGTATGTACATGTGTTGCGTGTGTGCTGAGTTGTTTCAGTCCTGTCCATCTCTGCATCCCATGGACGCTCCTCTGTCCATGGGATTCTCCAGAGAAGAATACTGGAGTGGGTTGCCATGCCCTTCTCTAGGGATCTTCCTGACCCAGGGATTGAACCTGCATCTTTTATATCTCCTGCATTGGCAGGTTGGTTCTTTATCCCTAGCCCCACCTGGGAAGCCCATTTAATGTATATACTTTATTTTTGAACCAGCACACTAACTTGCAGTATGTGTTTGTAAATAATCAGATATTGTATAGTGATGATGTCTATTCTATACTGAATATACCATTCTAATATATCACACACCTCTCTAGATTTATTAACTTTACTAGATGTCACCTCGCTCCAAATTGATGATACAGCTAGGACACAATGATGTTCCAGTGCTCCATCTGCTGTTTAGTGGTAACTTTGATGGTGCTAGAGAAAGCAGGCAGATTCCAGAATAAATAGTGGGAGACCAGGCCAGGGTGGGGGGTGAGGAACATATTTAAAAACAAAACAAAACAAAACAGGATTCATACAGATCAGCTGTTATGTGTTAAAATGAGTGAAGAATGTACGTAAAATGCCTAGCTTGCTGCCTGGCATGTAGTAAGCACTCAATAAGCACTAATTCCCTTCCTTCTTCTGTGAGACAGTCATCATTTTCAAAGAATTTAAAAACTGTGAACTTAGCTGTCATGAAACCTGGAAAACACAGAGCAAATTTCCAGATCCTCTTAAAGGTATTGGGAGGTGCTGACAAGATTGGTTTTGCCCATGGTTTAGAGAAAAAAAAGTGGAAGAGACAACCTGGGTTTTCTCGGTTGCTTCATGTCAACAGAAATCCACTTTATAATGTGAGAAAGCAAAAGAGTTATTGCTCAGATTAAGCATATGCTTCCAAGACCAATTATTTACATATTTTTGGCAGAAGGAAGAAAAAGTAACTCTGCCATTTGGGGAAATCAGTTGATTTTAAAATAGAAAATCCAGTATGTCTTTTTTTCCTTTTAGATGAAGTACCTCTAGCATCCTGTTCTCTTATCTTAAAAACCTAATGTTTTCCTGTTATCATTATTAGTTTCAAGAAGTACTGCTCAAACTTTCTAATTAAGAATAATTTTTTAAAANATTTTAAAATAGAAAATCCAGTATGTCTTTTTTTCCTTTTAGATGAAGTACCTCTAGCATCCTGTTCTCTTATCTTAAAAACCTAATGTTTTCCTGTTATCATTATTAGTTTCAAGAAGTACTGCTCAAACTTTCTAATTAAGAATAATTTTTTAAAAAAAACATCATCTAGGCAGTCATTACTACATAAGATAGCAAGTTTCTCACCCTACATAAATAAATGGTTATTATTCTTATGTAATAACCAATGTACTTATTAGGGGGGCAGGAAATAGGTTATATTTCCATATTGTGTTGGTATAAAGACTCTAATTTTTATTACAATAATTTTCCATGGTGCAGTGATTAGTTAGTAATTGCCTCCTTAAATTCACTGTTAAAAGCTATTCATATTGGAGTTTGAATGGGAAACATTTAGCAAAATACTGGTAGACATTCAGTTTGGCAGATTTAATATCATTCTTAAAATAAATAGAGGATGTTTTACTTGGTTGTGTTTCAGCAGAAGGCTACCGGGAGCAGGGCCCTCATTGCGGGTCTCGCGCCAGCAGGGAAAGAGTAGGTCATGGAAGTGGCCACTCCACATGCCAGCAAGGATGGTAGTGTCAGCCATCCAGACAGTGTGCCAAAGGTTCTGTTACAAGCCAGAAATGTGGAGCCATGGCATGGACCATGAGAAAAAGAGTTATCTGGAAGCAGAAGCTCTGGAAGTACCAAATATTTTGGAATATTTGCTGTTCTACTTTGAACAGTTTCAATCACAAAATGTTGACTGTTTCCAGGTATTATTGATTTTAAGAATGTGGAAGAAATAATAACTAGGACAACACTCTTGAAGAAAAAGCATTGATCTTTAAGTGCTAATTCTATTATGTAACTTTCTGTACTGTTATTGTTGAATAAGAATCTTCATAAAATAAAGAATGGTAGAAACAGAGAGGTAAAAGATGCTTGGCATCAGACTTGGTAATCACATGCACAGTTAATTCTAAACTGATTTAAAACTAAACACAAATAGAAGAAAAAGTTTCTGAGTTTATCTTATACTGAAAACTGCAGAACCACTCAAGAACTTTATTATTACTGGAATGGAAAAAGGGAAGGGAAGATGTTTTTAGCTTTTTTGCTTTCTCACTGTTTGTTCTATTTAATTGGATTAATCAGCTGTTATATTCATGTAGTTTTAGAAAAGTTCCAACTTACCTTTTCAATTGTTCGAATGAACCCTTGTATTTTTTCTTTTTAGATTAGGCATATTTGCTTATTCTTGTAACCATGCTTTTATTTAATCTTCTCTGCTCATTGAACAGAGCTAACAACTTCTGTCAACATTTCAGACTTCTATACAACCAAGCAAATATCTGTATAACCAGCAAACAGTTTGCTCTATACCAATATGATAAAGCTTGTTTGGAGATTTAGGAACAGTATCATCCTTATGAGGATATTCAAACATTTTGTTACAACTGGCTTTTCCAAATGTTTTCCTTTTCCAGATGAAATTTATTTTTTAGTGGGGTAAAGTCATATTAGAAATTTTTTTACTCCTATTCATAATGTTTATGTGTTGACATTTTTCTAGGAAATGTCAGATAGTAGGTTTTCTACTGTTAACTATCTGTCTTTACTAATAGTGGTTTTCAGCAAATTTTCCTAAGTTCTGTTGTAAGGGGTATGATTTTGTTTAGGGAACACATTGGTCCTTAAAGTATATGGTTAAGTCATGAAATTATAGTTGTGAAAATTTAGAAATAGGAAGTTAACAGTATATTACCAACTAGATATTCTTAGTAATGACTAACATTTTGGCTATTTATCAGAGGATAACTTATTTTTGTGTGAGTTATGTGGTATTTATTATATATTTGATATTCAGAAGTAGTAATCAGACAAAATTTATAGATAAGCATGTAATTGTTTTTAGGCCATCTGATTTTGCTTTAGGAAAAGGAAAGCATTTAAAAGTGGCATACACTTTTGAAAAGTAAAAAAAAAAAAAATCATATACACGCATATTTTTTGTAGCCAATTACTAAGTTCTTTGTTATATAACTATGCAGCATGACCAATATCATATCAATTAGTGCTCACATTACAGTCATCATGCTTTTCATCATCTTCTTCATAATGACATTTATCATTTAAAAATGATTCATTTGCTTATACAAATAAAAATAACTGAATTTCAATATAAAAACTAATGTGATATGATAAATTTGATTACTATGTAGGCAATTATATTTAAAAGTCAGATACTTTACATGATATTCCTGATGACTTCATAGTTTGTCTCCTGGATTTGCCAGCATAATCTTTCATGATCATAAAAATAATATTTTATCTTTTTATAGCTAAAATAATTTTTAAACCATGGGAAGCATGGGCGTAATAGCTTAATGTAAAGTTTCAAACACAGTTGAATTCTCCAACCAGCACCTCAAATTTTGTATTTATGGAGCTTAGAAATAAACATGATAGCAAAAGCAGTTACTGTGCGGGTGTTCGCTATCATAGATTGAATTGACGTATCATTATATTTTATCTCAGGGCACTAGAGTATTTTATTTTCTGCACATATACTTTAGTATATTGAATAACCAGTACTTCTGTTCTAAGAAAGTTCTGTAGGTGGTAACATAGTTCTATTTAGCTGCATGAACAGATCCAATAGCAATCAACTGATTTTTGACCTGGTTTCCCAAATATGGTAGATGGGTTAGCCCAGGTTTCCTTGCTGGTACCACATGAAATGAAATCCTAGGTGAATTTGCAGTTTAAGCTGTCTATTAGGTTTAACAGAATGTTCTCTTCTGAGGAATTTACATTGGCACCCTTTTGAGGGGGAGATGGGGAAGTCTATATTGAATTTTGGTCATTAAAAGCTTTTTGTTTTGTTTGCATCGGAATGGTGCTTCATTTACAAATTAGCAAAGTAAAGGTAAGGTAAAATTGTGTCATTTGTTTTACGAGTTGATGATCTGAAATGTATTATAAAATCATTTAAGAAGTTACTGTGATTTTAAAAATGTTTTTTCATACCAAGGCAGGAGGCTTAATGAAGAAAATGCTTATTATTAATAATAAAAAGACTAGACCCATAGAATAGTATTACTGTCAGATACTTTGAAGGAAAATCCAAAGGATATAAAGATTCCATTTTAAAGTACAAAATTGGTTATGGTGAGTGAGTAGTATCAAAAATAAACATTTATATTTTAATTATGATACAGGGCTAGCAAATATAATAACTAGCCATGTAAGTGATGCCTTCTTTAAATATTTGAAATCAATGTAATGGTTAAGTCATTGATCTAATAACTGAAGTCATTTATTTGCCTAAAACATGAGAGTAAGTAAATATTTTAATCTTTCATTTAGTTGTAATCTGAATAGCTCAGCTACCCAGGTGAGCATTATAGACTAGCATGCATAGATTGAATTTAGTTAGAATTCTTCTTAAAAAGAACAGACTGTAAGAGTTCTAGATAAAATAAATCTTTTTTCCCCCAAATCATTTAAAAATATCAACACTGAAATAGTATCTGGTTCATATCATAAAAAAAAAAAAAAATTGCTCCCGTAAAACTTGCCATTCTAGAAATCACTGCAGAGCTAACATCCAGGCTTTCATTCTTAAGCTGATATTGATGGCTTACACGTTTGCTTTTTCTCTCCCTTTACGTATTTAAAATGGAAATAGCCATGCTAGCTTTCATTTTCCCCCAGACCTGTTGGTTGTTACATTCAAGGGAAAAAAAAATTTTTTTTAAAGTATCGATTCCCTAAATTTCAGAGCTTGAAACAAGTTTTGGGAAACTGTGAAAGATAACGCGAAACGACGCCCCAAAGCTCGTAATTGGTAGCTGCTGTAGCAAGAGACGTGTGTTGACAGTGTCCCCTGATTCTCACACAGCTGTTTATTCAGATAGCATGGGGGCGCGTTCATTTACATAATAAATTTTTTGGGAGCAGCAAGGTTGAGTCAGAGAGAGCAGGGCTCCTCTCAATTGTTGCATTTAAACCAATAAGGTTAGGACAAGAGAATAGCTGTGGTTTGCGTTGCAAAAACAAAAAAAAAAGCCCCGAGGCTCCACGGGCAGACCTACAAGGCTGCGCAAACAAACCAAGAGATGAGATGGTGCTGTTTCTTTGTCTGGGCTTCTCAGATGCTATCAGCTNTGTCAACTTCAAAATCACACCTATTCAAGTTAAGTAAATCCATTCACTCTTATGTCTAATTATTAATATCAGTTTTAAGGAAGTATTGCACAAATTGAAAATCAATTCTAAATCTATAAATATCAAAAATGAAACATGTTTCAAAATTTTCTTATAAGTTTTACAGGACGAATATTCTATTTAGCTTCCATTTTTTAATTAAAATTAAATAACATTTCAAATTCAGTTCCACAGCCACACTATCCATATTTCAAGAGTTCATAGACACAGATGACTAGTGGCTACCATATTGGACAGTGCAGATTAAAGTTGAGTAGAGGTGTATGGGATGTTTCATGGGCTTAACTCCCTTTTGAAAACAACTAGGGTCATATTTGCAAGCCTATTTGTGAGAAGTCCTGCTTAATTTCCCCAAATATATCTGAAGTGCCTGGCAGAGGGGTATCCCTGAGTATCCTAAGTGTGTATAAATTGAGTGACTGTCATTCCAGCAGTTTCACAGGTTTCCTCCAGGTAATCCTTCTACTCCACTACACTGCTTCTCATAGCCAGCTCTTTTGGAAGGAGTTTCCTAGCAGAGTGCTTGGCCTCCTGTGACACAGGTCTTTCATTTTATGCCACATCCCTCTCCTCCTTGCTGCACAGGCCCTGGAAGGGGTAGTAAATCAAAAGAGACTCATATCTAGCCCCTACTTGCTCAGCTGAGTCATTCTGCGAGTTCTCACTCCCTCATAGGGGTCCCATAGCCTCTCCCTCGGTCTAGTTACATTCAACTCACCTCCAACCGTTTCAGTTCCTCAGACAGATTTGAACCCCACATCTGGGCTGAATTCATATCCTTTCTTTAGCCCCACACAAACCAGGATATGTGACCAGGCATTTGTTTCAATGTCCCCAGATATTTCTTGAGTTTTAAGAAACTCCTGAACTGTCAGTTTTAGTTGAGGGAGGAGAAGCTAATCTCCCCCAGGCCACAAAAGGAACCTCTAGGGAACGGTGCTGTCCAACTTCACAGCTGGCCTCCCGGATCTCAGCTGGCCCCAGCCTGGGTGTCCTATTACATACTATGTTCATGGAACTTAAGGCATCACTGATTATAAAATACATCATTATTGAACATAACACTAAGAAATAAAGCCACTCCCAATGGAAGTCTGCTACAAAACCCCCAAATAAAGGTGAGACATTAAAGGCCATGGTTTAGGGGTAAATGAGAAATATACAAAATAGAAATAGCAAGAAAAAAGACAAGCAGAATGACACAAGAGAAGCTTCAGCCAGAACCTGAAGCTTATGCAGTTTGGACCATCTTTAAGAAAATGAGTATGAAATATGTTATTCTTACAAATTTTACAAAACCAGATGATCATGTGAAACTGTGACTCAGACCTCTTACAGGGCCTTGGAAGAACCACGCAAGAAAGGGACCTTGAAGTTTTAGTTTCATTGGNAGAGAAGCTTCAGCCAGAACCTGAAGCTTATGCAGTTTGGACCATCTTTAAGAAAATGAGTATGAAATATGTTATTCTTACAAATTTTACAAAACCAGATGATCATGTGAAACTGTGACTCAGACCTCTTACAGGGCCTTGGAAGAACCACGCAAGAGAGGGACCTTGAAGTTTTAGTTTCATTGGTTTTGGGTACACCTACCTCTGCCCACAAGGGACTAGCAGAAGCAAACAGAAAGCCTCTGTGAAGGCACCCAGTTTTAATCCAGCTAAATAGCAGTACCACGTCACCAATTGTTATCATATCTTGATTTCAGAGACTTTAAAGAATAAAACAGTGTGTTCCTTAGAACCAGTGAAATATGGTACTTATAAATGAAAGTGGTAATCTAAATGTTGGCCCTGCTTTGCCTTAGACAATAACAATGACAACCAGACAACAATGATGATGGCAGCCACCATCCATCAGACCCTTCTGTGTGCCATCCTTCTTACAGAGCTTTTCTCTCTCCCCATGAGAGCTTAATGCTACCCCCAAAGACTTGAAGATGCAGGGTAGTGGTTCCCACCTTATCCACAACTAACTCATCTGTGTGGTCAGCACACAGTCAGGTGGGTCATGGAGAAGGATCAGAGAGGAGGCAAGTGGTGAGGTGACTCACAGCATGATTGCGGGGGTGGTATTTTCACTGGAGCAAATCCACACAGCCCTGGCACCTGGTGTGTCACTACTGACCCAGCAAATGCTTTTCTCCCCATGCTATCCTGTCCTGCTGGCAAGAACAATGAAATACCTTTCCTGTCTTGCCTCAGGCCAGGTCTTCTCCCCTGTACATGGTCATAATGTATTCAAGAAGGACCCAAGAATACCAAGATCATCCATTACAGGTTTTCATCGTGCTAATTGGACTTGGTGGGCCCAAGGAGCCAGCACGTAGGTCGCTCTGTAAGCCAGATGGGGGAGATAATCCCTGAGAACGTGGGTGGAGCCTGTAAGGATCCAGTGGTCTAGAGTTGTTGGTATAGACCTTCTAAAGTGAGATACATGTTGTAGTTTACACACCAGCCACCACAAGGAAAGAAGGGCCCAAGCTAAATTTTCAGAAGCAGCACACAAACAGTATTTGGCTGTGAACTAAACTCAATAACACATAAGGCTGCAAGGTCTGACGTTTGAGGAATTTTTTTTTTTTTTAGTTTTTATTTTGACATAATTGCAGACATACAGAAGTCAAAAGAATACATTTCAAAGAATTCCCACATACCCTTCACTCAGACTCCACAATATGAACCTTTTAGATCAATAAACCATCCCCAAATTATTAATACAGCTTTAAGCTTTATTAGCTTCAGAAGTATAAATGCTATAAACTTACAAGAAATTATTATTTTAAACTTTTAACTTCTTGTACCCTTATCTATTAATTACTTGTATACTTATCTATTGTAATATATTAATAACTTGAAAATTTTTGACATTGAGACAAAAGCTTTACATTTTAGATTTTTTATTTAAAATTTATAAAATTTTCTGATTAGTAGACTTTATCTTTTACATTGGTTTCAGGTTTACAGAAAAACTAAGCAGATTGAACAGAGAGTTCCTATATACTGTCTATCCCACACAGAGTTTTCTCTAGAGAGACAGTAAAAAGATCAGTGGTTGTCAGGAGTTCCAAGAGAGGGAAAGGATGAATGGGTGGAGCATAAAGGGTCTTTAGGGTGATGATACTGTTCTCTGTGGTACTGTTATGGTGGATACAGGTCATTATACATTTGTCACCCCAAAGAATGTACAACACAAAGAGCAAGTGATAATGTAAATTACGGACCTCCGTTAATAATGATGCATTAATACTGGTTTAATTAAGCTCTGGTTGGGTAGAACCCAGGTCTCTCACATTGCAGGCAACTCTTTACTAGCTGAGCCACAAGGGAAGCCCAAGCATGCTGGAGTGTATATCCTATCTCTTCTCCAGCAGATCTTCCTGACCCAGGAGTCGAACCGGGGTCTCCTGCATTGCAGGCGAATTCTTTATCAGCTGAGAGATCAGGGAAGCCCCTCTCTATTATTAACAACTTACGTTAGTGTGGTAAATTTGTTACAACTGGTAAACCAATATTCTGGTCAGTCACTCAGTCCTGTCCGACTCTTGGTGACACCGTGGACTGCAGCATGCCAGGCCACCCTGTCCGTCGTCAACTCCCGGAGATTGCTCAAATTCATGTCCATCAAGTCATTGATGCCATCCAACCATCTCATCCTTTGTTGTCCTCCTCTTCTCCAGCCTTCAGTCTTTCCCGGCATCAAGGTCTTTTCCAATGAGTAAGTTCTTTGCATCAGGTGGCCAAAGTATTGGAGTTTCAGCTTCAGCATCAGTCCTTCCAATGAATATTCAGGACTGATTTTCTTCAGGATGGATTGGTTGCACCTCCTTGCTGTCCAAGGGGCTCTCAAGAGTCTTCTCTAACACCACAGTTCAAAAGCATCAATTCTTTAGCACTCAACTTTCTTTATAGTCCAACTCTCACATCCATACGTGACTACTGGAAAACCATAGTTTGACTAGATGGACCTTTGTGGGAAAAGTAATGTCTCTGCTTTTTAATATGCTGTCTAGATTGGTAATAGCTTTTCTTCCAAGGAGAAAGTATCTTTTAATTTCATGGCTGCAGTCAACATTTGCAGTGATTTTGGAGCCCCCCCAAATAAAGTCTATCACTGTTTCCATTGTTTCCCTATCTGTTTGCCATGAAGTAATGGGACCAGAGGCCATGAGTTTAGTTTTCTGAGTGTTGAGCTTTAAGCCAGCTTTTTCACTCTCCTCTTTCACTTTCATCAAGAAGCTATTCAGTTCCTCTTCTCTTTCTGCCATAAGTGTAGTATCCTCTGCATATCTAAGGTAACTGATATTTCTCCCGGTAATCTTGATTGCAGCTTGTGCTTCATCCAGCCCAGCATTTGCATGATGTACTCTGCATATAAGTTAAATAAGCAGGGTGACAATATACAGCCTTGACATCCTCCTTTCCTGACTTGGAATCAGTCTGTTGTTCCATGTCCAGTTCTAACTGTTGCTTCTTGACCTGCATACAGATTTCTCAGGAGGCAGGCAATGTGGTCTGGTATTCCCATCTCTAGAAGAATTTTCCATAGTTTGTTGTGATCTACACAGTTAAAGGCTTTGGCATAATCAATAAAGCAGCAGTAGCTGTTTTTCTGGAATTCTCTTGCGTTTTCAATGATCCAATGGATGGTGGCAATTTGATCTCTACTCCCTCTGCCTTTTCTAAATCCAGCTTGAACATCTAAAAGTTCACAAGTCATGTACTGTTGAAGCTTGGCTTGCAGAATTTTGAGTATTACTTCGCAAGCGTGTGAGATGAGTGTAATTGTGCGGTAGTTTGAACATACTTTGGCACTGCCCTTCTTATTAATGCATCATTATTAACTGGAGTCCATAATTTACATTATGACTTGCTCTTTGTGTTGTACATCCTTTGGGTTTTGACAAATGCATGATGACATGTATCCACCATAACAGTACCATAGAGAATAATGTCACTGCCTAAAGACCCTCTGTGCTCTACCCATTCATCCTTTCCCCCTCCAGGAACCCCTGCCAGCTACTGATCTTTTTACTGTTTTTGCTTTTTCCAGAATGTTATATAGTTGGAATCATATAGCGTGTAGACTTTTCAGACTGCTTTCTTTCACTTGGCACTATAAAGTTTCTACATGTCTTTTTGTGGCTTGATAGATCATTTCTTTTTATTACTGAATACTGAAGACTATTCCACTGTACGAATGAAATACGGAACACCGATTTGTGTATCCACTTATCCATTGAAAGAATCTTGGTTGCTTTCAATTTAGGGCTACTATAAATGAAGCTGCTCTAGACTTCCATGTGCAGGTTTTGTATAGATATAAGTTTTCAACTCATTTGGTTACAATATTATGTATTCGTTTAAAATACATATTTTGGCGACTTCCCCGACAAGTAGGAAGTCAAGAAATATCTGGAGTAACAGGCAAGTTTGGCTTTGGAGCACAGCATGAAGCAGGGCAAAGGCTAATAGTGTCTTGCCACCAGAACACGCTGGTCATAGCAAACACCCTCTTCCAACAACACAAGAGAGGATTCTACACATGGGCATCACCAGATGGTCAATACTGAAATCACATTGATTATATTCTTTGCAGCCAAAGAAAGAGACGTTCTATACAGACAGCAAAAACAAGTCCAGGAGCTGACTGTGGCTCAGATCATGAACTCCTTATTGCAAAATTCAGACTTAAATTGAAGAAAGTAAGAAAAGCCACTACACCATTCAGGTATGACCTAAATCAAATCCATTACGATTATACAATGAAAGTGACAAATAGATTCAAGGGATTATATCTGATATACAGAGTGCCTGAAGAACTATGGACAGAGGTTGATAACATTGTACAGGAGGCAGTGATCAAGACCATCCTCAAGAAAAAGAAATGCAAAAAGGCAAAATGGTTGTCNAAAAAAAAAAAAAGTTTCTTGCAGGGCTATACTCTTGTAAAAAGATCACTTCATATCTCCTGCACAAACCTCAACTATTACTATGTGATATTGATGAAAGCGGTATCTGTCTGTATCCATTTTAACACAGAGATAGCTTTTCCTACACATTTTGGTTGGATTGGAGAAAAGGAGGAAGGAATTAACATTTTCAAAGGACAACAGATAACAAAAAATAAATTGAAACCCCTTTTTAAGGAAGGAAATCCTTTTGTTTCAATACACAAATTTCCCAAACATTATATTAAACGGGCTCATCTTCAAACGGTGAAATAATAAACATTTGCAAATTAAAGATATTTCTCACTTATTGACACTTAATAGGACTTGAATGGACCTGGAAATTAAAAACAAGGTTCTTCAACTTTTGAAT
The DNA here is from genome assembly GCA_006410615.1 of Neotragus moschatus. Lineage (NCBI taxonomy): Eukaryota > Metazoa > Chordata > Mammalia > Artiodactyla > Bovidae > Neotragus > Neotragus moschatus. The sequence continues at coordinate 3,666,207 of SJYA01002183.1, forward strand.
TACCACTTAAAATATTTGTCATTCAAAATAAGTGTATGAATTGCTAATGACTCATGGGCTTATATTTCTTGGGAGGAGTTTTTGAAACATTTAAGCACAGCTTTCGCAGGAATTCCATAAATTCAGAGCTGTCACTGAATGTAGGCAAGCGTTTTTATGTTTCATTTCTTAAAATGACAAGGGTACAAAAAGTCTCTAGTTAAGGACTCAGTGTAGTTTTATAGTCTGGGGATTGTTTTTTTTAATGTGTCTTTTCAGAGTAGGTTTTATTTTAGGCGTGTGCGAGTTTTTTTTTTTTTTGCCCACTGTTTGGGATTTGAAGATATGCGCACAAGAAAAGTCATGTTTTTCTCCATTATCAAATATTTGATATTTGACTTTGTCGCAGCTTGAGTTCTCCTAAGGCCCAAAGTGTTCAGTAAGTGAGCAAACAGCCATGGCTTTTCAATTCTGAAAATTCTTTGCAGTGACAGAGCAGCCTGATGGAGCCAGTGATCAGTTTTAGAGCAACTGTTCAGTTTTAGAATGGTAAAGGGAAGTCAACTGCTCTGAGTGTTTGATAGATATAATAAATGATTTTCTGAGTTTCCTCTTGTATATGGAAATTTATTTTGTAAAGAATATCTTAAAAAACTCATTTGCCGTGAGAATAAACCCTTCTTCCATTTAATCAGTCATCAAAGTATTATTGGTACATTCAACATCTTAAATGCTAATTTTAAGAACAGTCCTTGAAGACTATAGGTAGAATCAGTCTTTTAAATATGTATTTGTTTTTGTTTTCCTAGGAACTCTATTTTGTCCTTGTCTTTAAACGAGATACTTTAAAAAGTGATACAGTATATACAGTATATATCACTAGAAATCAGGAGTTTTAAAGCATTCATTTTATGGAGTCTTTGATAAAGAAGGAGATAAGTATTAACACTGAAAAGACATCTGTCTGCCTCTTCTGAAAGTTCATTTCAACTTTAGGTTTAGACTTTTATTACATCATTGACACCATGGTAGGAAATATTGATTGAGGAACATTGTAGTGAGAATATATTCTGATTTAAAAGCAGGTTTCTGCCTTAGGCACCTTTTTTTCCCCTCTATAAAATATGTTCTGATTAGAAAATTGCCATTGTCTTTCAAATTTGGGAGTATTCACGTTGATCTGTGGTTGGGCAAAACTAGCTTGCCTGCCAACTCTATTTATTTAGATAAGTTCAGTACTTTCACTTTGAAAATTTCTTTTGAGTTAAAAAAAAGTTTAAAATTATAGTCATTTTATAAAAATTGCTTCTAGCAAGCAAAAGAGCCAATGGAAAACCCATAATTTAGAGAAGTACCTACATTTTATTTGCTCTCTGCTGTTGAGATTTAGAATCCCTTTGCATTTACAGTTTACTTTTCACAGAACATTATTAACTTTTTGGCTTCATACATGATCTTCTGTCAGATGCTTTTGATTTGTAATTTAGCAAAGTATAATAAACAGTGCAAAAGTCATGAATTTTGCTCTGCATCCTGAGCTCTGTGGTAGGGAAAAATGTGATAAAATGTGTACCTTAAGTCTTGTTTGATGATCTCTCAAAGCAAGTTTGCCTTCTGGAAATAATTTCTGGGGTTGAAGAGCATGGTATTAACAGATTTAATGTGGCTATTCAATGGATTGGCGAAGTACTATGTGAGGTTTAACAAAATGAGAGAGACAAATTGAACATCAACAAAAGTTACATCTGTGAAGAATTAGAAATTTAATTAGAAAAAAGGCAAACTTAAAAGACCTCATTAACTAATCAGAAGTCAAANGATTTAATGTGGCTATTCAATGGATTGGCGAAGTACTATGTGAGGTTTAACAAAATGAGAGAGACAAATTGAACATCAACAAAAGTTACATCTGTGAAGAATTAGAAATTTAATTAGAAAAAAGGCAAACTTAAAAGACCTCATTAACTAATCAGAAGTCAAAGTTACTAGTTGAGGATTCTTGAATTGAAATTCTAAAAATTTCTCTCTTTTTTTTTTTCCCCTCTCTGTATTTTCACAACTCTTTCAGTACACTACTTGGGTATTCTCTACAAAGAGTTTTAAAAAGCATTAAAGTGAAATGACTTCATTGTAATCTAAGATGACCATTTATAATGTTATGTGAAATATTTTTGCACTCCTAGGAGCATTTGAATTAAAAAATACCAGATTAGGAGGAGACAAGGAACATATTAGGTTTATGGGTATAAAGCAGAGAACATGAGCTTACTGAATGCCTAACAGCATTTTTCTAAAAACCATGAAATATTTTTTTTCTCTTTTGAATGGAAAGGTGCCTAATTAATTATTTTTGCAGCACGTTATGTTTTGAGACCTTGAAAACCCAGAACCTTCCAGAGATTTTGGCAAACATAAGAGAAAATCAGCGCCAATCAGAAATAGGTGCTCTTTTTAGATAAGTCATTACAAGACCATGTTTCCTTACTGTGCTGTAATCTTGTACTACACACAAAAAACTAAAAGCATGTGAAGTGTAGCATTTTGTAAACTGTAACTAATTTTGCTCACATCTGTGTCTAATTGTTGTCTGCATTCGCATTCTTGAGAGTAGATTTATTTTTCCTGGACCACGATGTGGATTCAGCTGACCAACCTAAGTGAGGATTAGTTGTTTTAAAGTTATTTTGATTAAAGAGTCATTTTTAAAAACAGTAACACACAACACATGGTTTAAATAATCCTTGAGACACAAAAGAATATCTGAAGTATACTTAATGAAATGAAGATCATGGATGTGGAATCAAAAGTTGTACTAAGTACAGTAAAGTCTAGCCAGCACACAAAAAAAGTATGTTGTGAAAATGCATTTGTTTTCAGTGAGAAAACGTGTTAGAGTAATTCCTGTTTTGAAGCTCATTTTTTATTAACCAATTTGACTTTGAAATTTAAATAGAATAGGTTAAATCTCAAATTAAAATATCAAACTTTGAAGGTATACAAGGAAACTAACCTTACATTTCTAAAATTATAGTATCTAGCCAATGTTAAAATAGGAATGTATTTTAACGTGTAACAGAAAGGATGTTTTACATATTCTTTCACATAATTAAGCCAAGAGAGTTCTTAAAACTAAGTTAGTTCTCACCTATANCAAACTTTGAAGGTATACAAGGAAACTAACCTTACATTTCTAAAATTATAGTATCTAGCCAATGTTAAAATAGGAATGTATTTTAACGTGTAACAGAAAGGATGTTTTACATATTCTTTCACATAATTAAGCCAAGAGAGTTCTTAAAACTAAGTTAGTTCTCACCTATAATTTATTCCAGGTGTATAAAAATGGAAATGGGGGAGAAAGGAAATTTTTCCTTGAGGTATATCACTTTAGTTTCTAAATGGAAACATTTACTCTTGTGTGAGAAAATTTAACAAAAAATTGCAGAAGGCTGTTAGCGTCAAATGACCTACCTTGCAGGCATTCAAATACTTTTCATTGAATACACAGGCATCTCTTTCAAATTATTTTGCATCCTGCATGTATTCTCGAAAAGTAGACCTAGGAATTTCATGTAATATTAGACCAAGATATTTAGACTTTAATGATGCTTTTATTCCTGCCAAAAGGTAGTACTACTTAATGTCATAAATCATAATTAAAAAATAACAGGACTCAGTAGAAGATACTTGGTTGGATAACTTTTATGCCATTTGAGATGCTTCAGTTTTTTCATCTTTGCTCTGTAACCCTAATTGATGTCTGTTCCGGTTGAATGAAAATGCACATCAAAAGATCTAGATTTCTGAGTCCTTTTAAACGTTATGCAGAATGTTCTTTACCTCAGAGGCATTTGCCTGAGCTGGTGAGCCAGCAGCCCACCCTCACCTGAGTTTATCACCTTGCTGCCTCTGGAGGACTAGCAAAGCCTGCAGGCTAAGTTAGTTGTTCAGTGAAAGCCCAAATATAGATTCCTCTGGGGACAAAAGAGACCAGAACTCTGGCCAACTGAGATACTGAACTGATTATTCAACTCTCCATTCTCTCTCCTGATTTAAAAGATGGAAAATTAAACAGAAAGGGAACTGCTCTGGCTATTTCACCAGGCAGGCATGGATTTCCCTTGAATTTAAACATTCGCTGAATTTTCGGTTTGCTTGGGTGAAAGAGTGCAGGGCTCCATGAAGATTAAGAACTTGCCTTGGGCCATTTCTCCTTGAGTCTGGCATAGCCTGCAAGTTGCCCAGAAGCCGTTTGGAGTAAACTGTTCAATGACAAATAGTAAATATAGGACAAAACCATCACTATGAGGAGAAACACTGTCAGGAGTCAAACTCATGGGCGGGAACTCTATTTCAGCTGGTGATAGCAGATGATGAAAGATCTGAGGATGCTGGAGGGTTAATGCTTGAACTGCTGCTGTGAAACATGCTCATTTTGCTAATAGCTATCTTTTTTCAAGTACCTTTTCCAAGCTGCCTGGGTAAGGCTGCTTTGCATGTTGATTGGGGGAGGGGTAATCCCGTTTGCAGCTGTCATAGGCCAGTGATGAATCACTATCCCGTCATTTGGCTGCCTCCCCCCTCCCCCCCACAAGGGGAGGAGGAGGGTAGACCTGGAGGAGGAAACAACAGTGGAGACCTCAACTTAAAGACAATATGCCTTTCACCGCTGCAGAATCCTCCTTTTTCTCTTTCGGTTAAAAGAGAGCATTGTCGTCCTGAGCCATGTGCTCTGTATAATTAAGAGCTGACACTGAAGCAGAGTAACAACAGCTTCTAATTTTTTACCCCTGATCACAGGTGCAAACATCTCAAACCAGTTCAGATGTTGCTGTTTCCTCAAGTTGCAGGTAAGGATACTGTTGATATTTGACATTTGGGGAGATTACCTCTCTGTGACCCCCTATCTATTTTTGTCTAGTATTTCTTAATTATTTCTATTAATAGCCTTGGTTGGAAATTACTTAACAGTGTATGTGTGTGTGTGTTTGTAAAAGAAAAAAAAAGTTAAATATGTAGAAAGTGAAGAGGAGCCTGGATCTGAAAATGATTAGGGGCTGTACTTTCTGGGGTTAGGAAAACTCTGAATATGTATTGAGAATTAGGGGAGAAAAGTTGGACTTTTAAGCCATTTCTCATTTGAATCCCAAAGACTTGGGGGAAGTCAAAACTCACTTTAGAAGTAAAACAGTTCACGTTCTTCGTTATGAAAGCTGACATTTGCAGTCTAAGTGCAACTTCCAAATTGACTAGCTTTTATTAACCCGGTGAGGGTGAGGAGCACACAATCTTAGCTTCGTACATGTAATATTAATCCCCCCCCCCCTTTTTTTTTTTTTTTAAGAAAAACATAAAGTTTAACATAAAGTGAATAGGCCTTAGACTTCCAAACACTTGGCTGGCAGAGAAGAGAATGGTATCTAGATGTGTTTTTAGTCACTTTAAAGAAATGGTCTCCTCTCTTCATTAAGAAAAGGTGAAATAGACATGGATGGTTCTGCAGTTGTGAGCATGAATAGGGGCTTCTATCTCCTATAGAGTAACTGCTGAGCCAAAGAACTTTCCGAGAAGATTTCGCTGTTTTGTGTTGTAAAAATCCCCAATTTGAGCAGGGCAGTGGCATTGTTCTGATTTCCCCAAGTAGGTGACAGCTGAGGTATCCTGAGTACTCATGTTCCTGGGCATTCACTGTATGCCGGCCTGATCCCTCCTCACTTGGGCTGGCTGTATGTAATCCACAAAGCAAACAAGTGAGCCGACATCAGAATGTTTTAATGCTGCATTTGTTTCAAGGGAAACAGAGGAACAATTAAGCAGTTTGCCAGAGTAAACACATGCATCAGGGCTATCTCATTCCCTGTCATTGGACTATAGGCTTCAAGTGTTTTATTTGGTTTGGAGACCCATTAAATTACAATTGGGTGGTAAATTATAAGGGAGTTCCTAGTGCTAATTTATTAGATGAAAGAGATTCCATACAAAAGTGAATTTGTTTTTTCAATTTTACACTTTCGTGTTTTAGAAAAATAACACCTTAGGGTTTTTTTTCCCCCATCTATAAAGAAAAGTAGGACGGCCTGTTTTCTTTGATAATAAAAACAGATGGAATCATCTCGTTAGATCTTGGCACTTGATGAGCTATTGAAGGAGAGAAAAAGAAATTAAAAAAAAAAAAAAAAACCCAAAAACTCCATACGATATTTGCCTGGATAGGTATGGTCAGTGACATCTTTTAATAGTCCACATTTTGAAAGGATGGCTGAAGTGAAAATATAAGAGGGAACTATTTGGAGTTGAAGAAAATAGATACAATGGGACTTTTGTGCGAATGTGTTTCAAAGGAGGTGTCAAGTCGTTAGCGCATTAAATAGTGGGGTTATGAATTTGGTACATCTGTCAAACGGAAGGCTTCTTGTCTTTAGGTCTATGGAAATGCAGGATCTAACCAGCCCGCATAGCCGTCTGAGTGGTAGTAGTGAATCCCCCAAACTCGATAACTCTCATATAAATAGTAATTCCATGACTCCCAATGGCACCGAAGGTGAGTGGCTGCCTTCTCACTGTTTACTTTGTACCTTGTTTCTTCATCACTGTACCCGGTGTTTCTAGGTGGTTATGATGTCAGTTGTCAAATCTGTGAAACCACTCTTCTAGTTCTTGTTTAGGTCATTTGACTTATGAATCAGCATTCACCCTCCCTGAGGGGCTGATGTTGCTAGGTTATTGCACCACTCATAGACTGGTGTTATCTCAGAGACAGGCGTATATGTATGCGCAGTATACATGTGTATGTGTGCATGACATATTTATGCTTTGAGTGTATTTTTCCTTTTTGATTTTTCTTCACAGCACAGGAGCAGTTGTAATTATTTTGCTCTATGAGCCATGAACATTTGAAATTATTTCCTTTATTTTACTTTCCCTTTGTTACCAAATATAACCAAATTTGTCTCAATGCAGCATTGGCCTGGTGTGTCACTAAATATCAATAAAATAATTTGTGTGCCTAAAATTCTTGTGACTTTCACCATTAAAATATAAAGAAGTAAAAGATACTTACTGTTTACAAATGTACAGCCTTATTTGGAAGATAATATGAAATTCATTTACTTTGTAAAGATTAAGTATATATTTCAAACATAGTACTGTTCAATGATTTCTGTATAATATGAATATTTATGTAAATTTTATGTAAGTAGAAATACCTACTTAAATACATGTATACCTAAGTCTAAACGTATAGGTAAAGCTATTTGTTTGTATCATTAGCTGGTGTGCATGTTTATTTTAAGAACTATGTTTTTAAAGCTTCATAGAAGGGTATGTTTTGTATTGTATTTATTTTTATTTTATTCTATTGAAAATTTTCTTCTTTGAAGGTGATATTTTTGCTTATTTATTCCTTATCAAGCTTTAGGACCTTAGAGCATAAGTTTCATTAGAAGTTTGATAGATTATTGATCTTAGAATTCCATGCATGAACCAAACCCTAATCATCATTTCTCAATCACCATGATGATCTCTAATCATAGTTCTTAAAAAACAAACAAAAAACCTCATGTCATAAAATTATTTGTTTGATGTAGTATTCCAGTATATGTGAGGAAAGCCTTTTAAAACTGATAATAATATGAAATTTCTGGTAAGAGATACAATAACAAAATCAGTTGTTTCTGATAGAAGTTAACTGGTAACTTTCATAGAGACAGTGGTTGTTTTTACATGTAAGTAGTCTGTATTTTCCTTTTTGAGTAAATACCTTCACATTATGGAAAATGGTCTCTGTTAAAAGAAGAAACTTTGCTGACCTAGCCAAAAAGAAAAAAAATCTCTGAAAAAGATTCATTTGTATGTGAAACTCTTCTCTGTCCATATCAATAGGCAATCAAAAAGAAATCTCAGTTATGTATAGGAAAATCATTCTAGTGTTTAAGTAAATTTTATAGAGCAAATAAGATAAAAAGCCAGCAGTCCTTCCTTTCTCTCCTGTGGAATTTGGCTTCACATGTGAGCATGGCAGCTGTTGCTGTATGGACTGGACTTGGGGTGTGCACAGACCACTACAGGGCCCTGGACTGGCCTACCCCAGACCAGTGTTGGCGAGCAGGGCGACCACCGAGGGCAGCATCAGGGGACCAGGGATGGAAACTTTAACAGTCATTCTCATCACTGTGAAGTCCAAGTAAGACAATCATCTAAAGTAACTTAAAGAACAAAGCTTTAAGTATGTTAAATTGTTTTGCTTAAGGGAATAGACCAATACATATTGGTAGGAATAATTGTGAAATGATGAAAGTTAATTTTTTCATATATGAAGAAATAGGAGTAAAATGTTTTCATTTTGTCTTCATTTTACTGGCAAATCATCTACAAAAGAAGAATCAGGCAATATTAAAACAGAGTATGTGTTGGAAACTGCCTCTTGGATGGCTTCGTGTGAATGATGTGTGGTTGGTTTTTTAAGGGCATGTGAAATGATTATATTTCTGAATACTTACATTTAATAGCTTGATATCATGTTCATATTCAGGAATATGTACTTCATCAAAGTTTTACATAGCTATAATCAAAAACGAGAAAATATCTTAGATAACTATGTAACCTGCCAAACCATCAGCCTGAGAAATACTTAGAAATTATTTCTTATCCTGAAAGAAACTCTTAATTTATCTTAGGCCTAAAAAAGTCCGTTTCTAAGTCATATTTCAAACAAGTACCCAATTACTCATCTGACTCTGTTTTCAGGCGTTCTTTTTTTGTTGATGTTTTTATCATACCTGTATATTTACCTCTTTTGTTTTCAGGCATTCTTCACTGGGGTACTTTGCAAGGGTTATGGTAGTTAGAAAGTGAGGTGAGAGGTATCAGTATAAATTATCCAGAGAATACATGAAGTTTTAGTCCACTGACTGGGATATTTGGTTTTAGTGCACAGTTTGAAAACGTGGACCCAAACTTTCCCCACCATCTGTGTGACAGGCCTTTTTGGATACAAACAGCATCAGAAAGTTCTGGGTTATTATTAAGTTTGTGAATCAATTTATCATGCCACTTACATATTCCATAAGGCATGTGTGTCTTTCCCTTCAGTCACCACTAGAGGAGTTAAGCTTAAAATCAGTGAACTCAGTGTCTGCAAGCTTTCCTGGAATAGAATCTTTATAGATTTTCCTATCCCTTTTTTTGAAATCTTATTTATTTCAAAACTAGCAATATTCACCAATGAATTAGTGGAATGAAAAAAACCCACAAGAAATTCCTTAACTTTTCAAACAGTGTTTAAAATATCACTCACCTCCCCTAAGTCCATAATAGTTATTTCAGGCTCTCTATGCTACAGTGGATATTTAAAGTGATTTTATGGTAGTCCAGTTGCAATGCATCTCCTTAATTAGGCTGACAAAACTTCCATTGAGTTTACATAGTTGTTAACCCTAGCTCCACTTAGATATGTTGTCTTCTTTCTCCAGGGCTTTTTTTTTTTTTAATTTCCTGCAACCACTTGTTCCTGTTATGAGGCTAAGAAAACATGAAAATCTCCTGTCTCAAAAACCATAACTTCATCTGAAGAACAAATAAGAAGGGAATGGAGTGGCAAGGCAGAGAATATTAAGTTTCTTCTTAAGTCTGCTGCCAAATTATCATAAGACTCTGTTTGTAGGTTCTGTCCTTGCAGGCTAGTGCCTATTTTCATGGTTCATCTAAGGGATAAAGACACTGAGCTACACAGCCTCAAACATTGTGCTTTTTTACTTCCTACTTGAAATGTTCTTTAGTGAGATTTCTTGCTTGGATATTTCAGGTTTCAAAAGTTTCAAGCCTGCATGTTTGTATATTCCAACCTCTCTGTGAATCATTATTGTCGTAGTAAACTGTGGGTATCACCCAGTTTATCAGTCTTTGAAATAGAAAGCATAAAGAGGCAAGAATATAACATAGCATAAATGGATGCTTGACTTGCATTCAGAAAAGCACTGTTAGGAGTAATTTGTTTCCAAAGGAGTTAGTCAATATTTTAGAGTACTGTTGTACAATTAAATCTTGACTTAGACTGATGGAATGGTTCTGGTGGCTTTTCTTTTAACTGATTTTTTCCTAGGCTTTCTGTCTTCCGGGGCAGAATGGGAAAGATATTTGTTATTAGATTATTAAAGAATAATTTTTAAGACCTGGGCTCTTGAGCGATGATGCTTCCGTCAGTTAAATATGAGCATCTGATCTGAGAGGATTTCTAATGTATAGGTATATGTTCAGGTCTCTCTCTGGGAGAGGCTGCATGTTGATGTTTGTGTTGTGTAAATGTGAGAAGTAGTTGGGAAATGTTGCTTCAGAAGGACTTGGGGATCTAGCAGTAAAGGGATTTTTATTTACATACCTAATTAAGGCCTTGTTTGCAAAGCAGTGATTCTTCCATCTTTGTTTTTTCTGGCTGTCTTAAGATGATGGGAGCCTAAGATTGGTCAGTTCATGTATTGCTAGTGTGAGTGTTTATTTTTGGTTGTCTGGGGTGAGGGGTGGGGAAGGGCAAAAAGGAGGTGTGAGCGGGCGGAACTAAAAGCTCTCAATCTGAGTTTTTTTCGATTGTGAATTTAGACACAAACTCAAGAAGAGGCTAAACTCGTCTTAAAGGAGAGGAATTTGCCTTGAAGTGACATTAAACCAGATGCAGTTGGAATCTTTACTGCAAATAGGGTTTCAGGAATTCTGATGGTAATTTGAATAGTAATTTTGAATTGGTATATCAGATTTCCAAGATGATAAGAGATACAATCTCAAATTAGGTGGCTAAATTTTCTGCATTTTAAGATTGATTTAATTGTGTATTGCATATTTTAGGATGATAGGCTAATTCAGTTTTACAAATTTGTATTATCGGGAGTTTAAAGTTGGTTTATCATTCCTACAAATCTTAGAATGCAAATTATCTTGAATTTGTTTTCCTCACTGTAATTTTAATTTCATAAAGTACAGTTATATCCTACCAGAGTATTTTTAAGAAATCTTATTCATGAAAAATATGGAAACTAGAGTGAGTGTGTATAAAATTATGGTTTGAGGCTACATTTAAAAAACTATATTTGTGTATTTGTGGTCAAGTATTCTGTTGTCAATAGAAAAATGGTAATCTAATTTTATTATTGTTTACATTCTGCACATGATTTAGTTTCTAGAAGATGAAGGGACGCTGTGTGTAAAAGAGCTTCTAAGTGACATTTTTAGAGTTTATAGTCGCAAAATTGGCCTCTTTTAAATTGTTCTTTAGCAAAAGCCATGAAAGGATGAAAACAATAAGATTTAAATTTACATATATAGTTATGGGAATAATTCTCACATACTGTTTGATACTTAATAAAAATAATGGGTAATTTTTATAAATAACTTATTATTGGTCACTAAGCTGACCATTCTATGATTTATTTCATTAATCTTCAGAGGATCCTTTGATCACCAACATGGCGGATAGGACACTGGGTTTGAATCCCAGCTCCATTTGCTGGCTGTATGAGCTCAGGTGTGTTTGCTTCTGTGTGTTTCAGTCTCCTCCACTATATAATGGGGACAATAGCAGGTCTTACTTGCTGTGAGGATGATTAGTAAAATTTGTAACACACTAGTGACTTACTCAGAGAAGGCAATGGCAACCCACTCTAGTACTCTTTGCCTGGAAAATCCCATGGATGGAGGAGCCTGGTGGGCTGCAGTCTATGGGGTTGCTAAGAGTCGGACACAACTGAGCAACTTCACTTTCACTATTCACTTTCATGCATTGGAGAAGGAAATGGCAACCCACTCCAGTGTTCTTGCCTGGAGAATCCCAGGGATGGGGGAGACTGGTGGGCTGCTGTCTATGGGGTCGCACAGAGTCAGACACAACTGAAGCGACTTAGCAACAGCAGCAGCAGTGACTTACTAAGTGCTCTTCGAATTTCTAGACCACATGTAAATAATAACCCCCTTCTAGAAGACATGGGTTTGATCCCTGGGTCAGGAAGATACCCTGGAGAAGGAAATGGCAATGTACTTCAGTATTCTTGCCTGGGAAATCCCATGGACAGAGCAGCCAGGAGGGCTATAGTCCATGGGATTGCAAAAGAGTTGGATACAATTTGAGCAACTAAACAGAGTACCATTACTGTCTCATGTGTTGAGTTCGCCAGAATGTTTGTTTGGTTAGTGAATATGTTGTTCAGTGAAGTAACTGGTGAAAATGACAGATGTCTTTCATTTTTTACTTAAAATCAAATGAACTTTTTGGCCAACTCAATGTAAGAAAACTGAGTCTTGGAAAATTAGATGCTAAGTTGAAAGACACATGGTTTGTAATTGGTACGACTGGTATTTGAATCAAGTTCTGTTTGAATCCAGACTCTAGGTTTTCAAATGAGTATATCACTTATGGGAAAGAATATGTTATTCCCACCATCTGCCAATTGTTCAGTTGCTAAGTTGTGTCTGACTCTTTGCAGTCCCATGGACTGTAGCACGTTGCTTCCCTGTCCTTCGCTATCTCCTGGCATTTGCTCAAGCTCATGTCTGTCAAGTTGGTGATGCTATCCAGCCATCTCATCCTCTGTTGACCCCTTGTCCTCCTGCTTTCAATCTTTCCCAGCATCAGGGTCTTTTTCAATGAATCAGATCTTTGCCTCAGGTAACCAGAGTATTGGAGCTTTAGTTTCAGTATCAGTCCTTCCAATGAATATTCAGGATTGAGTTTCTTTAGGATTGACTGCTTTGGTCTTGCAGTCCAAGGGACTCTCAAGAGTTTTCTCTAGCACCACAGATCCCACCATCTGCCAATACCTTTTATAATACCTTCATACCAAATATTGGTACTCCCACTGTCTTCATGACTGGAGACATTCTCTAGCAAACAGCAGACCTATAGAAGGACCAATGGCAAAGGCTTTGATAACAGAAGGACTTCATTTTAAGGACAACTCCCCAGGGTAGTCCTACTCTGGTTTTAAGTTCTTCTGTGCGTGAGTGTGTGAGACTTCTTCCTTCTGTTGGGTGCATATAGCATATTACATCAATAGGTTCACTTCTAGGGGATTGTCTCTTACTAGTTTTCAAAGCTTTAGACTTAATTATAATTCCACCAGCCGTCTGTCTCTGTTAAGCCTCCCTGGGATCAAAAAGAGATGGGAAGTCATCTCTGCTTTTCATTATCATAGTCATTATATGCACATTTGGATTGAAACAGTATTACTGTGAAATTTAAAAAGTGGTTGCAGTTTTACTACTGCTCAGAAGTCTTTTGTGCCTCGGAAACTCAGAAGTCTTTTGTGCCTTGGAAGATATTTGGACCTGGAGAAGGAAATGGCAGCCCACTCCAGTATTCTTGCCTGGAGAATCACATGGACAGAGGAGCCTAGTGAGCTGCAGTCCCTGGGATCACAAAGAGTCAGACACGACTGAAGTGACTTAGCAGCAGCAGATATTTGGAAGTGGATGATACACTGATCATATGTCTCTTGACTTTGAGAACCAGCTTATGGTAACCAAGCAAAACTCAAAGAAGCAGCTTAAATGACATTTGTTGGGGGCTCCATAGGAAGGGTGGTGACCAACGCCAGGAGCTGGGACGTGCATGCCATGTTCTAAGAACAGAAGAGAGAATGACAGGGAGTAGAAGAGATCAAGTGGGAGGAATAAAGGGGGGTGTCATGTGGGGCTTACAGATTAGCAAACGTACCCTGGTTGATTGTATATCACTAACTGGATCTTTAATATAAGGGGACTCCAATACTGCCTGGAAAAGGCTCAGAGTTTCTAGGAGGCCAGGCTTATTGATAAACTAATGACCTGAATATAGACAGTTTTCATCTATTCCCAATACTTAATAGTTCTGGCTCACCTCTTCCCTAGCTGGGCTAAAACTTTCATAGGAACAGAAAGATGTATCTACCTAAGGGCATCCTGTCTCTGGGAGAAACTTATGGTTTCCCCCAGAGAGATACACAAATCTTTAGTGAATGCTAGTTATTTATGCTAATTCTTATCCCTTTGATCATGGATTTTCTGCTTTAAGTAATTACTAATTTCTGAGGGTGCCTGAAGACATTGTGGGGTGAGCAGTATATAGATAAAAGTGATGTGGTTTTGTGTATGTGTGCGCTTATTCTTGGGCTTCCCAGGTGGAACTAGTGATAGGAGACATAGAGACACAGGTTCGATTCTGGGTTGGGAAGATCTGGAGGAGGGCATGGCAACCCACTCCAGTATTCTTGCCTAGAGAATCCCATGGACAGGGAAATCTGATGGGCTGTTGTCCATAGGACTGCAAAGAGTCAGACACGACTGAAGTGACTTAGCAGCAGCAGCAGGTTTGTCATAGCTTTTCTTCCAAGGAACAAGCATCTTTTTAAATTTCATGGCTGCAGTCACCATCTGCAGTGTTTTTGGAGCCCAAGAAAATAAAATCTGTCACTGTTTCCATTGTTTCCCCATCTATTTGCCATGAAGTGATGGGCCTGGATGCCTTGATCTTAGTTTTTCAAATATTGAATTTTAAGCCAGGTTTTTCACTCTCCTCTTTTACTCTTATCAAGAGGCTCTTTAGTAGACTCCCTAATTTTATTTACAAAGCATTAACAGGTTCCATAATTAGCTCAAGCCCAATTTTCAGACTTTTGAAAGTGATCATTTCACAGACCAATTCCTACAGTGGCCATAGGCTGTTTATGCAGAGAACATCCTCAGTCAACATTGTTGCTGAGTTTGAATTTGCGCCATCATAACTGACTTGAGCCCCTTGGACTACAAGGAGATCAAACCAGTCAATGCTAAAGGAAATCAGTCCTGAATATTCATAGGAAGGACTGATGCTGAAGCTGAAACTCCAGTACTTCACTGCCACCTGATGCGAAGAATTGACTCCTTGGAAAAGACCCTGATGCTGGGAAAGATTGAAGACAGGAGGAGGAAGGGGACAACAGAGGATGAGATGGTTGGATGGCCTCACCGACTCTATGGACATGAGTTTGAGCAAGCTCCGGGAGTTGGTGATGGATAGGGAAGCCTGGTGTGCTGCAGTCCATGAGGTCTCAAAGAGTCAGACATGACTGAGTGGCTAGACTCAAACTGACTTGCATTTGATATGTGCTAATTAATTGTTTCATAAATGGAAACTTCAACTTGGACTTAGTAGTATTTATCAGTGATGAATCAACTTTCACATAGTCTAAGAAAGAGCTGAATAAGATTGAGCAGTTTGTACACTTAGGTTTAATATCTTTACATACATGGTAAGGAGTTATGATTAGAGGTCATTTTTAAGGTGAAAAAATTAGAGGGGCAAAGATATACACATACTGCTGTGAAAAGAATATGCATATTATATAAGAATATATCTTGTACTGTATATCCACCATTTCCTTGTTAATTCAAGAAATAGTTATTAACTGATTATGTCTAGAAATTTACCACATAGCATTCTAACAAGGAGCGGTTCATAGTCTCCTGTGATTTGCAGTCCTGTAGTCAGACAAGTAGTGGCTCCCCACTCCAGACTTCTTGCCTGGGAAATCCCATGGACGGAGCAGCCTGGTAGGCTGCAGTCCATGGGGTCGTGAAGAGTTGGACATGACTGAGCAATTTCACTTTCACTTTTCACTTTCATGCATTGGAGAAGGAAACCCACTCCAGTGTTCTTGCCTAGAGAATCCCAGGGATAGGGGAGCCTGGTGGGCTGCCATCTATGGGGTCGCACAGAGTCGGACACGACTGAACCAACTTAGCAGCAGCAGTCAAATGACCACCATACTTGATGATCAGGACTGTATTCTCCAGAGGATAAGGGATACCCAGCCATGACTATGGTGATTGAGGATAGTGTCTGCACACTGGTAATGCTTAAACTGAATCTTGAAGGAGAGGCAGAAAACACTGGATGCTATGCCAGGAAGGAGCAAAGCCATTCCTAATCCCGGGGACTGTGTGTGGCAGGAGAGGTGAGACATATGGGTAGAGTGCACAGAGATGGGACTAAGACAGTCACCCAAGCAGATGATGAACAACCTACAACCTTATGTACCAAGTTCAGGAGTTTGAATTCAATCCTGAAACAGTTGGATGACCCAAAGGCTTGCAAACAGGAGAGTAATGTGATTGAGTCTGTGTCTGAGAAGTACACTTAGGTAGTATTTTGAAACTTTGATTCAACAGATGATTTGTTGTTATTCAGTTCCTCAGTCATGTGACTCTCTGCAACCCCATGGACTGCAGCACACTAGGCTTCTCTGTCATTCACCATCTCTTGGGGTTTGCTCAAATTCATTTCCATTGAGTCAGTGATGCCATCCAATCATCTCATCCTCTGTCATCCCCTTCTCCTATCTTCAGTCTTTCCCTGCATCAGGGTCTTTTCCAGTGGGTGACAGGTAGGGAGAAAAGACTGCAGTAAGAAGTTATAAGGGCATTTTTATCTGAAATCATGTACTTATTTATATATTACCATTTCAGCACAAATTTCTGATACTTGCCCTAAGGAAAGCAGAGAATGGATAATGTAAATATATATATAATATATATAATATATATATATATTATATATATATATATGTAGCAAAGCAGTATTGCATGATAGTAATGATGGATTTTGCCATCAGACTAACCTGGGCTTAAAATCTCAGTGTCATAATTCTGTAACTGACACATGGGTTTTGAGAGAGAACAGAGTACTGGGGGAAGGCTCTGAGACGAGGACACCAGCCCTGCCACTTGCTGGAGACTGAGTGTGATGCTGAATAATTACTGAACTGTTTCTATCTCTGCTTCTTGGTCTGTAAAATGAAAGTTTCTACCTCTCGGGATGTGAGGATAGTTAAATGAGTCTAAGCACTTAGAACACACTGACTTTTAAGAAATATTTAATATCCATTGGGTGTTTTGTTATTATCATGTAAGATCTCTGATCGCAGACAAGCCCAAGTTTTGGACTTCCCAGGTGGTGCTGGTGGTAAAGAACTCACCTAGCAATGCAGGAGACATAAGAGATGTGGGTTCAATCCCTGGGTTGGGAAGATCCTCCAGAGAAGGAAATGACAACCCACTCCAGTGTTCTTGCCTGGAGAACTCCATAGANAGATCTCTGATTGCAGACAAGCCCAAGTTTTGGACTTCCCAGGTGGTGCTGGTGGTAAAGAACTCACCTAGCAATGCAGGAGACATAAGAGATGTGGGTTCAATCCCTGGGTTGGGAAGATCCTCCAGAGAAGGAAATGACAACCCACTCCAGTGTTCTTGCCTGGAGAACTCCATAGACAGAGGAGCCTGATGGGCTGCAGTCCACGGGGTCATAAGAAGTTGGACATGACTGAGCAACTAACACTAAGATCTCTGAGCCTCTGCCCTCCCCACTGTAAAATGGGGGTTGGACCTTTATCACTGGGTCTATTTCACCTAGTGGAGGCTCGAGGTTCTTTTTTAAAAAAATTTTTATTGTGGTAAAAGTCACATAAAATATACAGTTTTAACCATATTTAACTGTACAGTTCATTGGCACTGAGTACATTCAAATTGTTGGGCACTCTCACCATCATCCATCTACCAAATCTTTTAACCTTCCTAAACTGAAACTCTGTCCCCACTGAACACTAAGTCCCCATCCCCCTACTGCACACCTTCATCCCCCAGCCCCTGGCATCTACCAGTGTACTTTCTGACTGTGGGTGTTTGACTATTCTGGGTGGCTTGTATAAGTGGAATCAATAGTATTTGTCTCCACCTAATACATATAGGAATGCACGTTTAAGGTTCACTTAATACATTGTCCTCGGAGAAGGCAATGGCACCCCACTCCAGTACTCTTGCCTGGAAAATCCCATTGGCAGAGAAGCCTGGTGGGCTGCAGTCCATGGGGTCGCTAAGAGTCGGACACGACTGAGCGACTTCACTTTCACTTCTCACTTTCCTGCATTGGAGAAGGAAATGGCAACCCACTCCAGCGTTCTTGCCCGGAGAATCCCAGGGACGGGGGAGCCTGGTGGGCTGGCGTCTATGGGGTTGCACAGAGTCAGACATGACTGACGCGACTCAGCAGCAGCAGCAGCAGCAATACGTGTCCTGCCACAGATTATACCTTCTCTTCAGCTATAGACTTAAAATACTAACTCCAGTCCCTGTCATTACTCAAAGGTTCAAACCTGCTCAAAGAAGAGCAACAATTAGTAAAGAATGATACAAGTGACTTTTTTTTTTTAAGCAAACATAACTACTGGGAATGGCTACTGCAGTGTTGCCATGGAGAGAGAGATTTACTTCCCCTGGAGATCCTCACTTCTCCTGATACCCTTTGCAGATCCTCTGAGTACCTTACAAGTACTTCGTAAGTAGTTGCTCAGTTAATACCAATATGAGTAGGATTTAGGTCTGGGTGCTCCTGTGGTTTGGTGAAGCATGGGAAAGGGGTATGATCTGAGATGTAAATTTTTTAGGTTGATTGCATTTTAGGCAAGCACACTGTTTTTCCAGATTGATATGATTGAGGTTCTGAACCCGAGCCAGCTCATCTGCTTCCAGTCTTCATACACTAGTTTGTTTTACCATTCACCAAATTGCAGCAGGCACTGATACACTTTTGTTTAATGCCCTGCTCTTCTGGGACATTTCTGTTGCTCTGCCCTTCAATGATTGTTAGGCTCTCCATCAGAGACATGATTAAGGATGATAAAATCCTCATTGAAGAGCATTTGACTTTTCAGTGGTTTCATAAAAGGTATGGTAATCAAAGAAATTTGAAACCTAATTGTGTGACCTTAGCCTAGTTTTTAAAAATCTTTAAGCTGTGATTTTCTCATCTTTCAAATGTGACAATTATAGTAAATATCTCATGAAATTGCCACAAGAAGCAAATAAGCTATTACTTGTAAGGTGCTTAGAACAGTGCCTGACATTTAGTAAATGCTCAAGAAACATAAACTGTTTTTAAAATGATTACTCTTCCAGGTGAAAATTCTGCATAAATATTGCCTGTGCCATAAATTGAGACTGTTATCAGTTCAGTTCAGTTGCTCAGTTGTGTCCGACTCTTTGCGACCCCATGAATCGCAGCATACCAGGCCTCCCTGTCCATCACCAATTCCCGGAGTTCACTCAGATTCATGTCCATCGAGTCAGTGATGCCATCCAGCCATCTCATTCTCTGTCGTCCCCTTCTCCTCCTGCCCCCAATCCCTCCTAGCATCAAAGTCTTTTCCAATGAGTCAACTCTTTGCATGAGGTGGCCAAAGTACTGGAGTTTCAGCTTTAGCATTATTCCTTCCAAAGAAATCCCAGGGTTGATCTCCTTCAGAATGGACTGGTTGGATCTCCTTGCAGTCCAAGGGACTCTCAAGAGTCTTCTCCAACACCATAGTTCACAAGCATCAATTCTTTGGCGCTCAGCCTTCTTCACAGTCCAATTCTCACATCCATACATGACTACTGGAAAGACTGTTATAGTGCTACCTTAATTCTTAAAATTGGAGCAGTCTTTTCAGGCCTTTGTGCTGTGCTTGCATTCTTATAACACACTGGCATCTATATGTAGGTATTTGTTAAAAGTCATCAAATGGCACATTTAAGAATAACAGGCCACATACATGCTTAATTCTTTTTTATATAGGGATGTTCTGTTATATTTATGAAATCACAAATTTTCTTGTCTGAAAATTCACAGTGGGTTTTTGTCATCAAGCACTGTCTCAATCAACAGATTAAAAATAGGCTATCGTCTGGGTTCTGAAATATTTTGATGTTAGAAAGAGGGCTTAATTCTCCAGAAGGTTAGAAGCCACTGAGTCAAACAAAAGTGCTCTCAGAGTTTAGAGAAAAGAGCTCTTCAGCTTGCTGAGGTCTGGCCAGGCTTCAAGGAGGAGATGGAATCTGAGCTGAGTGTTGGGGAAATGGGTAGAACCTGAATAGATTGAGGAGAGATGGAATGCATTCTAAATAAGGGACCAGTATGAACAAAGGTAGGATAGTGTGGGAGACAGGGAGGAGACTAGTGGAGCTGAGAAAGGAATTGATAGTAGATAAGGTTAGAAGGATCATCTGAAGCCAAACTGTAGAGGACCCTGAATACTAGGCTAAGGAATTTGTACTTTATCCTGGAGCCAGTAGAGAAGCCATTGAATATTTTGAATGAGGGTTGATATGGTGCAAGTGTTTTAGGTATGAATCTGGCAGCAATTTCAAGGGTAAATTGGATTGAGGGAGACAGGTACAGCAAAACAGAGGCTCATGAGATCTGCCTGAGTTTTGTGTGTTAGGAACCTGAACAACAAGAAGACTGGAATCCTGTCCAGGCCGCATATATGTTTAATTCTTTTTCATATATGGATGTTCTGTTATGTTCATGAGAACACAACAAATTTTCTTGTCTGAAAATCCACAGTGGCTTTTTGTCATCGGGCACTTTCTCAATCAACAAATTAAAAATAGGCTATCATCTGGATTCTGAAATATTTTGATGTTAGAAAGAGGGCTTCATTCTCCAGGTTAGAAGCCACTGAGTCAAACGTTCAAAGGGATATTTCAAAGGAACAGTCATCATCTACCAAGTATCATTTCTTTCACCAAAAAGTCAATTAGTTTAAACCTCTACATAAGTCGTTGCACAGTGTCCTTCCAATATGCTATACTTCCTGTGAATAATGAGTTTCAATTGACTAACATTCCTTGTTGGCTGTGTACACCCTTAAGTTCGAGTTTAGTCTATGTGTGTTGATTTGGTTTTCAGAAGATAGAACTGCTATTTTGAAGAGTTGTCTTACTCTTTGCAACCCCATGGACTGTAGCCCACCAGGCTTCTCTCTCCCTGGAATTCTCCAGGCAAGAATACTGGAATGGGTAGCCTTGCCCTTCTCTAGGGGATCTTCCAGACCTAGGAATTGAACTCGGGTCTCCCTCATTGCAGGCAGATTATTCTTACCATATGAGCCGCCAGGGCAGCCCCTTTTAAGAAAAAGGTGAATTTAAATTTTAGAGCACTCATATTCCAGACTGTAAAACCAATCTGAGCATAAAGGGACACCTTGTTTTCCAAATGGGTATTAACCAAAGAAAAATCATTTGATTCATGGATATATATTCTTTTCAATAAAGGGGAAATAGTTGAATGGCTGCTTATAATCTTTTACTTATTCAGTTATGTCTAAAATAAAATATATAAAAGTAGGAATATTGCTATCTTCTACTTTCACAATTTCATGTAATTTTTTCCATTCTTTTTCTATATTCCTTTGGTATCCCTTGATGCCACTTTTTGAGTCATTTGACACTTTTTTTTTAAATGTACATTTCTACTTCTACCTCATGAATTGAGATAAGGAACTCATTAAATCTGTGAGTGATACTATCATTGAATCCAAACTATAACTTAACAGTACAATGGTTATGCTTTTGTCTTATAGGTTATTTATTATCTACACAGCATAATCATGTGTGGTGTAGCTCTTTAAAGTTCTGTGTAAAAGTTTGCTTACAGCAATATCTAGTATTTTGTCTTGGACTGATCATGCCCACAAATTATTATTAAATATATGTGACTTACTTATCTCTCTTTTTAAAGATCAGGAAGGATTCTTTCTAAATATACAAAAAAAAATCCAATGATTGATATTCCTTTATGTGACTATATCTTCTCCAAAGAGTACTTTGCTCAAAATAGTATGAGGGAAATGTGTCCTGTGAGTAAGAGGTTTCATAAGAATCTGTGTNGGCTCCTCTGTCCATGGGATTCTCCAGGCATGAATACTGGAGTGGATTGCCATGCCCTTCTCCAGGGGATCTTCCCAGCCCAGGGATTGAACGTGTGTCTCTTATGCCTCCTGCATTGGCATGTGGGTTCTTTACCACTAGTGCGACCTGGGAAGCAAACCAGAAGTTTTCATCAATAACCGTAACAGTCATACGCATATGTGATGATGTATTTGTATGTGCTCAGTCATGTTCGACTCTTTGCAACCCCATGAGCTGTAACCCACCAGGCTCCTCTGTCCATGGAATTTTCCAAGCAAGAATACTGGGGTGGTTTGCCATTTCCTTCTCCAGGGGGTCTTCTTGGCCCAGGGATTGAACCCACATCTCTTGCATCTCCTGCGTTGGCAGGTGGATTCTTTACCACTGGCACCACCTGGGAAGTCCCTATATTGGTTTAATTAACCTTATTATTTACTTTATTTATAGTGTGTGTATATCTATCTCAGTGTCTCAATTTATCCCTTCTTCCACTTTACCTCCTGTAACCATAAGTTTTTCTACATCTGTGACTCTGTATCTGTTTTATAAATAAGTTCATTTGTATCATTTTTAAGATTGTACATATAATTGGTATCATACAATATTTATCTTTATCTTGACTGACTTCACTCAATATGACAATCAATGTTGCTGCAAGTGGCATTAGTTCATTCTTTTATATGGCTGAGTAATATTCCATTGGAATATTCGTTGGAAGGACTGATGCTGAAGCTGAAACTCCAATACTTGGGCCACCTGATGTGAAGAACTGATTCATTTGAAAGGACCTTGATGCTGGGAAAGATTGAATGCGGGAGGAGAAGGGGATGACAAAGGATGAGATGGTTGGATGGCATCACCAACTCAATGGACCTGAGTTTGAATGAACTCAGGGAGTTGGTGATGGACAAGGAGGCCTGGCGTGCTGTGATTCATGGAGTCTCAGAGTTGGGCACGACTGAGCAACTGAACTGAATATTCCATTGTATATACATACCATATCTTCTTTATCCATTCATCTATCGATGGACATTNGGTGATGGACAGGGAGGCCTGGCGTGCTGTGATTCATGGAGTCTCAAAGAGTTGGGCACGACTGAGCAACTGAACTGAATATTCCATTATATATACATACCATATCTTCTTTATCCATTCATCTATCGATGGACATTTAGGTTGCTTCCATGTGCTGGCTATTGTAAATAGTTCTGCTGCCTGTTTTTAAAATTCGGTGAGGCAGAAGGGAAATAGTCCCTTAAGATGAAGTGATTGAAGTTGTTGAGACCAAATAACCAAAGAGTGGGGTATTGTTGCAAAGAAGATGTGGATGTTGCATCAATGATAAAGGGGCTTGATGAGCATGGAATCATGGTATGATGGGTTAGTTGGTTGATCTTGAGAGTGATCTGATAGATCTATCTCCGCTTAAATTTATGGTGAATCAAAACAGGATTCTCTTTCTCATGGGCCATATACAGTATCTGCGTGCTCCGTCGTTTCAGTTGTGTCTGACTCTTTGTGACCTCATGGACTGTAGCCCACCAGGCTTCTCTGTCCTGGGAATTTTCCCAGCAAGAATACTGGAATGGGTTGCCGTTTCCTTTTCCAAGAGATCTTTCCAACCCAGAGATCGAACCTGTGCCTCTTACGTTTCCTGCATGGTAGCTGGGTTTTTTACCACTAACATCCCCTGGGAAGCTCTAACATAATAGTATATGCACCCTGAATAGTGCTGGAGAGAGATGCCCCCGTTTTCTCCTGGAGCCTTCTATCCTGATCGCCGTGGTCAGCGTTCTTCCTCTAGTCCGTTTCTTCAGAAAGAGTCAACACTGATTGTAATGACAGAGGTGTCTGTTTTATTAATATCATCATGATTTAGTCCTGCCTTCTTGTTACGTCCAAATTACCTTGATTTGATCTTGGCTGTCCTGAGGCAGTGGCTTCATGGTTGATCGTAGACAAGCCACTTAGCTTCAGATCCTTCTCATTTACTTCTCAAAGGGTAAGCTTCACTTAAATGTGAAGTTTGTAACAGATTCTGTCCCAGAAGAAACCTCTTTGATTTCTCATCATCATTTCAATACGACACTCGAATGAGAGAGTAACTGTAAAAGCATGGCATCTGGACCTAGCTCAGCGTTCAATGATTTATAAGCATTTATCTTTTTAAAATGTTCTCATGAGTATATTGTCTCCAGTTACTGATGAGGAAGCAGAGGCACACAGACATTGAGTCACTTTTCCAGGTTCATACTGGTAATAGCAAATTTAGATTGAACTTCAACTGATAATTCCAAAGCTGGTGCGTTTAACTCTTTATTCTTTTCCTTTATTCATTCATTCACTGATTCATTATATATTTTAACTCTATTCCCTGTTGCTCCCTGTACTTTTCCCTAGGAGGAAGCCATTCGGTATAGTAGTTATATAATACTGCTACTAATGATGGTGATAAATATAGTTGTAGTTCCTTCTGTATGCTGGGTACTTTATATACATTTTATGGATCCTTACAGCATTCCTAGGATGTAGATAGCATTTTTTTTTTCTTGTGACAGGAACCTAGCAACTTTCAAATATGCAGTATAATATTATTGACTATAGTCATCCTCTCCGTAGCTTATTTATCTTACAGCTGGAAGTCTGTATCTCTTGACCCCCTGCATCCATTTCACCCACCCCTAAGCCCCCTTTGGCAACCACTTTGTATCTGTGAGCATCTGTTCTCTTTATCTGTGAGTTTTGCTTTGTAGATTCCACAGAGAATTGAAATCGTAGAGTGTTTCTTTCTCTTTTGACTCGTTTCATTAATACTCTCAAGATCCACTCATGCTATCACAAATGGAAAGATTTTATTCTTTTTTATATGGTTGAGTGTATTTTGTATGTAAATGCCACTGTAGCTATCACTTCTTAAATTTTGTAGACGAGATAATCAGTGTTGAAGAGAAGGAATAACTTCACAAAGTCTTATGGTGGGTATTTGAATTATTTGCCTTCAAAACAAAAGCTCAAAGGCACTGATAAATGGAAGTTTGTGGTAGCTCTGGAAGATATAGCAAGTTGCCCAGTATAGCTCAAACCTAAAGTGCTATGGTTAGGTGAAGCTGTTGAAAGGATCAGGGAGATTAAAGTGGGGAAGAATTTCTGAGTATGTTTTAAAGGATGAGTCCTTAAAATATCAGATAGGAGACTGAAAATTGAGAGTGGTAGAGAAAAGACAGATTCTTGAGTGGGGGCAAAAGAGAATAAAAGTTGCTGTTTTCTGATAGAATGAAATATAGCAAAGGAAAAAGTGTGATGGAAATAGAATCCTACCATTATTTAGAGGAAAACAGATTATTCATAGATTTTTTTCTTTTCAGATAGGTAGTGTAGAGGGGATCCTTATTGTCAGACATAACAGCACCTTAAAATGTTCAAACTAAAAATCCAGTGTGTTGTGTTTTTAAATTCAGAGCTTTGGTAAGGTGCTTTATTATGTTGCTTATGACATAATTATAAATGTCATGGCACTAGTAAGGATATGTAAAGCTTTGGTGGCCACAGGATTATTATCTTGTCTTTTTTAATCTTCTGGTGGGTGTATGCTTGGCATGCCCAAAGCCAGAAGAGGTCTCTGTTTATTTGCCTTTCATTCAGAAACTATTTCCTATCCCAGTAAGTTACCAGTCTCTGTAGCATCAGGTGGCTGGTGATGGCAGGCTGACCTACAGTACCTGATAAGATCACGAATATTATGGCAGTTACTTTATGTACTGGCTCTTCTCTTAAACAGTGAGCCTTTAAAAAAATGGATTCATCAGGAAAAGGGAATCTTTATTCTTTAGTCTATAGATGAGTATATTTGAACAATGGCAAAAAGCAATGGGCTTGAGGCCTAAAAGATTAAGTATCCCCTTCTTTTCCTTCCTATTCTTTTTGCATATTTTTAATGGCATCTCAAGGACAATTAAATATGCCTCTTGGAGTGAAAACTACTTGATTAAGCCAAATATGGAGAGTAGCTGGGGTGGGTCCTGGGAGTACAAAGGTAGCAGTAGTTAGGCAGAGTCAAGCTTTCATGAATTTTACAGTCCAATCTATATCAAGGACATCAGATTTGGCAGACACTCAGGAGTCGCCTGGGCTAGCATCTCACACTGTAAATGTCTTCCTCACCATCTTTCCCGGGCAGCCAGGTGAGCGTGGACCTTCCACTTGAGATCTGCCAGTGAGTTCTCTGGCCTGGAAGCACTAACACTCCAGGAATACAAGGACTGTAGAGGTTTTGCTTCCCGTTATGTCCACAGAGTGCGGCAGTGCCTCCATTGCTGTGCTGTGTTGTCAAGTAGCTCTTATTATTGGGATGTGCCACTTAACTGCCAGTGTTTTCAGCCTTGGAATAAAAAATAGCTAACATGAAATCCCATTTTAGCCACTTGGGCAATTTCCTTATATCTCTGATTTCAGTTTTTGCACGTGAAACTGGAAAGTTTGTGTGTTGTCTTCTGAGATCTACTTGTCGAATTATTTAAAGGGATTAATTAGAATGTCTGTAAAGACTCGCACACGTAGTAGGTGCTTTCTAGACCTGTTCCTCTTAGGCATGGCTCTGGTCTTTTTCTGGTCATGTGATATTTGATACTAAGTTCAGATCCCAGTGGTAATCTGTCAAGTACAGAGTGAAGTAGAACTATTGCTTTGTATGTACAGGGCATTATATGAGTTCTTTTTAAAGCAGTAAGATAAGGATGTGGGGAAGGGAGCAGGAAACTGCACCAGCACAGGTTTCCCTGGCTTCTTGAATCTGTGGCAGTGTAATGAGTATGAAGAGCAATGCTGTTAAGTTTCGTGGAGGCGTGAAGAGAAGAGGGAAATACAGGCTTGTATCAGAATTTATTAGCATCAACTAAGAATCTTCTAAAATAAGTGGAAAAGTGCAAACTTCAGTCACACTATTGTTTGTTCTACATTAGAACAGTCAGTTGAAATGATTTCCTTTGGACTCAACTTGGTTTAGAGAGAGTCTAAATAATATTTTGAATTAATTTTATTTTTTAACTTGGTTTAGAGACAGTCTAAATAATCAATTTTTTGAAAGTAACTATCTGCTGCAACTATTCATAATGTGTATTTTAAACTACTCATTATGCACGAGTGAAAGATTTGAAAGCCCAAGAGGGTGAATTTGTCCTTTGCCTTATGTTCATGTGAGATTGGCAGTGTTAAGAGAAGGAAAAGCTGCATTTTCCCCATCATCTTTCCCCCTTCCAGAATGTATTTACATGGTGAGAGAAGCCTCCCCAAATATTCTCTTGTTGTGGCCTGCATTTTGGGATACATGTTGTTGATTTTTAGGTAACCTCTAAAATATTGTTACACTCTTTTTGAAAACCTCTTAATAGGGACGTATAACTTCCACAAAGTGGGCTTGGCAAATTCCAGTGATAGCACTTTGCTAGTAATTTCTAGGGAAAATAATGGTTCTACCTTTTTATTTGAAAAATATAAAACTAGGAGAAAAAGGATCCAAAGGTGATCTGGCTTATCTGTAATAATCCCATCACTATAACAGTAGAGTGGATTTGCTTTGGAGAACCAATAGCATAAATATAAATGTCTTTAGTTTATAGACCCAAGGGACTTTACCAAAGGTTATATTTTCCACAAACTGTCTGCTATCATTATTATTTTTAAATGGAAAATTTTATTTATGCTTCATTTATATTTAGTGTGGTTTTTGTACTAAGTGTACGTTAGACATTGATGAATTGGTGGCTTGGTGTGGCAGGGTGGTGGTGATAATCCATTAAAGTGAGCACTCTGTTTTTCAGTCATGCTGGATAACTGAGAAAGCAACTTTTAGTTTAAAGTGTTTCTTTTAAAAGTTACTTGTCACAGTAGGTTCTTTAGAAAAACTTAAGGTGAATTTCTTTAAAAAAGATTCGATTAGGAATATCAACCTGATTTATATACTAATATGAAAGAGTTGATTTTTAGATTATGTTCTTAAAACTTTTTTGAATGTTATATCTTCTCTACTGTGCCTTTACAAATAACTTAATTGGATACGTGACATGTTGTTTATTTTTGTAGTTAAAACAGAGCCAATGAGCAGCAGTGAAATAGTTTCAACAACAGCAGACGGGTCTTTAGACAATTTCTCAGGTTCAGGTAAGGAATGAATATTAGATTTTTACATTAATATGAAACATTATTTTTCATGGTTTATATATGTACAAATATGTGTGTAGACGCATATGTATGTATAGATTCTCTATGTAATACTGTATAGTTTTTCCTCAGAGTCACATGTTTGCAATTCTGATCTTTTTATTTATTGTGATGCTGAAAATTTTGGGAGGAAAAAAAAAAATCAAAATGGGTGCTGTTCTCATCTCTAAATTATCTTTATTCTGTTAATGACTTCTTTTGTTTCTCGTCTTTGTGGTTTTCCTTTTAAAAACTATGTATTTCTTTATTTGCCTGTGCTGGGTCTCAGTTGCAGCATGCAGGCTCTTTGGTGTTTGTTGTGTGCCATGTGGGATCTTTAGTTGAAGCATGTAAACTCTTAGTTGCAGCGCGTGGATTCTAGTTCCCTGAAAGTGAAAGTCGCTCAGTCGTCTCCGACTCTTTGTGACCCCGTGGACTATACAGTCCGTGGAATTCTCTAGGTCAGAATACTGGAGTGGGTAGCCTTTCCCTTCTCCAGGGGCTCTTCCCAACACAGGGATCGAACCCAGGTCTCCCGCATTGCAGGTGGATTCTTTACCAGCTGAGCCACAAGGGAACCTGGCCAGGGATCAAACCTGGGCTGCCTGCACTGGGAGCATGGATCTTTGCCATTGGACCACCAGGGAAGTTCCTGTGTGATTTTTCTAATCAAGCAAAATACTGGCTTCTGATACCCACTAAACTGACTTGTCAAGTCATCCTCCTAAGTAACTGTCATATCCACTAGAGATTAGACTTTGTAAAGGAGCTTTAGATCCTTACGTTGGTTTTTCATCTCTTTCACATCAATAAAGTCTGCCTCCAACAAACAGAATATCTGTGTTTCACCTCCATTATATTGAAATTCCTGATTAAAAAAAAAGTGACTGTGATAATAAATTCACTGTGAAGATTTGAGTTTATCTTTGTCAAATTACCCAGCTTGGACTCTTTCCATTAAAAAATCATTTTTATCAGAGGTAATTCTTCGATTTTTAACCCTCTTCAGGTTGTCTGCTGTATTTATAAAAGCTCTCCATTGGAAATGCTCTACTTTTGTAAATTTGTGATTGAGTTCATCCAGCTCTCAGGATCATTTCACATATAACACAACTAGAAAGAGTTATATGTAGACATAAAACAAAATGCAGATGTGCAACTTTTGTGCTGATGGTACCAGCTAGAGGCAACAGGAAATAAAATGTTATACCTATAGTTCTTTCATAAAGCATTTACTGGAATTTGACTCATGTCAAGCAGTGTGCTTAGTGCTATTATGGATTCAAAGATGTGTGAGAATGGTCACGGCTTGTGGCTTAATAGGACAGCCTAATCACCAGGCCATCACAGTTCAGCTCGATAATGCCAGAGGGAAGCCTGGGAACCCCTGAGAACACCTAGGAAGAAACCGAGTTGGAGTGGGCTGGTCAGGGAAGGTTTTCTGGAGGAGATGCCTATGCTCAGCCTTTAAGAATGAGTAGCAATAAAGCACACATAGAATTGAGGATGAGGAAGCTGGATGGATGGCACATTCCATGGGAGGAGACCAAGGCAAAGAGGCGTAGAACTTGGAGGAGCCACTGATGGATCAACATTCTTGGTGTGTCTGGTGTGAGCCGTAGTGGGGTTGCTGCATGGGGAGACAGGGGCCAGAATTGAAACAGGCAGGTGTGTTCCATATGGTGTGTGTGTTTTATCCTGAGTGCCATGGGTGGCCCCAGAGGAAGAGCGTTGCATGATCATATTCCCTTATGGAATGACTTGGGCAGAATGAAAGGAAGGCTGGGGAACAGAAGAGTAGAGAACAGTTAGGGTTGTTTTTTTTTTTTTCTTTCATCTGGACAAGAAATAGTGAAGACATGAAATAGGGTGCTGGCAATATTCAGTGGAAGGACTGATGCTGAAGCGCCAATACTTTGGCCATCTGGTGCAAAGAACTGACTCGTTAGAATAGACCCTGACTCATTAGAAAAGACCCTGATGCTGGGGAAGATTGAAGGCAGGAGGAGGGAGGAGACGACAGAGGATGAGATGGTTGGATGGCATCACCGATTCGATGGACACAAGTTTGAGCAAGCTCTGGGAGTTGGTGTGAACAAGCAATTTTATTCATTCTGCCTTTTTCATGATTTTTTTGCACAGCATAGGTATAAAAGTCATACTTTAAAAAAGGCATCACTTTAAAGTACAAGTTAAGGATCACATACTGCAAAGACATGATGACCACGTTTTCTCAAAGTATCTATGAATAATCCCAAAGTATTTATGAATCCCAAGGTATCTATGAATAATGGTATTGCACTGCATCAGTGTTTTCTCTGATTTTTATCACAGTCCTGTGGTGAAGAAATTTCTTGTTTTTAAGAAATATGCACTAAATATGTATAAAGAGGTATCCTATCCACAGCTCCAAAAGCTGTGAGCTATACAGGTGCATACATGCACACACACACACATAGAGAGAGAAAGAATAAAAGCTAATCTCAGAAAATGTTACCATTTGGGAAGTTTGGGTGAAGGATATCTGGGAAGTTTTTCTACTCTTCTTGCAACTTTTCTGCAATTGTCAAATTATTTCAAAATAGGAAAGTTAAAAAATGAGAAGAATGGATGGATTTTGCAGTTTTAGTGGACAAAGTGGACGAGCGAGCTTCATTTCCCCTTGTGCCCACTGGCCCATCTGCGCTGCCTCTGTGTCTTCAGCATAGTTCCTCGCAGGTAGTATGTTCTCATAAAGTTTATTGAATGAATGAATGACTTAATGAATGAGAAAGTAGAGACAGTGAAGAGAAAAATGTCTTTCACGTCCATAGGTAGTAAAAGAAGAGATGATGGTCCATTAGAAAGAGAGTTGAAGGGTTGATGATGACATTTAGAAGGTTGGGGTGGTCTGGGATGCCAATATGAACTTTATAGAGGCAGGGGTGAAAGGTAGAGGCAATCCTCATGAGATAGCAATGGCTTACATTCAAAACAGGAGTGAATCAGCCTAGAAAAAGAATAGCTTTTCCACAGAAACCTCAGGAAAGATGAATGGGAAGTAATGCAGATGAGTTTGAAGAGGAAGAGGAGGAGGCAAGATAGTGAGGGAATTCCTGCCTGATTCCTCTGTTCAAACCCTCTAGCAGCTCCCATTCATTTTTGAATGAAAAATGAATCCTTACAATGAGCTTGCAAGCCCAGCAGATCCTGTTGCCTGCCTCCCTTGCCTCCTGCTCTTCCTCTGATCAGGGTCTCTGCAAGGGCAGTCCACTGCCAGGTACCTCCTTAGGTACCTGCCTGACTCCATCCTTGCCTGACCTTCACATCCCACCTTTTTGAAGATACCCACTCTGACCACCCTACTCAGTGTTACAGAACTCTCATTCTAGACTTCTGATCTCTCTAAATGCTGACTCTCCTATCCACCAAATGACACACAAAACCATTGACAAACGATAGCATTCAGTTTTGTATTAGGTTTATTGTTGGTCTCTCAACCCCATCAGAATGTAAGCTTGAGATGGCAGGGATTCAGCCTTCTTTTATTCATTTGTATCCCTGACACCTGCAGAAGTATCTGGCATTTGTTAGGTAGTTAGATTGGGGTCCCCTGGTGATCAGCCAGTAAAGAATCTGCCTGCAGTAAAGCAGACCTGAATTCAATCCCTGGGTCAGGAAGATCCCCTGGGGAAGGGAATGGCAACCCACTCCAATATTCTTGCCTGGGAAATCCCATGGATTTCCTTGGTCTACAGATCATGGGTTTACACAAAAGTCAACATGACTGAGTGAGTAACACTTTAACAACACAGGCACTCAGATATTTCAGTTCAGTTCAGTCACTCAGTCGTGTCCGAGTCTTTGCAGCCCCATGAATCGCAGCACGCGGGGCCTCCCTGTCCATCACCAACTCCTGGAGTTCACTCATACTCACATCCATCAAGTCAGTGATGCCATCCAGCCATCTCTTTCTCTGTCGTCCCCTTCTCCTCCTGTCCGCAATCCCTCCCAGCATCAGAGTCTTTTCCAATGAGTCAACTCTTCACATGAGATGGCCAAAGTACTGGAGTTTCAGCTTTAGCATCATTCCTTCCAAAGAAATCCCAGGGCTGATCTCCTTCAGAATGGACTGGTTGGATCTCCTTGCAGTCCAAGGGACTCTCAAGAGTCTTCTCTAACACCACAGTTCAAAAGCATCAATTCTCCGGCGCTCAGCTTTCTTCACAGTCCAACTCTCACATCCATACGTGACCACAGAAAAAACCATGGCCTTGGCTAGACGGACCTTTGTTGGCAAAGTAATGTCTCTGCGTTTTAATATGCTATCTAGGTTGGTCATAATTTTCCTTCCAGGGAGTAAGCATCCTTTAATTTCATGGCTGCAGTCACCATCT